>NC_051167.1:121326999-121911999 GCF_013339725.1 Rhipicephalus microplus
AGAGAGCGTGCGTGTGCGTACATTCCACTCTTTCACACACAATGTGCGCTAGCGCGAGAACGACAATAAGTAACACGCGTTTCATTAAAAAAACAAAAACTAAATTGGTACACGAAAGAGAATCGGGAGAGAGAATAACGGTCGAGTGTCGTTACCACATTCCCTCTCAAAGCCACCCGTTGCCGAGCTGATATAGGAAACTCTACTTTCAAAGAAAGGAAGACAGAGAAAAAGAAAGTCTTCTCGAGTGAACGCACCCAAGTACCATCGCTCACAATCTGACCAGTTGTTCTCAAGCACATACATTAAGCTATCCTTTTAAAAGGTATTTCTAAGTAAGGCCAGCTCAGAACAGTCTGTAAGAAGATTGTTTCGAAGAAGCTCGAGTCGCCACTCTCATCTCGTTCTATTTTAGTCCGACGCCGTCCGCCTCTCGTCTCTTTTTTTTTTTCTCTCTTCCACGAAACTCTTGTGCTTAGAAAAAGTTTATTTCTACGTAGTACGTAACCAACAATTCGACATAGTATCTGTAGGAGAAGGACGGTAATGGAAACACACACACAACGACATATTCACAAGAAGGCCCAAGGCCACAGCATATACGAAACACGCGCTACTATCTTGTATTTTGAAAAAGCAGTTAACGAATTAGAGTACCTGGTACACTAGTATGGGAGAGCATGAAGCCGTCCTGTGGTCCCCACACTTGATGAGGCCCTGTCGAACAAAATAATACCATAGACAAACATGATAATACCATAGATACACATACTTACAATAAAGCTGTGCTACACCTGGTGTTAAGAAAAAGTTTCTTCTATCGTGGGACGCAACAAACCTATGGAACGAGCGTCTATATCACAAGCACATTAACAAACAAATGGGGGGGGGGGGGGTTAGAAAAAGTGGGTAACGATTTAGAGTACCAGGTACTCTACTATGGGAGAGCATAAGCCATTCCTACTAGGGGGGTAGAGAAAGTGGGTAACGATTTAGAGTACAGGGTACTCTTTGTTAAGAAATAGTGGGTGAAACGATTTAGAGTACTAAGTACTCTACTATGGGAGAGCGTAAAGCCGTCCCGTAAGAAGCAGAAATAAACTCTGTTTAGAAAAATTTTGTTAATGATTTAGAGTACTTGGTACTCTACTATGGGAGAGCATAAAGCCGTCCCCATGCTTGAAGCTCTACACCGCTCAATAAACTCTACTACAGCTAATCATAATCTTCATTGCGGTTGTGTTACATGCGAACTACTCGACGCTGACAAGCGTACGAAAGAGCGGCCCTATAAGGTGCGTCAGTTCCACGGCTAATTGTATGCGCCATTTCCGAATACTTGGTGCTTTCTCGATAAGGGGCAAACTGATCTTATATCGAAGTCAGTTGTCATTTCACTTCGCCACTTTTCATTATTGTCTACATATGAACGCATGACTATCGTTCATTGCAGTAGCAACTGAAGCGTTGTACTGCTAAGCTCTTGGATTAAGGTCAATTCCCGGCATGGAGGAATAGGAAATGTAAGTTTGCAGGGAGCATTGAGCTAGGTTAAATGAATAAATAAATAAGAAAGAAAGAGGGAAAGAAAGAAAGAAAGAAAGAAAGAAAGAAAGAAAGAAAGAAAGAAAGAAAGAAAGAAAGAAAGAAAGAAAGAAAGAAAGAAAGAAAGAAAGAAAGAAAGAAAGAAAGGCTTCGATAGTGCAGAGAAAATGTGCGTACGATAGCTACGAATCGCATCTCCCGTTGGAAGAGAGTTTAAAAAGGGAGAACGTAAGATGGGAGCCATCTCTTCAGACGACACCACGGAGTTCCGGTAACGAGCGAATGGATGACCGGTTTACGTCGCATGCTTGTACGCAATTATGTATTTATGCGTGGACATAACACAGTCATGGCGCTCTTTGGTCACATTTGGCCCTCGCGAAAATATTATGGTGACGATCATTCGTCATGTATGTATGTATGTATGTATGTATGTATGTATGTATGTATGTATGTATGTATGTATGTATGTATGTATGTATGTATGTATGTATGTATGTATGTATGTACGTACGTATGTATGTATGTATGTATGTATGTATGTATGTATGTATGTATGTATGTATGTATGTATGTATGTATGTATGTATGTATGTGTGTACGTACGTACGTATGTATGTATGTACGTACGTATGTATGTATGTATGTATGTATGTATGTATGTATGTATGTATGTATGTATGTATGTATGTATGTATGTATGTATGTATGTATGTATGTATGTATGTATGTGCACGCTTTGTTTGCGGGTGGAATCTGTACACGCGACACTGAACCAAAAGAGTACAGTTTCAGACCAGGTCACAAGCACGAAATGTGGCGCTACTGTATAGACAAGATCTTAAAGCATGGGGGTCTACCGTGCATATATGGACGGTGTATAATGCGCTGCTACATCGATGCGCCTAAACTGCGTCGTTTTAGGTTGGACAACCGCTTTACTTTCACCAAGTGCAACAACTCGCAAACAACGGCGCATTTACGAAGAAACATTACACGTGTTTTCACACACTTAGCAAACAAATATTCATCGGTAATTTGGGCAACTGTCCCGGCTAGCAGCCGTTTAAGTGGAAAACACTGCCATCTGTCACAGAAAAGTCACCCTGTCACGTGATCCAGCAAGAACTTGCGCAAGGCGTTGGGCAGTCAGGCGGGGAAAGAGCGCGTGATTTTCGACGAACCCGGCAGAGCGGAAAAGACCTAACACGACGCGGTTTAACGCGCGTGGAAGAAGCAGCTAGGGAGGTTGCTAGGAAGCGTCCGCTATTTCCAGCAGTAGAGAAGGAAAGCGAGGGCAGGGGCGTGATGGGAGGTCTCGGACGGAAGAAAAAAAGAAGCTACGACCGACAAAAAAAAGAGCGACATACTCGAAGAAAGTACGACGGGAGGATACTTTTAGCCCCTTCATCTGACCCCGAGGAAAGAAGAGGCGAAAAGCCTATGCTGTTATGAAACACTCATTAAGCTATCTTAGGACTCCAATGGTTAATATACGCCTTCGATGCTTCATCAAACGCGTATATTGACCATAGGAGTCAACACTAGTAGTTAAAAAAAAAAGTCATCACGTGATGACGTCACGATATGCGTCATCATGAAGTCACGGATTCCCAAGAGAGAGAGAATAAAATGAGGGAAAGGCAGGGAGGTTAACCAGAAAATGGAGCATCCGGTTTGCTACCCTGCACTAGGGGAAGGGGGAATGGGGAAGAAAGATTGGAAAGAAAGCGAAGAGGGAAATAGACGCGCGCGAGAAAAAAAAGGAGGGGGGGGGGGGAGCTGGGGTGCTACAGTCTATACAATAGGCCGCTGCCACGCAAAAAGTTCATAAGGCCTTCACTGATTTTCTGTGAGCACACAAACCATGTCGCCTTTCCAGCACTGATTGTTCAGACAAAGGTCTGTCGTCAAGGCGAGCTAACGCAGCAGCTAGTTGCCGTCTTTGCACGCTGTAACGAGGGCAGTGACAGAGAACGTGCTCTATAGTTTCATCGCTGCCGCAATGACCGCAAGCAGCACTGTCTTCCATGCCGGTTCGGAAGGCGAAAGCTTTGGTGAAGGCGACACCAAGCCATAGTCGGCAAAGCACCGTTGTCTCGAGTCGGGAGAGTCCAGACGGAGGCCCAAAAGTTGTGAAGTCTCTATGGCGTCCCGTAGGGTGACGCCGCATGATGGCGTCATCACATGGCATCGTCAATTGGTCCAACGTGTGCGAATCACGGAGGCTGCTGGGCAAGGTCACGTTCAGAGCAAAAAGCTTGTGGGAGGGGATCAGTACATCGGGTCTAAGCATGCGACGCTCCGTGAGTTCAAGCGATTCGTCCCGGTCACGCAATAGAAAGAGCACGCGTTTACACTGTCATCATTCCAGTTCTCGTGGGCTTTCATAAGTCCATATTTTGTGAGCACTAACAGCAGCACCATGGTTTCACCATCGAAAAGAATCAAACAACACATGGCAGTTGCATAAATCGACGAAAGCGCTGCTGCGATTTCTGAAGGCCGCGGGACTGACTGACCTGACCATCTGCGACTTCTAAACGGGTCGTTGCGTCGGCTGCAACCGTTATTTTCGTCTCCTCCTCTCTTGCCTTTCCGCACTGACTGCAGGGTAGTCAACCGAGCTCAGTTCTCGTCAACATCCCTCAGGCCTGTAGTGAGCGAGGGTGCCCTAGAACCCCCCTCCCCCCCCGCTCCTCAATGCGTATGGGGGAGGTGTTTTACAAGGAGACACATAATAGAGACAGTTTTTTTTTTGTGCTTTCAAAAAAAGCCCCCCCCCCCCTGAAAAAAAAATCCTGGTTACGAGCCTGACATCCCTGCCCTCAAATGAATCTTCTTCGCCTTCCTCCCCCTCTCTCTTGGCGTAACAGCGAACGGGTAAGCTTCTTATAAACAACACTACAGGGCCTCGCCATTACTTAATCTCGAGTGGCAGCGCAGCTCAAGAGAGCGACATTTATACTGTAAGTGTGTGAAATCAAAGAGACTCCAAGGCGATTTAGTGGCAAATGCTATTAGAACTGAACGCGATAGCATGGCCTTTAGTTAGCATCGTTTTCACTAGCAGCCTACACAGATTATGTGAGCGTAAAGTTGATTGCAGACAGACCACGCGCTTTTATATACACATTTTGTCGGAGTCAGGCTCGTGACGAAACCGCATAAAAACAAAGATTGAAGTCTGCAGGCATGACACCATCGTGGAACACTTTACTCTGAAGAGCAGCGAAGTTATGCTGTATGAAGGGAGTAATGAGCTGGAGAACACCACGGAGAAAGCAGAAAGAAAGAAAACTCTATGTTCTTTCCACAGAAGAGGCGGCTGCGGCTGCATTTGGTGTAGTAATTGATCATTACTCCCACCCAACGTGAGAAATGACGCTCTTTTTTCTCTCTTTCTTTTTTTACTCCCTCTAATAGGTCCGTGAGGGGGAGATCGGAAGCTCCCGCAACGAAAGGAGAATGAGCTACTCCCTCTGCTCTACAGTGACGCTGCGATCAGCGAACTCTGTCTAACGAGTGTGGAGAAGGGAGTGGTAAGGGTGTTTCTCGCTGGCGTCGTCGTCGCGGAGTTAATGTCGCAACGGGGCGGGCGCAACGTACGGGCGCTCCGGAAGAAGGACCGTGCAAGGTCGGCGCAATGTAGAAACACAAACGCACGCACGCGAACATTCACGCACAGACGAAGGCAAAAATAAAATTCCGCCATATCCACGAAGTGAATGATGATCAGTGGGCGAAGCTCCGGAGGTAAACCTGGTAAACCATGAATCCTCTGTACATTTTGCCCACTCCCCCTAGCGTACGTCGCCGCACTAAATCGAACGATTGCCTTCAACCAATGACACGCGCCATATGTGACATCATTCCTATTTTATAAGATCTCGCGTCTTTCATCAACTACAAGTACCGCTTTCTAGTTTATAACATCTTGCATCTTTTCATCATCAGCTACAAGTACCACCTTCTAGTAAACACTACAAGAACTAAACGAGAGGTGGCTACATACAGGAGACGGTACCGCCATCTAGTGAACACTGCAAGAACTAAACTAGAGGTGGCTACATACAGGGGACGGTACCGCCATCTAGTGAACACTGCAAGAACTAAACTAGAGGTGGCTACATACAGGCTACAGGGGACGCACAGCCCACGCCCTAAGGAGCTTCGCCCCTAAAACACAGAAACGCACACACAGACGAAGGCAAAAGGCGATGCAGGCATCGAGCCCAATGTTGTACCAAGCGAACCCACAGAACGCTTGACGTGCAAAAGGATAGTGACGTCTAGGGAGACAGAGAGGCTATCTAGCTAAATATCTAGTACTCTCTACCTCGCGTACCTTCCCGTCTACGAGACAGTGCCCTATAGAGGGCAGTCTTCTCGTAACCTCCGGTGATGGGCAAGGCGCGTCGTGATGGGAGCCTCTTCGCGAAAGTAGCTGCAATAAAACCCGATCGGCCACCGCCTCTCCTTCGCGTCTTTTCCCCAAGTTTCCCAAATGTTCTACGATCGCTCTTTTTCTCGCGAAGTCTCGTTAGCGCCGTGCCGTTGTCGCAACAGCGAAGGCGTTT
Organism: Rhipicephalus microplus; assembly: GCF_013339725.1. Lineage (NCBI taxonomy): Eukaryota > Metazoa > Arthropoda > Arachnida > Ixodida > Ixodidae > Rhipicephalus > Rhipicephalus microplus. The sequence goes on from NC_051167.1 coordinate 121,333,125, forward strand.
GGAAAACGCCCGCTCCTCCCCAGGTGGTGTAGCGATTGAATGCAACCGTGTTTTAGGAAAAAAAAAACGTGAAACAGTATGTGACAGGTTACGGTTGCGAAATTGGCAGTAATCTTAATGTTATGATGTTATCATATAGCTATATAGCTATAACAATGTAGCAATGTGCTAGACAATCAGCGCGAATGGAGCACAGACGAAGATAGAGAAGGCAAAGATGGAGATCAAACTTGCTGCAACCACGCTACAGCCGAGTTCGCCTCACTATAGCCAACTTCAAGCCTGATTTAACCTAGCTAATAGCGCTAGAAACCGTAGTAAGGTCGAACTCCGACCTCACAGTAGTCTTCAAGCTAATCTGAGCCACGCTCCAGCCGACTTCAAGCCACATTCAACCTCGCTGTATTGCCGCTAGAAACCGTACAGAGTGAAATCAAACTTCGACCTCACAGAAGTCAAGTTCAAGCCAATTTCAACCTCGTTACAGACAACTTGAAGCCAAATTCAACCTGGCTGGAGCCTCTATACTGTAGTGAGGTCTAACTTAGACCTCACGACACTCAATTCAAGCCAATTTGAACCTCGATACAGCAAGTTTCAACCTCACTACAGCCAACTTTAAACAAAATTCAACCTCGCTAGAACCTCTGCAGCCTATAGTGAGGTCAAACTTTGACCTCACAACAGTCAAGTTCAAGCCAACCTAAATTTCGCTACAGCCAAGTTCGGCCTAGATACAGCAACGAATAGGTATGCTGCCGACCAGCTTTTCTGTACATCGAGGTTCGTACGGCTTAACGCAAGCTCAAGTTTGAGTTTGAGTTTGTTCCATTTTAGTCTCGTACTAGTTTTACTAGCCTCGTAGTAGCCACCTTCATATCTTACTAGTTTATTTTTTTCTTCACCCGTATTGCTACGTCGTAAATGGACTGCGACCGCGCGGTTGGTGTCCCAAGCACACCGACCTTTATACAGCTCGCTAAAGACGCTATCTGAATGACCCAGCGGGAAGGCATTCTATATTCTCCCACGCCTCGTCGGTTGTGCTGGTCATCTCGTTCATTCCGGGGCGCGCATATGCGTTGCCCCGCCGTTGGCTCTTTCTGCGTCCTGCGATGGTGCAGGTCGCAGGATGGTACGGCTGCTGATATCTCGAGAGGACGACATCAAAAGCCCGGAACCACGCCGTTGAAGATTATAGGTTACTCCTCCTTTGGTTGTTCTCGCTACCGCTGACGCTGCTTTTCGTTCTCTTGTTGTATCTAGACGTAGAAACGTGGGAACGTGGGAAATGTCAAAGCGCGCTGCATAGTTGTCGTCGTTGTGTACCACAGCTTGTTTGTGGTCAGGGGCGAAGCTCCTTACGGTCGAGGTTTGTCCGTTGGCGTTGGCGTCGTTGTGCGACGTAGCCGCCACTGACGATCATGCTGGTGACAATCAGACCACACATTCTATTTTTGCCATCACGGCACAGCACATGCAAGGTACCCACTTTACTCCCATGACGATGACGCTGATGACGATGAAGACGACGGACAACGACTGACTTGTGCTCGTGATGACGTCTCGGTATACTCTACGGTGCATTTTGTATGACTGGAAACAACCAACAGCCACCAGGGGAACGGGCCCATACCTCGTTTTTGCCAACTTTCAGGCTTAGATCCGTGACCCCAAAGCGGTAATAATGAAGGCAAAACAAAATTCACAACTAAGCACGACATGCCAGCTATTACCAATGAACATTGTATACACCCGTGCACCGCATGACACTAATTTACATGCGTGAGTGGCCAAAGTTACGGATGACTTACGGTAACACCGAACGATCCCACTGCTTTTCCCAAATCATTATCATTCGTTTCGCAGATATGCCATGATTTTTTAAAAGGAAGGAGCGAATGAGGATGTACGGAAGGAATCGCAACTTTCGCACCGGCAGGGAAATACGCCATCGAAATTATATTTGGTATATCACTGGGCCAACTAAGATGATGACGTACATGATGGCGTGAGCTTTCGCAAAGAGGATAGATAGATAGATAGATAGATAGATAGATAGATAGATAGATAGATAGATAGATAGATAGATAGATAGATAGATAGATAGATAGATAGATAGATAGATAGATAGATAGAGCTGTAGGGAGGACCCCCCCCCCCCCCCCTTCCAAACACACGAGCAGGAAAAAGCTTGGCCCGCGCTCGCGGTTCCCATAATAACCGAGCACCACCGTTCCGGCAAAAGCGAGAGGACATCGGGGCCGGCAAACTGCGAGTGACAGCTTCCCTTACACACCCCGCCGTTATTTCGCATCAACCGCCCCCTTTCATCCATCCATCGAGGGGCACCCAACCGCAACTCTTCCTAATGCTCACTGTAGCTTGCCGTCACGGCCGCCGAAACGAGGGAGGAGGGTAGACAGCGATATGTTGGGGTTGAATAAGAACGGGAACGGGTACCGTAGCTTCGCCACGTATAACCCACACAGCTCCCTACAGGAAAAAACCGGAAGTTAGTATAGGCGGTTACAACCCAAGCAAACAAATAATGTGCGAGCACCGGCTGCCAATGATTTTTACGTACCACGCCAGAAACTTCCCATTCCGGGGCATGAGAATTCACTATTCTTCCCTGCGTACTCCACAAAACATCCCAGCATATTTACCTTACACAGCCGTAGTTCACAACCTGCCTTCTAATAACTTGAAGGGGGAACTTGCAAATGCGCATTAGTACGGAGCCTATACATGACAGGCTGCAGTCTACTATAGGCTCCCTTTATGCAGCGGGTAAATGCTTCACTTCTCCGAAGAATGACGAATAATGACTTAGTTGGTGCTTACCAAGTTGATAAAAATTATGATTTATGGTGTAGTGGGTACCTTTTAGGCGAACTCGTATTAGTAGCGCCAAGAAAGCCTAAAACTCGTTCTAAAAATGCCACTCCTCCAGCTGTCGCTGTGAATGCGCTGGACTTACCGCGCAGGCCTGGCATTTGTTTTCCTTGGGTTGTAAGCGAGCGTAGCAGCACGTCACCAAATGTTCGCGACATCAAGGCCCATATATGTCTATCTCAAGCCCGGCCTCTCTTGGGGCGTTCAGCCGGATAGGACGCGCGTTCCAACTCAAATCCAAAGCAGCTGTCGATAATCTGACGTTGCCACTTGATCCAAGCACTTGGGACAAGTCTGTTCCTTAATTGGGCGCCTTTTTGTCGATATCCAAGCTGATATCATGGAAGGTGTTCCTTCTACAGTAATTCTTGCGGCGTAAACTTCGCGATATAGCCTATACGGCCCCTCCCGCCCTTGAGGGAGAGTACGTCGCTGGACAGCCTATCAATTGCACGGTGGCAGTCCCACGGGGTCCTGCTGGACTGATCCCACATAATCACACCTAATCCGCGACGCCTGCGGTTGGAAGAGTGAAACACCTACCAAAAGCTTGAAGGGGGCGCTGACTAACACACGCGGGCTCTCTACGGAGAAAGTAGACAAATAGGAGAGAGCATTGCTCATCATGGCGACTGAAGCCAACACGAAAGAAAAAGAAGGCACCCCTTCCACTAAAGGGAAACATGAGTATGCGGGCACTAACGTTCACACTGGCGGCGGCGCTTACGCTGGCGCTTATCGCGGCGTTGAGCAGGGAGAGAAACTTGGTGAGGCTCAAAGCACGCAGAGACGGATCGGTGTTTCCTATACTGGAACATACCAATCGCTGATAATGGGAGTCAGGGACATAATACTCCGACTGCGAACAGAGACCCACAGTCCGCTCTTAGATAAAGCGCACGATGCAAATTTTTATTCTTGAACAACGCACAGGAGAAATCTCCCACCGGCACTATACCTTAGAGGTCAAAGTTTATTTTTGCCCCCACCCTATACTTCTATCACAAACAGATATCCAAGATAGCCGAAGAAAGAGCCGGTGGCTGTCACAGGTTAACGCAAGGTGGATATTAGCCAAAGCATCAACCCAGATGATGTCACGTTCGACTCCTGCGCGCAGCGAATATTATTTTCGTCCAATTTCTTCTCTTCCGCCTCTTAGTGGCACTGTGCTTCCGCGTATACCATAGTGCCTGCTATGGTAACGCAAGCTCGTTAAATAAACGTCTCTGGCTGGTTGAATGGCACTTAAATCACTACCGAACGAGAAAGTGTGCGGTTTCAGTACGCACCTTTCAAAGTCGCATAATAAAAAGATAAATAAGGAGGCGTGGGTGGCGTCCTTTCATTATCATAGTCTGTTGCTCTTAAAGTTTTCCTTCATTTGTCGTGCAAGTTGAATACAGCCCCATAGGAGGACTACAGTAGGGCTAGAAATGCAACGAAGGCTCGATTTGTTTTCTGTTGCTTGAATTGGGTGAATAATAATAATAATAATAATATAATAATAATAATAATAATAATAATAATAATAATAATAATAATAATAATAATAATAATAATAATAATAATAATAATAATAATAATAATAATAATAATAATTTATTTTGTTATTTTCCTTTCTTTTTGTTCAATTTCACTGTCTTTATTCGCTTCAATAGATGTAATCTTACATCAAAATAATTTTCCTGTACTACTACTCCGTTACTGACCAGCGTGGATTTGTCCAATGCGCACGGATACAAGGCTCTACACTGCGCCACATTCCACTCTTCAAGCAGCTGTAGACTTCCCAAATTAATATGTTACATGCATAAAGTTGATCTCGCTGACTCGCGTTTGTGTTGATATTTTGGTAACCACGCATAAATAGAGCTCCAGTTTTTTTTTTTCTTTCCAAATCATGCAATCGCTTAAGTTGTTTAGGAAAAAACAAACATTCTCAAAGAATGATTGAAGGGAACCAGATTGGAAGCCTCGTGATTAGGGCGTTGTCACGGTTACGTCTGCTGCACTGGTGGAAAATCTTTTTAATTGAAGCAAGACAACTTTGTTTCTAAGTGTGCACATCGTCAATATAAACCCCTCTTGCCTATTCGAAAATTCTATAGTTTAGATGGGACCAATTTCTGTTGATAAACTCATCCCTTCCTTCGACGATTTGCTGGAGTTGGTGCGAGTCATAATGGAATACACCATCATGATCACCAGAATCATAATTACGCCAGCGGTAAGATCAGGGGCATGATTCTGGACACAGTTAAATTTCGCTATATTGCTGACGTTTGTAATGACGACATTGCAGGTCAATCGGAAAGACCTAATCAGAGTCCCTCTGAACGAACAAGAGTTGACAAATGACGTATTTGGACAACAGGAGGGAATCGGACGTAATAATATTAACTATTGTAGTTTTACGTCCAAACGCCACGATATGGTTATGAGACACTTCAGAGCAGAGGAATCCAGAAATTTTTTATCACCTGGGGTCCTTCGACGTGCGCTTAAATTAAAGCACACGGGCGTCTACCATTTAAGCCTACGTCGGAATTCGGCCGCGGTGGCCGGGTTTCGATCCTGCGACACCATCGGTTCGGCAGTAGAGCATCATGACGACTAGGCTACAGCGGCGGGTGCCGTATTCGACAGCGTCTAGAACAACCATGTATACAGTACTGAAATCGAGAGGTTCCGGGATCGATACAAGGCACCTCTAGCGATTCGTAAAGCCGTTTATTCGGCTCTACGCCGGCCACCTTGGCGACAGTATATAATGGCTACAGTCAAGGCGAATCGCGGACTACCAGATCGAGCGGCGTTCTGTCAGAAAGGAGCTGAATAGGATGACCCACTAGAAGCCGCTGGAGAGGGTGACCCATTACGCAATTCCAAGGCTACAACTGCAATAATTTTTGGGGGGGACGGAGGGTGGGATGAGACAGGGGCTAATTTCCTCTTGCCCTCCTCGTCCGAAGGAAACTGCCGGACTTTTAGTAAACTTTATTCGTTCACTCAAGAAAGAGGTAAGCTCTAGCTGTTCTCTTTCAGGGCGCTGCTAATGCGCGCGAAAACACCGTATGTGGTGAACACGCAACGACGGAGGAGGAGAGAAGAGTTTGGATAATCCAGGGTTGCTGTACGGGAAAGGGCGCGTCATTCGCCAGTATAGCTCGTCTATACTGCCCGAGTCGCCGTTGTGTGGAATGTCGCTCGCACACGAAGACTGGATGGGATGGTATACACACACACAGCTCTCGCCTCGCTATCTGGACCCCCGGAATAAACTGTGCGCAGCCCGATTAATGAGAAAAAAAAAGAAGAGCCATAAGGCTGGCTCTCATCAGACACGACGACTATCTGTCGGGCCATCCGTCTTCTTCAGTTGAAAGGAAGAGGGTTGCTGTTTCCCGTGCTTCGGTTTATATACACGCCGCATACGCGGAAGGGTGCAGGAAGGAAGGAATATCGCGGGCATACACGCGATGGGTGGCACGGTCGTGACCTCACTTCGGCGCCCTTCAACCGTTCGCGCTGCGGCTTCGTCTCTGATGCCAGAGCGGGAGATCTCCAACCCAATGGATGTGCCCCTCTCGCTGTCAAGAGTTGATCTCTCGCGCAATCACCCCACGTGCAGCCACAGAAGATAACAGTACAACCGTACAAATGTGCCTAGATTTATGTAGCGTACACTCGCTCGCTGAATTTCGTGCCGACCGGTTGTGTCCCCGCGATCTTCTACGACTGCGCAGCTCTGGCCGTCTGGGCTCGCCCTACGCCATCTTCTGACGCCGACAAGTGCTCTCGCCGACTGGTGCCCCGTCCTCGGACTCCTGCGATCGTGTCCATCTTTCCTATCACATCTTCAGTCGCTCGCTGTCCCTGCGGCTCGCTCTCTCCTTCCTCTCTCTATATATGCCTCTTTTAATCCTATCCTTTTAATCCCTCCTTACCCCCATCCCTTGTGAGCTACTGTTGAGGTGTCACAGTCTGATGCAGACAGTTACGGGGCTCAGTTTTCTCTCCTTGTCCCTTTAAGAAGCCCATAGGAAATTTATGTGGCGTAAAACTACGCACCGTAGAAAGTACGTCCCAAGCAGCTCCAAGCAGAGCCTAGCCATGCATGGTATGGTATAACAATTGCAATATACATGAAAGTGAGCGTGTAAAGGAAAGAAGGACGGAAGAGGGTAAATCATGGCATAGGCTCGCTAGTATCGTTTAGAAAGTATGTGGGAAGGGGAAGTTTGCCTGAGGAGGAGGTACAAGAGGATGTGATAGGGTAAACCCTACCATAACCATTTACGGTACAGCGTAGCAAGAAGTGATAAGGAGGGAAGGAGGATGTGAGAGGGTATACCACAGCGTAACGTACAGTGTACAGCAAAACAAGAAAAGGGAAAGAAAAGTGTGCGCGAAGTGGAGTCATCCAATGGTTAGAAGGGTGGGTAGAGAAAGCAATTGAGAGAGAGAGAGAGAGAGAGAGAGAGACGAAGAAACAAAAACAATTGGCAGCATATCCATGGAGCGAATGATGGAGAGTGGGGCGAAGCATTCGTCCGTCCATTCGTTCTTGCTTCCGTCCATCCATGCGTCCATCTGTGTGACCGTCCATGCGTCCATTTGTGTGACCGTCCATGTGTCCATCATCCGCCCGTCCGTGCGTGCGCCTGTTCATGCGTCCGTCCCTGCATTCGTCCAGACATCCGCCCCTGCATCCGTTCATTCGTCCATCCATGCATCTGTCTGTGTGTCCGTTCGTCCATCTATTCAACACTCCAAGTACCACCATCTTGCATCTTTTCATCATATATTCCCGATATAGAAGCACCGCCATCCAGCGGACATTCGAAAAACTAAACGAGAGGTGGCACACGCACACTTTCTTTCGGTTTGCGCTTCGTGCCTACTTCCCACCTTTAACCACCTCGAGTTCATGGCATATACTAGTTCATTGTATTAATGGCACTGCGGCTCAACGCTCAATACACATTTCTAAAACTAAGGAGGTTACACCCAGCGAGTATAACGTAGCAACCCTTTCTTGTCAGATAGTGCTCAATGTACATGCCAGTGGCTGCTAATGAGGATTGCAACGTGTGCGTTAACTAAAAGCCAAATGCCCCTGTCTCTCATTCCCCCTTAGCAGCCATTGGCATGTACATTGAGCACTATCTTTTATTGTTCGACAACGCACAGACGAAATCTCTCACCAGCACCACCTTGGAGGTCAAAATGTTATACTCGTTACACACTACAACGGCTACGAGGGACGAACGGGTGCCATTATAGAAAGCTTCGCCCCTAAAAAAATGTGTAGCAGAAAGAAAGGAAAGATAAAATGAAGAACGTGAAGAAAGATCTCAGTAACTGCGTTCACCTGGTGGTAACGCTTGCTAGGCAACTCCTCTCCTAGGCAACTCTAATTTAACAAGCGCGGAAATGGCTTTTGTTTGTGGGATAGGAGAAACTGTGGGGCCAGAAAAAATAGGGGTGGGGGGGGGTGGTAGGGTGTATCAACTGCGACGTTACCAATGGAATTCTTCACAATACACATTGTAATATGCCCATTTCAAGGTCTGCAGACGCCCCCGCAGATTGCGTAATCCCCTTAAAAGTAGCAGAGGGCCCATGCGATCTAAATAAAAGCAGGTCAATCAACCACATAGTGGAGTCATAAAGCACAGTAACGGCAGCTTTTATTAGGCTCGACACACACGTGATGAACAACGCGCTTCTGATGTCGTTTTAGAATGCGCCCGGCAAGGAGCAAGGTGACATCCATGGGACGTGCCGGGGCAGTCGACGCATGTCCATTACACCGTTGTTCGTCCGGAGCGCAAGACAAGCTCAAATAGACGACTGTTCTTCAATCTGCGTTGACTCCCGGCCTTGCAAACTCAGCTCCCCTCTCGTCAGAGGTGACAGTTTTGGAGACGCCGTGCGATTTCACTGTCGTTTCGACGTCGGCGCGCAACAAAACCTTCCCCCTCGCCACTTCTTCATTAAGAACCGCTGCGGCAGCAGCCGCATTCACTCTCGAACGAGGAAAGCCAACAGAGCGGAACGCCTGCGAGCCAAGCCGATCCAAGTGAGCCGCCTCAGGGACAACAGAACGGGCGTGGCGGACGACGGCGTTTATTTCGGAACCGGCAACAAACTTGCTGGTCGCGCCAGTGGATTGCGAGGCTGAGAGGAGGTCCGCCTCCTCTTCCTGCAACAGTGCGTGGAGCTCCGGATCGGCACACTTTATATTTAAAGACTGCCAGCGGCCCAAGGCGACCATGTAGTCTGCTTCTTTATTTATATTTATCTCAGCCACCAGACCGAGGGCCTACAGCAATATATAAAAAAAACAGTAATACAAGCGGAACTCCGGAAAGTCTGGAGGCAGGGGAGCGAACCCCGAAAACCGTTTCCTCGCTTCCTCGACCTTCTGGTGCTTTTTCGAGAACTGCTTCTGCACGCGTCTGTGTGTGTACACGTACGAATTAACCGATGCTTTCTATAAACGGAACATTTAGGCAAAGCGCAGCTTGCCTAATTTCTTATCTCCGTCTCTCTATCGCTAGCGCGAGTATATAAATGTCTTCCCCTGCACGAGTCATTAGTTCGGAGGACAAGTCCTTTCTCGCTTGACAGACGAAATAGACAGAATTGACACTCGCAGGGCGTTGTCGTCTGCTATATTTGAGGCAAGGGCGATTGGCTGCGGAGGACGGCGCCGCTAATGACGTCTGCAGAGCGAAGCGACGCTGTGCGGAGGAACAAAACAAAAGTGAAGCGAGGCTTTCGAGTCCCCGCGGCAACGGCTGCTAATGCTGGATGGAATGCATGCGTGTTGATGCGGTGGCAAGGAAGCTAATGTGAGTGCGGTTGCGACTGACGTCATCGTGGCGGCCACATTTTGGCACTAGCAGGACGAGAAGCTTGTCACACGCTGTCACGCTACGCGTAATCCAGGAACGTGACCGCGTGACAGGCCCGTCTCACGCTGTGCAATCTATCCGGCAATATATGTCAACAAATGTTCGCTATAAGGACAACTCCCAACATTTTTTTTTCACGTAACACGGTCCTCCCAACACTCAAAGCTAGAGCCAAGAACAAGCACATCATTAGCGGAGCAGTGGGAGGCTGCGCTGTTTTGCTTGAAGCCTGATAACTACTCACGCTGATCGACAGAGCTCGCTTGATGGCAAAGGCCACAAGGGCCCTGCGAACTGAGGGCTCCACTTATTTCAAATAAAATTTTCAATTCTATTTCTACCCCCTTCTCCGAAAGTCTTGAATTTGCATGCCGCCGTCAACCGCCACCGTCAAGCGCGAAGTGACGTATGCGTGACGTCGTTGTGCATGCTGACGTAATCGTAACCTAATGTTTGTGTAATTTAACGGTGAGAAATCGCTTATGTTTCCATAAGTACAAGATGTATTTTCTTTTGCTGCTTGCATGGTTCCTAAGAAGAGTCCCTTAAAGGGGTCGTGAAACGCTCCCTCTGAAGCGACAATGCGAAGCCGCCGGTGTCTACACGCACTAACTAGGTGACGTCATCATAAGTAATTCTTTGGCTATCAAGGAACACGAAACTTTTCGGTACTTGCGAGTGCGTGCAACTGGGACGCTCATCAGCGTCTTTGTCATAAGCAATCGGCGCTAACTTGAACTCTGACGTCATATTAAGCAGCGTCCTTGTGGGACGCGGATCGCGTATGGCAGACGCCAATGAGCGCCTCTTGCGCGTGCTCGATATGCCATGGGGTTCCGCGTTTCTCGATAGGCAAAGCTTCTACGCAGATCCACTCGGGCTGATGATACAGTTAGCGCATGTGGCTGCCATTGGTGCCGCATTGTCGTTGTAAAGTGACCATTTCACGACTCCTTTAAGCTCAGTTTGAAAAAGTCGTGTCGAAACTGAACTTTCTAGACGATTCCGCCCTCTGTATAATATTCATAGGCGTGCGCATGAAGAGGTCAGGGAGTGGGGCGGCGCCCCCCCCCTCCCCCCTAGTCACCGACGAGCGGGCGGGGGTGCAAAGTCAACCCTATACATAGGCATAATCGGGAGGAGAGGGCTCTGCGAGGAACTATCGCCCCTCCTCCCTCCTGAAGGTGGACCTAACATTGGGTGAACCTTGCGCACGCGTATAATAATATATTATTAATAATTATTAACAAATGAATAATATTACAGAGCTCTTGAGGCCTTTGTTCTGACCAGTGCACACGCTGCAGGCGAGAACGAGGTCCGAAACCACGTCACCGATGCCAGGCTTCGGAGACGACCTCTTTCACGCGGAAACATGTCGGACTCAATAAAACAGAGTATCTGACTAATTTAGAACGGAAAGTTGGTAGTTTATACTGACAAAGAAATACGTGGGTCCCAGCACCATAAGCCGTCATAATCTAAGACGGCATGAGTGTGGGCAGGAATTTGCCTTCGGGGGTGGGGGAGGGTCCCAACTTGAGTTGCATCACGGCTGGTGAAGGGGAGAGCACTGTTGTAGCTTAGAAAGGGACAAGTACTATAGAGTGTCTTGAGAGAGTAAGGTGGGGGGTAACTTTTTTTTCTTAAACACTTTTTTTTCTTAAAGGGTGCCCACTTTCTCGCGCGAAATTTCACGCACCACGCTTGTTCGGGCGCCTACGCTCTCCTCCTGGATTGTGCCCCTACAGTCCCGCTATTCGCATTCCACGAGATTACATCGCATAAGAAATAAAGCAGGACGACCCTCTCTCACCGTAGTCCCTAGCTGAATAGGGTGCAGTTGGTGACGTTCAGGTTATTGCAGACGCGAACGTATCTTAACCCGATGGCCCTTAATCGTATTTATCCGGACTTTCCGCAATGCTGCTCTAAATGCGGGCACGAGGCATGGTCTCTGGATCATATATGCTCTGGATGTGCCCATTCAATGGATCCGGTTAGCACAATCAGATGAAGTGGGACGAAGCCCTTCGGAGTTTGGACATCGCTTCACAACTATACAGGCTGTCCAGGGTGCCCGGACCGTGGCCTATAGAGTCACCGCCTCCCGGTTCTGTCGTGGGTGGAGCCGCCGACTTGATGGTGGGGAGCCCTACGGCTTCCTTCCTCATTTTCCTCGGGACTATTAAATGAAGTTCTTCTCAAGTCATGCACTGAGAGATGTCAGGTTCCCTCAAGGTTTTGAGGTCACGGACTGATACGCAAGATGTACACGGTCGAAAATATATTCGCACGCTTTCAAATGCTACACAGACTGTACAAGAAGTTCAACATTAATTCGTATCCATGCATCCGTCGATTTCGTCGAAAATCTCACTCCGTAACTGCCAGTGCTGCGAGGTCTGCGTGACGTTACGAATCTCCTAGTCTTTTCCTTTCTTTTTCTTTTTTGCTTACCATACGTTGGCCTCCGCACTTCCTGTTACTGATATAGCCTCGGAACTATTTACAGAGTCCACGATGGTTCGCCATGCACAAGCCTACCTTTCTACTGCAAAAGATGAAACACCGGAACGTCCCCACGTGTGCTTGACCGCATGTCGCGTGCACCAGCTCTGCGCGGAGTACATTTCGTGGAGGGGCCGAACGCAACTGGCTTACCACGTCCTCTGCTGCACCGAGCAAAGACGAATCAATTGTAAGACTTCGTCACACCCAACAAACTTCTACCACCTCTGACCCAACAAATTCCATAGTCGAATATAACCTAAGATGCAACCTATTCGCGGCAAGATCGGCCCCGCCGTGATAGTCTAGGGGCTAAGGTACTCGGCGGTAGACCCGCTGGTCGCGGGATCGAATCCCGGCTGCGGCGGCTGCATTTCTGATGGAAGCGGAAAATGTTGTAGGCCCGTGTGCTCAAGTTTGGGTTCACGTTAAAGAACCCCAGGTGGTCGAAATTTTCGGAGCCCCCCACTACGGCGTCTCTAACATTCATATGGTGATTTTGGGACGTTAAACCCCACATAACGATCAATCAAGCGGCAATATCGGGCTGTAGGTGGCAGCACCGTTCCCGCGAAAGTGTGGACAGGCGGTCGGCGGCGCGTATACAAATACGTGCAGCGGCGCTTCGTTGCGTGCGGTCTGAGCCAATTGTCGGCGGATAAAATGCGTTGACTGCAGTTTACTGTTAATATCTACGCCCTTCTCTACTGAATCGCTGCATGACGCCCATGCAACGTCAACATTACCAGCGAGTAAAGCGCATTCTGCCTTTCAGAGGGATGCTCGTCCTGGGTGACACTCTTGGCGCTTTCGCACTAAATCACGCCTTTGCTGTGTTATTTGTATACGCGGTTAGCTTGTGTTCCGCTTGCTACGCACTACTGTAGCGTGACTGAACTACTTATTTACATCTTTGTCGTCTGCATACTACAAAAAAACACAGAAAGAAAGATCGTTAGAAATCCCGCATATATGTGCGATTAGTTCAGTAGCACCGTTCGCACATTTTACTGATGATTTTTGTTCCCCTCTCATTATGTTCACCACGAAATGTGGGACAATCGATAAGTCTAAGCAACCGTGTTCTTAGATTTAAGTTAACGCTTCGAAGAGCCCAGACGTTGATAATTAATTGAGACGGGATGCCTCACATATAATGTCGTATGATTTCACTGAAGATTTCATCTTTTTTACATTGTCTTCAGCGTTTGCATGGTATATTGTTAGTGACCGACGGAAACCAGTGGTCATTTTTTGTCTGAAAAAAAAAAATGCTCGTTCTATTAACCAGGCGTTTGTTGTAGCACTATCATGCACGTCATCCATCGATGAATGTTTTTTGTTGAACTGTTATATAATTTTTTTTCGTATTCTTTCTGGTGCACGAACGTGTGCGTACACGTGCTAAACGCAATGCAGCGCAAAGCACTGTTCAGCCACTATATGTTCCCTGACAAGACTTATCCACTGTGCCACACTTCATGGTGAACAGAATTAGGGGGACAAAATGCATATGCTTGTAAGTGCGAGCGTTGGTACTGAGCTCACCCCACAGACATGCAGGCTTTCTACGATCTTTCTTTCTCTCTTTTTTTGGTTGTACGCAGATAATAAAGAAGTAATAGGTAGTTCAGTCACACTACAGCAGAGCGTAGCAGGCGGTATACACAAGCTGAAGACGAACAAACAACACAGCAAAAGCGTGATTAAGTGCGAAAGAGAGCAGTCACCCAGGAGCGAGCATCCCTCGGAAAGGCAGAATGCTCTTTACTCGCTGCTAATGGTGACGCTGCACATAAGCTTCGTGCACCTATTCAGTGAAGGGGAGCGTAACTATCAGCAGTAAACAGCGGTCAACGCACTTCACTCGCTGGCAATCTGCTCAGACCGCACGCAAAGAAGCACCGCTGAGGCCACCTATCCACACTTCCGCGGAAACGTCTCACCGCGAATAACCAGCTCTGCTGTGATCCAGCCTTAGGGAACTTTGTGCAAAAGGTTTTAATTTTTTTCTCAGCTAATGTACAGAACATGCACATGAGCAATTAAAGGTTCGTCCTTACTACCTAAAACGTTATGTTTGACGAAAGAACGATGTAATTACTGCAGATAAAATTCACTAGGACGTTCAAGTTTCAGTCCTAGTATACCAGCGACATAAACGTGGGTCTGGATAACAATGTAAGCTCTGTGCTTTCTGAATTCTCTGAGGGAGGTCAGAAGCGTTTGAAACAACTTACAAGACGAGAGACGCACAAGCCACGCCATAAGGAGGGTCTTAGCGTCTCACGTCGGTGTTAGCGTCTCACGGCGTCTCTGGGCTGGCGGACGCCCGTCATGGCGAGCCAGCCCCCGAAGAAGGCGTTAGCCTTCGACGTAGTCGTCCCCGAGGGGACTAGTCCTGAAGACGTCGTTGACGCGACGTCTTCAATAGTAGGAATCGAAGAAGTATACTGCGTTCAGCACTTCGGAGGCCGGAACTACCAAGTTACCGTCAACAGTGAGGCCGCACTGGCCCAAATCGTAGACGCGTCGCACCTTATCATCCGAGGAGAGCGCGTCGCCATCGTACCCCTGGGACCCCAAGTGACCCAAGTGACCGTCCTGTTCCTGCCGTGCCGCGTACCCAGCGAAGTCCTCGCACAAGCACTCTCTCCCTACGGGAAGGTGCTGCACATCACCAGAGGACTCATGGGATCGCGCCCAACCGTGACCACTGGGACGCGATACGTCCGCATGGAAATGAAGGCTTCGTCACCGGTGCCCAACTACCTCAAGGTCGCGGGCCATCGAGTAACCTGTGACTATAAAGGCATCCAGCGAGTGTGTCGTCGATGTGGAGACAGTGGGCACTTCCGCATGAACTGCACAGCTCCGTTTTGTGGAAGGTGCGGCGTTTATGGCCACGACGGGAAAGGCTGCTCGCTGCCCTGTCGCCGTTGTGGGGACCCGCATGCCACCGTGGCCTGCACCATCAGGCCATCGTATTCCGAGGCGGCATCCAAGGATTTCCCTCCACTTCAACCAGGAACGCCATCTAAGAACAAGTGCGACGATTCGGCAACGCGAGCCGCGGTAACCGACCACGACCAAGGTGTGCCAATCGCAACGCTGCACCAGACGCCCACTGCGTCCCCAACGATTCCGGGCCTGGTACTCCCTCCAGGTACTGAAAACTTAGTTCCCCGCGTCCCGTGGCCATTTCTGAGGAATCGCAGGCCAAGCCCTCGTCTGACGAAGCGCCTCGTGAGGACGGCGTCTCGGATGGGAATATTGCATCTGAGGCTCCTCGCGTTGCTGCTCTGTCGACAACAAGTTCAGGTGTCATCGAGGAGTCTACATCTCAAGACGACGACGCCTGCATTAACGAGGACTCCAACAGCACGGCGAGTGAGGCGCCCCTACAAATTGACGAAGACACCAGCCCCAGTGACTTAAGCCAGGACAGTGGAGACGTCTTTGTACCATCCTCGCTCAAAAACCCGGACACGAAACGCCACCGGATAACTACTCGTGACTTGGAAGCCCCCACCAGAGACAGAAGTCCCCTGCGGACTTCGACGCGATCCCGGAGGCCCCGAGCTTCCGGTGGGTCGCCTGGCCGGAAAAAATGACTCAGTTACTTGCGGGGCATTGGCTCCCGCACCTGATAAAGGTACCCCTGCGTTTGCGTGATTCTATACTATGTTTTCATTTTCCCCATGGCTCTTACTCTAAAAATTATTACTTTTAACGTTCAAGGTTTCCGAAATCCACAAAAACAGGCTGAGGTATTGGCTTTTGCACGTTCAGTGCACTGTGATTTGCTGTTCCTGCAAGAAACAAATTTTTTCAAGCTTTCTGATGTACTCGCTTTCAAGCGCGCGTTCAATTTTGATTGTTTCTTTTCGTACGCCAGCACGCATTCGACTGGCGTCGGAGTCGTTATTTTTAACCGAGGTCTTTTACGTGACCATCATGTTTCCTTCGATGCCTTCGGACGCGTGCTGGCGTTCGACTGCACCTTTTTTTCGTTAAGAATAAGATTTGTTGCCGTGTATGCCCCAGCGGCACGCGAGAACTCAAACGCGTTCTTCCAATCTCTTGATGCGTTTCTTTTAAATTCCCGACATGTGGTACTTTTAGGGGATTTCAATTGTGTCTTAGACTCACGCGCAGACGTTCGAGGTCCGGGTCGCGGCCGGTCAAACTGGAATGCCAGAGAACTCGAACGTCTAGTGCAGCAATTGGCATTGAGTGACATTCATCAAATTGTGCATGGCAGTAATTATGCCTATACTTGGCGTCGAGCAGCGTCGAGCAGCCGAATTGATCGCGTGTATGCATCCCCCAATCTCATTACCTACGTTCACGACACCGGGGTAATGTCATTGCCACCGACACCGGTGTACATTAGCGACCATCGGCCGGTCATGTTATCTCTCCGCCTGCCAGCGGGGACGCCGACGGTTCACAGACCATGGCGTCTCGATTGCCGCGTCCTCCAGGACTCACAGGCTACGGAGAAATTATCCCGAGCGTTACGCGCATCGCTTATAGGGGCCGATGTAGCTGATTGGGATCGCCTCAAAGAACAGTGGCGGCATCATTGCAGTGCGTCGGGCAGAGGACTTTGCACCCGTATGTCGAAAGATGCGTCACTGTTAATCCAGAAGATACGCATTGCCAATCGAGATCCCAGTCCTTCCACTGTAATGCGGGCATGGCAAGAGGAGCTCGTTGAACGGTACCAGCGTATTATGCGCGCTTCTTCACTCTCGGCTGCAGCTTGGCGCTGTAGACGTGCACCCTGTGCGCACCCTGAGGTGCTAAGGTATGCACGCAGAGCTCTGCTTCGTCCACCAGGCTCACCTGCCCACTCGCTGAACTCTATCACCCCAGCTGCTGCGGGTACGCGCGACTTTCAGGAATTCACTCAACACTTTGAGTCAATGGCTAAATCTGGTGCTAATGTCTGTTACCCAGGATCCGTTTCTTCGCATCCTCTGCTGACAGATTTACCTCATGATTCCAACATGTCAAATGACGTCCTCCTATCACCGCCATCCGATGACGAAATCAAAGGTGCATTAGACGCAATGAAAAAGGGATCGGCCCCAGGGCCTGACGGACTACCTGCAGAGTTTTATGTACAGTTCTGGCCTATCATTGGTCCAACTATGTCACGCGTCATTCGCAAGTGTTTCCAAGATATTACACTTCCAACTTCTTTCCACAAAGGCCGTATAACACTAGTTCCCAAGAAAGACCCAATGTCTACGCGACCAGAAGATTGGCGCCCTATTACCCTGCTCAATGTAGATTACAAGCTCTTGGCTAACATTTTGGTGCGCCGAATCAGTCCATTTCTTGCAACATTAATCGCTCCCCACCAGGTCTGTTCTGTTCCGGGCCGAGAAATACACGCCCATACGTGGTTAACGCGTGACATCATTCAATACACCATTAGCCGATGTGCGCAAGGACTGTTGGTTTCATTAGATCAAGAGAAAGCTTTTGATTTCATAGAACATGGCTACATACTAAATGTTTTACATGCATACGGATTCCCGGATAAGTTCATTGACCTTATCAACGCGATGTACATCAATTTAGAAAGTACCCTTTACTTAGATTCCCGTGAGAGTCACGCATTTAGAGTCACGCGTGGGGTCCGTCAAGGGTGTCCCCTCTCCCCAGTGTTATTTATCCTTGCATTAGAGCCCTTCTTAAGGGCCGTTGAACATCACCCGCAGATTCGTGGCTTACCTCTACCCGGTAACACTCAAGTAAAAGTCGCTGCATATGCAGATGATATCACCCTATATGTACATAATGAACAGTCGCTGCAGCATGCTCTTGATACATTCCATGATTTCGGTATTATCTCTGGTGCAAGGTTAAACTTTTCTAAAAGCCAGTATTTTTTCATTGGCAACCCCAGCGGTCGCATCAACATCACGTCGCCTTTACAGTGGTCTCCTGAGATTTCAATACTCGGAGTTACTTTCACTGTATTTGGTATACAGGATAGCATCTGGTCATCCGTTGTACAAACTCTTCTAAATGATATCAAAGCAGCCAGGCACTTCGAATTCCCCCTCTTGGAACGCCGATACTTAACTCAAACGGTGTACCTAGGAAAATTTTGGTACCTTTGCCATTCTGTTAAACCACCGCTCCACGTCTGCAGGAAAGTGCAAAGCTGCATCAGTTCATTTTTTTGGTCTGGTGGCACAGAATTGTTATCGCGTCCAGCGTTAGCTCAACCGCGAGATCAAGGTGGTTTTGCATTCCCCGACGTTTCCGTCGCGGCTTCTACATTGTGCCTCCGCACTCTATTGCGAATACTAAGCAATGATGACATACCCGCTCAGACACTGGCTCGCTACCATCTGGGGCCATCACTACGTGTCTTCTTGCCGGATAGCCAAACAAACAAAGGTCCCCAATCAACTGAATTACCACCCTTGTATCGAGCCCTTCTGGCATTTCACCGACGTTTGGAAGCTACGTGCCCAGAGATAGAGGTGGCCGATTCTAAAGTGGTGGACACAATGGCCGCCCTTCTACGGCCCCTGGTGCCCCAGCATCGTCAATCTGTATTGAACCGCGCTTGGAAACCAATAACTGCCGCAGTGTTGCCAGGGCATCTCAGAGACTTTGTCTGGAGGCTGGGCTGGGGCTTGCTCCCCACGCGAGATCGGTTGCAGCGATGGCAGGTGGTTCGCATTTCCACTTGCCCCAACTGCGCCATGGTAGAGACCAATCGACATGCGACGTTTGAATGTGTGGTTTCCCGCCTTTTTTGGCGTGCGGTTAATGCTGGTTTTCGGGGACAGGGTGTGCGAACTTTCGTGTCCAACGGCCGATTTCCGCGTAGCCGCTTCTCCGCTCTCTTAATAGTTGCGGGGCTTTTCAGCCTTTGGAGAAACCGATGTGAGGCCGTAGCTGCCAATTGCCGCCGGCGTGCTTTGTGGCCGATACTGGGGAGAATGAGACGAGAGATCCTCGCGTTCCTCTCCGAAGAGCTTTTCTTCCTCGGGGAGCAAGAGTTTCTGCGGCATTGGTCGTGCCCTTTCGTCAAGGTGGAACACGAAAGGATACAACTCATTTTTCGACCGACTTGGTGCTAAGTAGCGCCCGTTGAGTTGTTATATATGATTTCATTTGTTACAAATTGTGTTTTATTTGGATCTATTGTATCGTTATACCCATGTATCGTGATATCACATTGAATTTTTGTGTACATGTATGCCAACATAATCTTGTATATTAGAGCAAATGTCTTTACTGTGACGTAGTGATGTTCGTCGTGAAATATAGATGTGCAGAAGTGTATGTGCCCTGTTGCTGGAATGGTATGAAGCCTTTGTGTTCTGTACATGCTGTAAATAAACTTTTTCTACACAAGACGAAGCAGCCTCAAAACTTCGACCTCAAGACTCGTTGCGCGCCAGGGACGGCTTACAGCTCTCCCATAGTAGAGTACCCTGTACTCTAAATCGTAATCATTACCCCTTTTTTCTAATCCTTCCCCCCCCCCCAAGACGGTGCTATTCGCACGTCGTTTTACGTTGTGGACATCGCTCCACGGGACGACATTAGGCTCTCCCATAGTAGAGTACCTTGTACTCGGAAGCGTTGGAAACAACTTACAAGACGGCGCTATTCGCACGTCGTTTTACGCAGTCGACATCGCTCCACGGGACGGCTTTAAGCTCTCCCATAGTAGAGTACCTTGTACTCTAAATCGTTACCCACTGTTCCAATTACTCCCCCCCCCCCCGCTTCACAGGGACGGCACACAGCTATCCCGTAGTAGAGCACTATATATATCCCGTAGTAGAGCACCTATAGTGCTCTAAATCGTTAACTACTCTCTAAACTCACAGGATTTCAGCGCGGTGAACTTGTTCACGGTGGAATTTTCGTCAACACGGCCTTATCAAGTGTGAGGCCCGCGGGACGGCATTTTGCTCTCCCATAGCGGAGAGAGTATCAAGTACTCGAAATCGGAAACCACTTTTCTGCGCACCAGCGGACCACCTAATCCCTCTAATGACGTAACTGGGACGGTTTAATGCTTTCCCTTAGTTGTACTCTTAATCTTTGTTGAAAACTCTTTTTCATGCATACATAAAAATATAAAAAAGGTTCGCTTTTAATTCCACACGATAGCAACATCCTGTCCACAGCGCCTATACTTTTTAAATGCGAAGCATTTCTTAGCGAACTTCGGCGACATTGAGCGTATCTATCTATCTATCTATCTATCTATCTATCTATCTATCTATCTATCTATCTATCTATCTATCTATCTATCTATCTTGCCGCCTACGGTGTTAGGTTTGGCCTGGAGATTCGTCTCTCAATCCCTTCGGCGCCCAGTCTGACGGACGTTGTCAGCAGCGTGACTGATGGCCTCGTCGACTCGTCGGGCGACAGGAGGGCTGGCGTGGCCCGCGCCGGAGCTGACAGAGGAGCGGCGCTCCCTTTTTATCCCCAATCACCAAGCCGACCGGCCGACTGCCTATACTCGTCAGGCATTGTACGTGGTAGCCGGAGGACGAGACGTCGTGTCGCCAAGACGCCGTTAACCGTTCGAGAGAGGCCAACAAAGACAGCAACTTCCTGGAAGAGACCGTGACGGCCACCGCAGATCGCCCCGCTAATTGGGCGAGCTGTGCGGTGGACCCTTTGAAGTATGCGGCCAGGATCGTGGGAACTCTCGACTAACGGCACACACACGACGAGGAAGAGCCCTGCTGGCGCCACCACAGTGCAGTGTTCACGTGGACCGTGCATGCTCGCCCCCCTCACCTGTGTGTGCGTGATTGGTGTTCGACTCGGAGAGGAGGAGCCCGACAGGGCATAAAACGACGCGGCAGAGTGCTGGACGTCGCTCTGAACTATGTAACGTTCAACCACCACGCTCGTGGTTTGTGAAACCACTATTCCTCCTTTTCTGTAAATATGTGTAAATAGTACCATAAACCCATGTTATGTTTTCCGTATCCTCTTGTCAGCGTTCAGTTTCTCCATCCGGTTGCATCAACAACTTCTCCTCCCACCCTAACAACGGCCTTTAGCTCTCCTGGCCGTTTGGATAATGGTATCGATACGAAACTTAGTGTAGCATGTTATGACTGTATGAAGAACATATTTGACTAGTCATAACATGAAAATCATGACATGTATGTCATAAACGTCATGATTTACATTTCATGATTCTGCAGTTCTTGCGGTGGTTTCGTTCACATAGCATGTTGCAAAACTGGTATGGTATGGCATGATTGCATGACTAACACAAGCGACAGACCCTAACATGAAAATCATGACATGCCTCTCATGTAACAACATGACTACACGCCACACTCACGATGCGCTGGCGGCTGTTTCGCTAGTGTCACATATACCAAATTTGGTATTACGGTACGTGAATAGATGACGAAGGTATGTGACTGGTGCAAACATAATAAACATGAGATGCGTGTCATGTAACAACATGACCACATGGTATACGCTCATGATGCTCTCACGGCCGTTTCGCTAGCTTCACATGTACCAAACTCGGTATTACGCAACGCGAACGGATGACATAGGTAAATGACACATAAAAATAATGATAATCACGACATGCGTGTCATGTAACAACATGACTACATGCCACGCTCATCATGCGCTCGCGGCCGTTTCGCTGGCTTCACACATGCCAAATTTGTTATCACGTGATATCGATGGATGACGAAGGTGTGTGACTGGTGCAAACATGACAAATATGAAATGTGTTTCATGTGAGAACATGACTACATGCCACAGTTAAGGCGCCAATAGATTTCGACGTGACGCGGCGCGAGTGCTCGTCGGCGTTCATTTCGTCGCGTCACGCCGGCGTTGCGACGCCAGGCGCCGGTCCTGCCCCCGGAACCCGCGACTCGCAACCGCGCTGCGTTGCTTTGACGCATGCGCATTTCAGTGCGTGCGGCGTCCCTCCGTCACGAAAAGAGGGAGACGCAGTGTTGTCTGGGTAACGCATCGGCGCTAAATGCATCATGTCGCATTTCTCACCGGCTGCCGCCGGGCCGGTGGGAAATGCTAACGTAGCATTGCTGTCACCCAGCGTGCGCTCGCGTCCACGCTACAATGGAGTATATTCGGCCCTTCATGATGCGCTCGCGGCCGTTTTTGCTAGGTCCACACATACCAAATTTGGTGTTAAGTGACGTCAATAAATGACAAAATATATAACTGGTGCAAACATGATAGTCCTGACACGCGTGTCATATAAGAACATGACAACATACCATCCCCATAGCGTGCTCGCGGTCATTTCGCTAGCTCCACGTATACTAAATTTGGCATCACGCGACGTAAATAGATGACGAAGGTAAACGACACATCCAAACATGATAGTCATGACACGGAAGTTATGTACGACATCATTTACCTCCACCTCGTAATGTTGTGCTGATTTTAAAGTGATATATCAACATTTCTCAGTCATGCTTCGCATATCATCGATTCCCCCTGTACGTGGGATCTGCCAATTTTTATGTTATGTCGTCACTAAGTAATTACGATTAATGAGTGGGGTTTAACGTCGCAAAACCCGTATACGATTATGAGAGACGCCGGAAACTTCGACCACCTGCATGGGGTTCTTTGACGTGGATCCAAATCTGAGCACACGGGCGAACAGCATTTTCGCCTCCGTCAAAAATGCAGCCGGCGCGCAGCCGGAATTCGATCCCGCGACCTATATGGCTCAGCAACTGAATACCGTAGTCACTAGACCACCGCGGTGGAGAGAAATGATATCGAGAAGTTTAGACTGTAGCTTGCTACAATACAATACATGAAGTTGAAAGTGGCTTCTGTCAGTGAACTTTCGTATTAGGCACCTTTAGCTGACCGAATTTGCGCTCCATTCGAGAGACGCTCTAGGTGCCGACCAGTGCGGACGCGCGAACATCGGCTCCTGCTTTCAAGATTGCTTTCCTGTGGTATTCACGAATTTGTCGCCGAGTTTTCAGTCCCATCGTGTGCCTCAGTTCTCAAGAAATCAGCAGATACCACCTTAGTGCTGGTGAGTGGACTTTTAAATCGTTTTTGGGGCATTTTTACACGGCAACGCTACCGGGGGATTCAAGCCTAACAACCAAGGAGGCGATTGTCGCCGATGCCGGCGCCAACGTGACTCAACGCTCTGCGCGTTCCAGAACCTGCAACTGAGAATGGAATACCAAGTAGATGGAGAGGACATCTCTCCAGAGGATTTCATGGAAGCCATGGGTTGGAAGGAAGCCGAAACGAGACGCTCAAGGAATAAGCAAGCCGCGGTTAGCGTTCCTGCTGCCAAGGGTTCGACCAAGTCTGGCGTTGCGGGAGACGCTCAAGCCAGTCGTAGTAGGTATGACACCAAGCATACAATCGTGCGAGCTGGACGCATGCCGCCACTACCTAAGGGCTTCAGCAAGATTGTGCTACGACCACGTGGAGGATAAAATATCTCGAGAATTGGCACTGGAGTCATGGCAGACGCGATAGTACTGGCGGCCGGCATCAAAGAGGAGGAGGCCATGCAGGACATCATCTGTTCCAACTTGCAGCAGAACATTATGGTGGCAAGCACTCCGGACCAAGACAGAGCTTCAAGATACCTCAAGGTCAAGCAAATTGACATTGGTGTCAAAGTTTTCGAGGTTAGCGCGTACGCCACGGCACCTCACGATACTTGTAAAGGAGTGATTCACGGGATCCCCGTAAGCGATACTCAGGACATTTTGACCCGAAAGATTGTGAACGCGAACAACCCGCTCGCGCTGCAGGCCTAGAGAATCAAGGACACCGGGACAATCATCATAGCGTTCGAAGGACACAAGGTGCCCAGATTCGTGAGATATGGACCTTCACTTTTGCAGTGCTCCCTTTACCGCAAGAACATCGATATTTGTTACGTCTGTGGAAAGCTGGGACATCGGTCTGACGTCTTTCCGAACCCAGCTGAAACCATCTGCAGAGGCTGCGAGATCAAGAACCCAGATGAGCGCACCAGTGCAATCCAAGATGCAGGCTGTGTGACGGTCACCATCCCACGGCAGACAAAGAGTGCAAGAACAGGTTCTTAGTGCCATACGTCGTCAGACGCAGACGTTGGGAAAGATCGCGAGCAGCCGCAGAAGCCCGGGACGCATCAATCACATCGAGTCCAGACATCAACGACAAGCAGCTTATTCCAGCCTACGGAACCCAGAGCATCCAGACTACTCAAGAACAGGAACGGCGGCCCCACTCCAGGGAGAGGTCGCGTTCCAGAAGAGGTTCTAGACCCAAGGCCCGCTCCCAATCACCGGGGGGCGCTCGAGTTCTCAAGGTCACCATCAGGGTCGGGATCAGCCTGGGCGGCACCCGAATGGCCAGCTGCCTGGCGTTCAGTTCTAGATCACGACTTCACACCCGGGGAGGACGCCTGCAGTTAGTTATGCCGCGTTCACACTGAGCATTCCGGCCGCCGAAAGTGCTCCGAATCCGGTTCGGCGGCGGCGAAATCCGCCGAAAGGGCCCTCTCCACGCCGATCGCTCTCGGACCGATTTTTGCGGCGTTTGCCGCCGAATCGGTCACCGCGGACGAATAGGAGCGCTAGTCAAGGAATTTTGAAAAATGGTGGCCAAGCCCTACTCACTTGTTATGCCGCAGTGCACGTAACTGAATGTTTAAAACAACGGGAGTTCAATCTACTCTGTGCCTACTTCGCCTCCGTATTTCGTGAAAGAGGTGACCGAGCTTGTTGCGGTCTTGCAGACCAAAACGAACCCACCAACGCCGCTGGCGTCGATGGTTTTTTCTGCTCTTCGTGCATTACAAGACAGCCACTTGGCAGCAAAGTAAGCCGTACTGTCTTTTCTTGCTCCTTGCGTACGAGAATCATCGAAGTATACGCCACCGGATAGCGTAGTGGCGTTTGCGAGCCGTGACAACAACCGGGTGACAGCGCATCCATCCCGCGTTCGCCCGGTCGTAGATGGCATATTCGGCGGCTCGGGGCGCGTCCAGTGCGAACAACGCTGCGTTTCGGCGGCAGAGGAATTTCGGTAGCTGTAGAAAGCGGATGTTTCAGTGTGAACTATAGCATCACATCGAAAGGCAGCTGGGCTGAGCGAGTGCGCAATGGCGCGGCAGAGGTGATGACAGGTAAGCTGCCAGAGCATGATAGAATTGCACAGCTAGAGCAAGAAAACGCGAGACTTACAAAATCGAATGAGAGGCTATCAGCTGAGTTAAAGGAAATAAAAATTCTTCTCACTAAGCTAACCAGCGCGCTGTCTTCACAGCCAATGCCTCAGCCAGTTGATGTCCCTGTGGCTGAAAACGGGGGGGGGGGGACTCGAGAACCCCACAGAAAAGAGGGCAGTCATGGCAGAACACGTGGAAGCCAACCAATTGACCATGTCAGATATGAAAGAGGTCTTTGACACGCTCAGCAAAGTAGTAGCCAATCTTAGCGAGCAGATGGGTAGGCTACAGTCAAGCGTGGCGACAATGGAAGAGCATATGACATTGCGCATTACAAAGGTCGAAGCATATCTGCACAATACAGCAAGGCCTCCTCATGCACCAAACTCACCCCTTCGGCCACCAATACTAGTGGTACCAAACCTGTCGACAGGTGCAGCATCAGGCTTTGGCCGCCCATGTAATAACCATGATGGCAGCGCTACGTGAAGCATTTCGTATCTGGCAATGGAACTGTAGAGGTTACCTTAAAAAGAAGGCAGCCCTACAGCAGTATATCAGGAGCAACCAAGAAAAGCCTCATATTATATTATTACAAGAAACCCTTTCACCGCAAGCAACGTTGCCTGGATTCCGGCCTGTAAAAAGAGATACTGAAGGGAGGGGAGTCTGCACCTTCGTATGCAACAAACTAACGCACGTAACCCACGACCTCAAGATAGAAGCAGGCCGGTTGGAACACCTCATGGTAGAGATCGTGCCAGGTACCAGCAACCGTCAGAGCATTTTCATTCTTAATATATACAGCCGTCCAAAGGAACAAAAGCAAGGGTTCAAGACGGTTCTAAAGAAAGCTGTTAATATCGCCGGGGAATGTCCACTCGTCATAGCAGGTGATTTCAACGCCCCTCATCATACATGGGGTTACAAGTACAACACTGGGAAAGGAAAGCGACTTTTGCAAAGTGCCAGTGAACTTGATCTCACCCTAATCACAGACCCCAGCCTACCGACAAGGCTTGGTACATCTTGCTGCAGGGATTCCACCCCGGACCTTACATTTGTAAGGAACATCAAGAAGGCCCAGTGGATGAACCTTGCTGTAGACCTAGGGAGTGACCACTTCATTCTCGCCACTACCTTCTCCGTGGAGCGTAAAAAGCAGAGAGCATTCTACTTCACAGACTGGGATAAGTTCAGGAAGATAAGGATGGAAAGGGAACAAGATGGCCACAGACAAGGCTTGGAGCAGTTGGTCAAACAGATTAAAGATGACATCAAATCCGTCTCCTCCACCATTACCACAGATTTCCGGTTAAAAGAACGGATAGCCGTCTCGCTCACCTTCTTGAGGCAAAGCAAGCACTACTGAACCGTTGGAAGGGTCAGCGCCTGAACCGAAGACTGAGGAAGAAGATAGCTAAGATAAACATATCAGTCGAGGAACATTGTCGCGCACTATCCAGGCAGCAATGGGACGAAAACTCCGTCGATGGTCAGATGCGCAATGGCAAGACATGGAATATGTTAAAGCATCTCCTCAACGAAAACACCACCAAAACAAATTGAAAGCATGTTATCGCTCAAATTTTGCATAAAGAGATAGGGCGCGCACTACAGAACAGCCAGTTGTGCAGCGGCTCGTGCATAAGTACCTCTCAATCAAAAGAGGATTGGCACCACCAAGTAGACAGTACCAGGGCAGGCCCAATCCAGGTCTTAAGGGCGACTTTAACATCGAGGAGATCAAAAGAGCCTTGCATGATCTCAACGGCAGGTCGGACCCTGGCCCGGACGGTATATCAAACAAGGCCCTTCGTAACGCTGATGATGATTCAATTGAAACCCTGTAGGATATGATCAATGCAGCATGGAAAGAAGGCAGGGTGCCAGAGCAGTGGAAGCTGGCCAAAACGATCCTTATTCCTACGCCAGAAAAGCCCCCTAGCTTGGACAACATGAGGCCAATATCCTTGACATCATGTATCGGCAAGGTTGCAGAACATGCCATACTGCACAGGATAAACAAGTACTTGGAAGATAATGACATATATAAACACAATATGGTTTGATTCAGGGCAGGGCTATCCACACAAGATGCATTGAAGCTTATCAAACACCAGGTCATCGACAACAAAACGAGAGACGCGAGAGCCATTCTGTGCCTAGATCTAGAAAAAGCGTTTGACAACATCCACCACTCATTCATACTCGAATCAAATTCCAAGCTTGGTCTGGGGAAAGCCTTCTATGACTACGTATGGTCCTTTCTTACAGATCGGAAAGTCGTGATGAAGATTGAAGATATCGAGACCGCAGCAATCGAACTAGAAGCAAGGGGCACGCCGCAAGGGGCAGTGATTTCACCAATGCTGTTCGACATTGCCATGATTGGACTTTCAAAGAAATTATCGAGCATTGAAGGATTGAAGCACAGCATCTACGCAGATGACATTACCATCTGGTGCACAGGTGGAAGTGAGGGGCAGATTGAGAGCGCCCTGCAAGAGGCGATTGACACAGTAGAAGAGTACCTTCGTCCTTCTGAGCTCAAGTGCTCCTCGAATAAGTCAGAATTTTACTGTATCGGACTGCACGCCGGGGACCGAAGCCCACGGGATGGAAGCCGTTAAACCAGATAGACTTCCACCTCCGTACAAATCAAGGGGATTCCATCCAGAGGGTCGACTCCATCAAAGTCCTGGACATGCTGATAGACTCTGCCGGCGCCAACAGCAAATCTATAGCCAAGTTAGCTTAAAAAACAGACAGTGCGGTGCACCTCATACGCACAGTGGCCAACAAAAGAAATGGGATCAAGGAAGACAACATCATTAGGTTGATGCATGCGTTTGTTCTAAGCCACTTCACGTACAAGGAAGCAATGCACAACTGGTCAAGAGCAGAGTCTGAGACACTGAATGTGCTCCTCAGGAAAGTTATCAAGAAGGTCCTGGGCCTACCCGTACATACCAGCACCGAGCGTCTGCTTGAGCTTGGCATTCACAACACGCTCAAAGAAATAGCAGAAGCCCAAGAGAATGATCCTGCAGGAGCTGGCCAACACCCAATGGCAATCAGGCACAATTACAATGATATCCCCGACAACATCAAAGAGTATATCACGGTGCCTCCTATACCAAGAAACATACATCCAGAACACAACGTCGGAAGAAGAGTAGTGAGGGCCAGGACTATACTTCGTCAAGTCTCAAACGAGGAACGAGGGGCCGTATTTGTTGACGCGGCTTCCTACGCCAATGGGAAAGCGTTTGTGGCAGTGGTGGTCGATGGGGCTGGCCATGTCGTCAACTCAGCGACAATCAGGACGAAAAACCCAATCATTGCGGAACAGGTGGCCATCGCCTTAGCACTCAAGATGGATAACATTGAAGTCGTCTACAGTGATTCCATGGCAGCATTACGGGCGTTCGCCAAGGGGACGATCTCTGAAGAAACGCTGAGAATACTGCAAGGCAAGAACATAATGCATCATCTTCTGAGTTGGTTCCCAGCTCACCTTGGGCAAATCAACGATTCCCCTCCCAATCTCAATGAAGCAGCACACGAGGCGGCGCGAGAACTCTCCAACCGTGCCTCCCCGGGGATGCGTTCTACCGGTGAAGGGGATAACCGGGAAATTCTTACAACATATAACGAGCTCACTAAACATTTCTACCAGTCTAGAAAGATTTTCCCTCTCCTCACAAAAATCTAACGCGGCCCCAAGCACTTACATTAAGACTTTTGCAAACGCGGATGTACCCTACTTTCAAAATGTTACACATCATGTAACCTGACCTATACCCAAGTAATCTTTGTCCACATTGTGGGGAAATAGCTTCATTAGAACACATGCTCTGGCAGTGCACCAAATTCGCTCATATATCGAACATCACCTCTGCCAGGTGGGAGGCGGCAATCCGCAGCTCGTCCTTGGCATATCAGCTCTGGGCTGTCCACCAAGCCCGCGATGTGGCTGAGGAGCATGGCATCTCAGTATTCACGTGGGAGCTGCCCGCTACACAGTGATCTGTGTTTTGGAGGACCAAATAAAAGTTTATCGAATCGAATTGCGCTCCGTTCACCGTTCCGCTCAAACGCTCAGGCAACGTTAACGGAGCGCAAGGCGCGTTTCCAGTTTTAGCCAAGCGTCGTTCGGTCAAGGCAGTCTTGACGCCACCAGTGCATCAAAGTTGTTATAAAGGAAAAGAAATATTGTTGTTATCATGCGGAAAGATGGAAAATTCTGTTTTAATAAAGGAGTAATATTATTTACTGTATGACGCGTGAGCATTTTTTGTCACCTTTACTTGGAGCTGGACTACAATAGAAGCCTTCAAGGCAGCCCAAACAAATTTCCAATGCCTCGCATGGGTTCACTGCGTTGCCTTAGTGCAAATCAAACTAAAAAGCTTTTCTGAATAGGTGGAAGAGTAGCTGCTGGTAAATACTGAATTGTTACTATTGTCACATAAAATCGCTTACTATCGATGATTCGCGAAGTCCCTCGCGAAGCCGAGCCAAGAAACAGCACATCAATACCGGAGCAGTGGGAGGCTGCTCTGTTTTGCTCGAAGCCTGATATTTGCTCACGCTGATCGGCAGAGCTCGCTAAATGGCAAAGTCCACAGGGGCCCTGCGAACTGAAAGCTCCACTTATTTCAAATAAAGTGTTCAATTCTATTTCTACCCCCTTCTCCGAAAGTCTTGAATTTGCAAGCCACCGTCAAGCGCGAAGTGACGTATGCGTGACGCCGTTGTGTATGCTGACGTCATCGTAACCTTAATGTTTGTGTACTTTAACAGTGAGAAATCGCTTATGTTTCCATTAGTGCAAGATATATTTTCTTTTGCTGCTTGCATGGTTCCTAAGAAGAGTCCCTTAAGCTCCGTTTCAAAAAGTCGTGTCGAAACTGAGGCTTCTAGACGATTCCGCCCTCTGTATAATACTCATAGGCGTGCGCATGAAGAGGTCAGGGAGTGGGGCGGCACCCCCCTCCCCCCTAGTCACCGAAGAGGGGGCGGGGGTGCAAAGTCAACCCTATACATAGGCATAATCGGGAGGTGAAGGCTTTGCGAGGAACTATCGCCCCCTCGTCCTTCCTGAAGGCGAACCTAACGTTGGGTGAACCTTGCGCACGCCTATAATAATATATTATTAATAACTAATAATAAATGAATAATATTACCGAGGTCTTGAGGCTTTTGTTCTGACCAGTGCACGCGCTGCAGGCGAGAACGAGGTCCGAAACCACGTCACCGATTTCACGGATGCTTTGGACACGATCTATTTCACGCGGAAACATCTGGGACTCAATAAAACACAGTATCTGACTAATTCAGAACGGAAAGTTGGTCGTTTATACTGACAAAGAAATACGTGGGTACCAGCAGCATGAGCCGTCGTAATCTAAGACGGCATGAGTGGGGGCAGGAATTTGCCTCCCGGGGGGGGGGGGGGGGGGGGGGGGGCTCCAAACTTGAGTTGCATCGCGGCTGGTGAAGGGGAGAGCGCTGTTGTAGCTTTGGAAGGGGCAAGTACTAGAGTGTCTTGAGAGTAAGGGTGGGGGCAAGTGGCCCTTTTGGATCCCCCTGTAATCACCCATCCGTCACGGCGAATTAGCGCGGGAACCTAACGGTGGTGTCACCACCCGAACTTACTTTCTTCACGCTTTCTCGTTCCCCAAGTGACTTATCGCGGCGAGAGTGGCGCAATATGAAAGGCAATTTAAAATTATTATTCCGTTCCCGCTAAATTGTGGACAGGCGGTTGGCGGCGCGTATACAACTACGCGCAGCGGCGCTTCGTTGCGTGCGGTCTGAGCCGATTGTCGGCGGATAAAATGCGTTGACTGCAGTTTACTGTTAATATCTACGCTCTTCTCTACTGAATCGGTGCACGACGCCTATGCAATGTCAACATTACCCGCGAGTAAAGTGCATTTTGCGTTTCAGACGAATGTTCGCCCAGGGTGACTCTCTTCGCGCTTTTGCACTAAATCACGCCTTTGCTGTGTTATTTGTGCGCGGTTAGCTTGTGTTCCGCCTGCTATGCATGCTGTAGCGCGACTGAACTACTTATTTACATCTTTGTCATCTGCATACTACAAAAAAGAGACAGAAAGAAATATCGTTACAGATCCCGCATATCGAGTTAGCTTATTGAACTTTTACCTTCACAGGCCGGGTCTGGCACAGTCGCCTTTGTGCCTTTATTGTAGGGAATCTTTGAGAGGGAATCTTTGGAGCACTTCTTTTTGTCATGCCGAAAATTCAAAAGTAAAAGGGAAAATCTACTAGAAGAACCCCTACGAAAGTTGGACTTAAACTTGACACTTCCGGTGATTCTTTCATTTGGCGCAGTCGCATTGGTAGTCAGCCACTGGAGCATTTTTACAGCCGTTACAAATTTCTTAAGAGAATCTAAAAGAATGGAGTGCTAAAAATAAGTAACTTCGGTTGTTTTATGTATAATTTTTTTTCTTTTTTGTGTGTTTATTATGTTTTCTTTTCAAGGTTTGTTTGTTTAGAAATGAACTTTTTATTATTACCTATGTTACTTAATTATTCCAACCCTCCCTTTCAAGAAGTGAATTAATTTAAAAAGCAAGGCACCGTCCAATTTATGGCCTATCCCCTAGGTGGGTTGCGCCAAGGTGTTGAGGAACCAACCAACCAATATCTGTGCGATTGGTTCAGTACCACCGTTCGCACATTTTACGCATGTTTTTTTCCCCTCTTATTCTGTTCACCACTAAATGTGGGACAGTCGATAAGTCTAAGCAAATGTGTGCTTATATTTAAGAACACTTCAAAGACCCCAGACATTGATAATTAATTCAAACGGGATGCCTTATATATAATGTCGTATGATTTCCCTGAAACTTTCATCTTTTTTACATTGTCTTCAGCGTTTGCAGGCATATTGTTAGTGACCGACGGAAGCCACTGGTCATTTTTTTGCCTGAAAAAAAAAAGGGCTCGTTCCATTAACCAGGCCTTTGTTGTAGCACTATCATGCACGTCATCCATCGATGAATGCTTTTTGTTGAACTGTTAAATAATTTTTTTCGTATTTTTTCTGGTGCACGAACGTGTGCGTACACGTAGTTAACGCAATGCAGCGCAAAGCACTGTTCAGCTACTATATGTTCCCTGACTAGACTTATCAACTGTGCCACACTTCATGGTGAACAGAATGAGAGGGGAATGAGGGGGAATGAGGGGGAATATGCTTGTAAGCGCGAACGTTGCACGGTACTGAGCTTACCCCACAGATATGCAGGCTTTCTACGATCTTTCTTTCTCTCTTTTTTTGGCTGTAATGCAGATGACAAAGAAGTAATAGTAGTTCAGTCACACTACAGCAGAGCGTAGCAGGCGGTATACACAAGCTGAAGACGAACAAACAACACAGCAAAAGCGTGATTAAGTGCGAAGGAGAGCAGTCACCCAGGGGCGAGTATCCCTTGGAAAGGCAGAATGCTCTTCACTCGCTGCTAATGGTGACGCTGCACATAAGCTTCGTGCACCTATTTAGTGAAGGGGAGCGTAACTATCACCAGTAAACTGCGGTCAACGCATTTCACTCGCTGGCAATCGGCTCAGACCGCACGCAAAGAAGCACCGCTGAGGCCACCTTCCACGGAAGCGTCTCGCCGCGAATAACCAGCTCTGCTGTGATCCAGCCTTAGGGGACTTTGTGCAAAAGGTTTTAATTTTTTTCTCAGCTAGTGTACAGAACATGCAAATTAGCAATTAAAGGTTCGTCCTCACTATCCAAAACGTTATGTTTAACGAAAGAACGATGTGAATACTGCAGATAAAATTTACTAGGACGTTCAAGTTTCAGTCCTAGTACCAGCGACGTGAACGTGGTTCTGGATAATGATGTAAGCTCTGTGCTTTCTAAATTTCGCAGCGTGGAAGTGTTTGCGAACATTCCAAGAGGCGACTCTATAGCGCTCCACGGGACGGCTTAAGCTCTCCCATAGTAGAGTACCCTGTACTCTGAATCGATACCTACTTTTTCACTCCCCCCCCCGCTTCCGACGCTTCACAGGGACGCCACACAGCTCTCCCATAGTAAAGCACCTAGTGCTCTAAATCGGTAACTACTTACTCTCCAAACTCACAGCATTTCGGCGCTGTGAACTTGTTCACGGCGGAATTTTCGTGAACACGGCCTTATCAAGGGTCAGGCCGAACGCCGACAAAATTTCAGGGCCGAAAGCCCGCCGCAGTGACGTCAGAGGTTGGGGGCCCAGTTGCCCAACTGAGCATGCTCAGTAAGACTTTTTTTTTTCCACATCTTTTATTCGGCCCAATCAAGCCGCAGCAGCTGCGAGAGCGGGAGCATTGGTTCTCCTAAAACGTAACGAAACACAGGCTTTCCGCCACGTTCGTGGCGTAACTGGGCCCCCACCCTCTGACGTCACTGCGGCAGCCTTTCGGCCTTGAAATTTAGTCGGCGTTGGACGGCCTTTTACTCTCCCCTAGCAGAGAGAGTACCAAATACTCGAAATCGGCAACCACTTTTCTGCGCACTAACGGACCACCTTCATCCCTCTCATGACGTAACGGGGACGTTTTTATGCTTTCCCTTAGTTGTACTCTTAATCGTTGTTGAAAACTCTTTTTCACACACACATAAAAATATAATAAAAGGTTCGCCTTTAATTCGACACGATAGCAACATCCTGTCCACAGTGCGTATACTTTGAGGGGCGAAGCTCCTTACAGCGGCACCCGTTCGTCCCGCGTCCCGTCGTAGTATGTAACCAGTCTTACGCTTTAACTTGCAAGGTGGTGCTGGTGGGAAATTTTTGACCTCTAAGGTGGTTCCGGTGAGAGATTCCTTCTGTGCGTTGTTGAACAATAAAAGATAGTGCTCAATTCACATGTTAATGGCTGCGAAGGGCGAATGAGAGACAGGAGCATTCGGCCTTTAGGTAAAGCGTACGCTGCGATCCCCATTAGCAGCCATTGGCATGTACATTGAGCACGATCTGACAAGAAAGGGTTGCTACGTTATACTCGCTAGGTGTAACCTCCTTGGTTTTAGGAAGCTTTAGCGAGCATTGGGCCGCATAGCCATGAATACAGTGATCTAGTATATACCATGAACTCGAGGTGGTTAAAGGTGGGAAGTAAACCCGAAGCGCAAGCCGTAAGAAAGTGTGCATGTGCCACCTCCCGTTTTGTCCTTGAAATGTCCGCTGGATGGCGGTGCTTCTATATGGAGAATATATGATGAAAAGATGCGAGATGGTGGTACTTGGAGTGCTGAATAGATGGACGAACGCACACACAGACAGATGCATGGACGAACGCATGAACGAACGCCGGGGCGGATGCATGGACGAACGCAGGGACGGACGCACGAACAGACGCACGAACAGACGGGTGGATGGACGCATGGACGGTCACACAGACGTACGCATGGACGGACGGAAGCAAGAACGAACGGACGGACGAATGCTTCGCCCCACTCCCCATCATTCATGGCGTAGATATGCTGCCATTTTTTTTTTAATACGAAGCATTTCTTCGCCAACTTCGGCAACATTGAGCGTATCTATCTATCTATCTATCTATCTATCTATCTATCTATCTATCTATCTATCTATCTATCTATCTATCTATCTATCTATCTATCTATCTATCTATCTATCTATCTATCTATCTATCTATCTAGCCGCCTACGGCCTTGAGCTCTCCCGGCCGTTTGGATAATGGTATCGATACCAAACTTAGTATATCATATTATGGCTGTATGAGGAACATATTTAACTTGTCATAACATGAAAATCATGACATGTATGTCATGAACGTCATGATTTACATTTCATGATTCTGCAGCTCTTGCGGTGGTTTCGTTCACATGGCAAGTTGCAAAACCGGTATGGTATGGCATGATTGCATGACTAACACAAGCGACAGACCCTAACATGAAAATCATGACATGCCTGTCATGTAACAACATGACTACATGCCACACTCACGATGCGCTGGCGGCAGTTTTCGCTAGCTGTCACATTTACCAAATTTGGTATTACGGTACGCGAATAGATGACGAAGGTATGTGACTGGTGCAAACATCATAAACATGAGATGCGTGTCATGTAAAAACATGACCACATGCAACGCTCATGGTGCTCTCGTGGCCGTTTCGCTAGCTTCACTTGTACCAAACTCGGTATTACGCGACGCGAACGGACGACATAGGTAAATGACACATACAAAAATGATAATCACGTCATGCGTGTCATGTAACAACATGACTACATGCCACGCTCATCATGCGCTCGCGGCCGTTTCGCTAGCGTCACACATGCCAAATTCGGTATCACGTGATATCGATGGATGACGAAGGTGTGTGACTGGTGCAAACATGACAATCATGAGATGTGTGTCATGTGAGAACATGACTACATGCCACAGTCAAGGCGCCAATAGATTTCGACGTGACGCGGTGCGCGTGCTCGCCGGCGTTCATTTCGTCGCGTCACGCCGGCGTTGCGACGCCAGGCGCCGGTCCTGCCATTTACTCGCAGCCGCGCTCCGCGCTGTTGCTTTGACGCATGCGCATTTTAGTGCGTCCGGCGTCCCTCCGTCACGAAAAGAGGGGAGACGCAGTGTTGTCTGGGTAACGCATCGGCGCTAAATGCATCATGTCGCATTTCTCACCGGCTGCCGCCGGGCCGGTGGGAAATGCTAACGTAGCATCGCTGTGCCCAGCGTGCGCGCGCGTCCACGCTACATTGGAGTATATTGGGCCCTTCATGATGCGCTCGCGGCCGTTTTTGCTAGGCTCCACACATACCAAATTTGGTGTTAAGTGACGTCAATGGATGACGAAAGTATATGACTGGTGCAAACATGATAGTCCTGACACGCGTGTCATGTAAGAACATGACAACATACTATGCCCATAGCGTGCTCGCGGTCATTTTCGCTAGCTCTACGTATACTAAATTTGGCATCACGCGACGTAAATAGATGACGAAGGTAAACGACACATCCAAACATGATAATCATGACACGGAAGTTATGTACGGCATCATTTACCCCCACCTCGTAACGTTGTGCTGATTTTAAAGTGATTATCAACATTTCTCATTCATGCTTCGCATATCATCGATTCCCACTGTACGTGAGATCTGCCAATTCTTATGTTATGTCGCCACTCGGTATTTATGATTATGTGTGGGGTTTAACGTCGCAAATCCAGTATACGATTATGAGAGACGCCGGAAACTTCGACCACCTGGGGTTCTTTGACGTGGATCCAAATCTGAGCACACGGGCCAACAGCATTTTCGCCTCCGTCAAAAATGCAGCCGGCGCGCAGCCGGAATTCAATCCCGCGACCTATGGGTCAGCAACTGAATACCGTAGTCACTAGACCACCGCGGCGGAGTGAAATGATATGTCACTCGAGAAGTTTAGACTGTAGCTTGCTACAATACAATAGATGAAGTTGACAGTGGCGTCTATCAGTGAACTTTCGTATTAGGCGCTTTTGACTGACCGAGTTTGCGCTCCGTTCACCCTTCCGCTCAAACGCTCAGGCAACGTTAACGGAGCTCCAGGCGCGTTTTCAGTTTTAGCCAAGCGTCGTTCGGTCAATGCAGTGTTGACGCCACAAGTGCATCAAAGTTGTTATAAAGGAAAATAAATATTGTTGTCATCATGCAGCAAGATGGAAAATTCTGTTGTAATAAAGGAGTAAAATTATTTACTGTTTGACGCGTGAACATTTTTTGTCACCCTTACTTGGAGCTGGACTACAATAGAAGCCTTCAAGGCCACCCAAATGCGTTTCCAACGCCCTGCGATCCCCGCGTTGCCTTGGGGCAAATCAAACTAAAGAGCTTTTCTGAATAGGTGGAAGAGTGGCTGTTGTTGAAAACTAAGTGTTACTGTTGTCACATAAAATCGCTTACTATCGATGACTCGCGAAGTCCCTCTGACGGAAGTACCAAAGGAGCATCTCGAGACGCTACTTTATGGTCCGAAGTGTCAGCTCCAGATCGTTTCGTGGAACTTTACCCCACATGCGTAGATTCTCGAAGGCATTGGCTGCGACGACTTCTCGGAGGAGACACAAATCCTTGAGTCTCCTGAAAGGGGGGGGGGGGTGCTTTTTTGATTGATTGATTTGTGGGGTTTAACGTCCCAAAACCACTATATGATTATTAGAGACGCCCTAGTGGAGGGCTCCGGAAATTTCAACCACCTGGGGTTCTTTGACGTGCACCCAAATCTGAGTACACGGGCCTACAACATTTCCGCCTCCATCGAAAATGCAGCCGCCACAGCCGGGATTTGATCCAACGACCTGCGGGTCAGCAGCCGAGTACCTTGGCCACTAGACCACCGTGTGGGGCGGGGGTTGATTTTTAAAGAGAAAAAAAGAAAAAAGTGAGCCCCGTAACTGTCTCTTAGTGGGAGGACACCTCAACAGTAGCTCACGAAGGATGTGGGTAGAGAAGGAAATAAAAGGATAGAATTAAAATGTAGAGAGATAGAGAGAGAGGAAGAAGAAGAGAGCCAGGTGGTGGGACAGGGAGCGACGGAAGTCAGGAGAAGACAAGGAAAGAAGGACACGGTTGCAGAAGTCCAAGGACAGGGCACCACTGGCGAGAGCTCTTGTCGGCGACAGGAGATGGTGTAGGGCTAATGCAGTCGGCCAGAGCTACGCTGTCGTCGTCGTCGTAGGGGACCGGTGGCAGGAGGTGGGCCAACCCAGTCGGCCGGAGCTGCACTGTCGTCGGGTAAATTTCCGGAGCCCTGCACTACGGCGTCTCTCATAATCATAGAGTGGTTTTGGGACGTTAAACCCCACATATCAATCAATCACTGTCGTCGGTTATCGCGAGGGCACAACCGGTCGGCACGGAAATCCAGCGAGCGAATCTGTCCTGAAGCGTCTTGCATGCGTGTTTGCCGAACAAACCACTGCGTTTCCCGAGCTGCGCGGACTCGCGGCACAAGAGGCTGCCATTTCTGTCGCTTCTCCTTCCTCCGCGGCTCGTTACGACGGTCTGTTCACACGCTCAGCGTCTGACTGTCCGGCGCATGCGCAGTGGTGCAACCACCGGCAGGCTGAGCGGAACAGGACGCAAATACGGTCAGCTAAAGGCATGCCTATTGACAGATTGTGTCTAATGGGCAGCATATGCTTTAAAACACGAGAAATCATGCGAGTGAAATCTTTTCCAACTTACATTGATGAAGGCTTGGCCTTGCATTGAACTTCATAGCCTTCGACATAGAAACCACCGTGAGAGCGCAACTAAACACGACCCACAGGAAGAGGCAGACGAGGACAGGCCCTTGGTTTCTGTGTCAAAGCACCAGCTCGCCCAACAGCCAACTCTTTTGACGTTCATAGCCTTCATTTTTCACAACAGTCAGGGTTAAGAGGTTCAATGTAACGTCCTCACTGCCTTTCCTGCCACATCTCTGACTTTTTCAACTCTTGTCAAACGTTGACATCTCGATTGCGCAACCACCTCACTTATTTTTGGTTCCATAAAATAAGTCAGAGTTTTGTTTCAGATCATTTCCGCCTAAATTTCAACATTCGAATGTTTAGCGCTTCGTACAGGTACGACCGCCTGGATCGGGCATCGCGCGGTGGTGTTTCTCCGGCCGTTCCATTAGGCAGCGCGCCCCATTGAAAAAATGTAATTGGAGAAGTTCCAACACGCGCCGCGACGCGACGCTCTTCTCCCACTCCCCTGCAGAGAGGTACATAAACAGAGAGGTGCATAGGTGGGGTGGTTTTTAACGAGACAGAAGTTCACTTCGATGGGTGGCTAGGTCATGAGGTGGGTTGGTGACTTGCAAGACGCGCAGTAGCTTTTTTGGGGGGGCAAGCGGGCCCTTCGGGGTGCAGGATAGCTAGTAACGAGGAAAACAACCTAGGGAGACTCTTTGACAGGTGGTATGGACAGATACAATTCCAAAGTGGCACCAGTATCTAAGGTAGGTAGAGTCCGGGACAGAAATAGACGTAGCCACGATCGCCGAGCCAATTCAGGCATAGGGTATATTAACATGCAGGGTGGTAGGAACAGGCTGAAGTGGGAAGAGATAGAAGAACAGCTAAGGGAGGAGAGGCTGATGGTATGCGGTTTTGTAGAAACACAACTCGGGGACATGGAACAACCTCGTAACAATGCGAACTACGCGTGGGAATATTGTAATAGAACAGAAGGCAGCAAAGGGGGGTGGTATTGGGGCATTCATTCATAAATTCACTCTACTGTTTGAGGCCATGACGGGAGTATTGCGAACCAAGACATATCGGGCCAAATACGAAGAGGTAGACACGGTATGCAGTGCGTGTGGAGAGGAAGAAGAAACTGCCGAACACTTGATAATGTTCTGTAAAGGGCTTCGCCCTATAGTTCAGGATGATGGCGCAGAGTTTTTCAAAGCACTGGGAGTGTGGCAGCTTGGGCTAGTTGGTATGGCATGACGATAGTTATAGCGCGAGAACAAAACGACGACACAGAGACAAGCGCTCGTGTCTTTCGTGTCCTTCTTGTCTCTGTAGCGCTCGTGTCTTTCGTGTCCTTCTTGTCTCTGCGTCGTCGTTTTGTTCTCGCGCTATAACTATCGTCAAAGCACTGGGGTTTCGGGACAGTGACGGCAAAATAGACTTTAAGTGGGTAGAATTAACTAGAAGGAGGTTATCTGATTGGGGGCTAAAGTCAAGGCACGAGTGAAAATTAAACCCTTCACTGCAAGGTACGAATCTTTAACCTCACTATTTAAGGAAAAAAATAAATATTGTTTTTGGTTCATTACGTATTGCGGCTTGGTGGCACTAGCCACCGCCCGATCTAAAGAGTACAGCCATATCCATCCATTCGTCCATCCTGCAGACGACACTGACGGCGCCGCACCGTAGACATGCTTGGAGCAGTGCACATTGGACGTCGTTCACATGGTGACATGAATAAAGGAACGCTAATATGTGTTGTTAATCAGGTTTGAAAGAGTGAGTGTTGTTCTCTCTAGCACTATGATCGAGATAGTGCCAAGCAGCGTGAGGCGACTTCGTGTGGTGCAGCTTGTTCGCAAATTTCACCTCCATGACACATGTATTAGGCTGACTGACTATGTGGTCTGCCCTGCTTTTCATTCTTTCTTTTAGCGCCGCCTGAATTGGTGCGCAGTCAATTTAGGCATCCTTGTTCTCTTCAAAGGAATGCATTTTTTCGTTGTCGACCCTGCATATATAGCTCTGTCATCACAGCATCACATTGCTGGAAAACTAAACCGCAGTGCTAGTAATTCTACAGTCATTTTCACCTGCACGATGATCAGCGAAATTTTGTTGTGGTCACGAGGCTTGGCATTTCAAAGTTACCACGGTTCGACGACAGTGTTTCGAATGCTGACATTTCAATCTAAGCGCACGCCGCGTGTAGGCGAATATGAACGCGCAAATGATGGGCGATGCTAGTCGCCTACGAATTAGAGGGCACCAGGGATCGGTCATCCCATCACCAAAGTGCTTTCTTACGCTTAGGTGAATCTTGTTTTAAAGCCCGATATTGTTAAAGAGCTTGTTTCGCAGAAACCATCTCGTCGGCGTTTGTGTGTGAGCGGAAAAGCTGCGTTGGCCGTGAGCGAAAATTCGAGGTAGATGCAATGAACATGGTGTTTGCACTTCGGCATTCCTTACGGTAAAGCGTTGGTCTCCGCCGAGAAGTGAGGGCTTCGTGCTAGCGATTGGGGAGGCGATTGTATGTGTGTGTTCTTCCGTGCATGAGTGCCTATGTGTATGTGCGTGCTTTTGTGTGGGGTCTAGTG
This sequence comes from Rhipicephalus microplus, assembly GCF_013339725.1. Taxonomy (NCBI): domain Eukaryota; kingdom Metazoa; phylum Arthropoda; class Arachnida; order Ixodida; family Ixodidae; genus Rhipicephalus; species Rhipicephalus microplus. The sequence goes on from NC_051167.1 coordinate 121,374,513, forward strand.
TGCGCGCGCAGTGTGTGTGTGTGCTCTTCAGTGTGTGTATGTGCGAATGTGTGTCTGTGTGCACTCTTTCGTGAGTGAAAGCGAATGTAGTGTGTATGTGCGCGCGCTCGTCTGTCTGTGTGCGCGTGTGTTCTTTTTTGCATGTTTTTGTGCGTGTTTTTGTGTCCAGGCATGAAAAAAAAACGCCTTCTACGTGTACCTCAAACGCTAAGCGTCGTCTGTGTATATGCAAATTGACGCTGGTTGTGCTCAGCCATCACTTTCCACAGAGTTACGAGACGCGTGCCAAACCAGACTGTTTCACGTAGAAGTACATTTCCAGAAAGCTCCGATTTCCTTGGCTTTCTTTCCCTTAATTGCCAAAAAAATGTCTGCAAGTAAAGCAGGTAAGCTTGCGCATTGAAGGCCTCAGTACCCTAAGGTATTTCCGCCAACATCCACGGTGCAGCTGAGCTATCCTTTGAATCGTTTTTCTCTTCTGGAAGTGGTAAACAAAACAAAAAATCCATCGGGTGGGTTCGCTCTCCTGTGAACTTTCTAAATCTCATGTTCTGCACAGGAGGGCACCAAAAGTTTTTTGAAAACTGGCTTACGGATGCGTTCACTTCGGTCACTATCTTCGAGACAGCCGCTGGGACATGAAGAAAAAAAAAAACATAGCGCCAGCCACCATCGATTCTTTTATTTGTTTTATTTGAGGCAGTTCGGGGGCGAGGAAAGATACGGTGCACAGCTAACCAGCGGTCTACGGTTTCTATAAAGCGACATCTTCAAGCACCGCAAACTATCCCGCATAGACAGCAAAAGAAAGGAGGGGTAGTAGGCACGCGCCGCCATGCGGCGAACAGCGCTGTCACGCTCCCCTTTTGCAATTAGGCCTTTTCCGTCTGAATGAGACGGCCGGGGGAACACCACCGCGCGCGCCCGATCCAGGGGGCCGTGGTAGAGCGTACTAGAAGTGTTGCCGTGGTACACGGAGGAACCTTTTCTTCCTCTGTACCATGGTACATGGTACACTGTACTATGTACCACGGTTTCAGGATCTTAGCATTTCTGGCCTGACTCGAAACAACTTCTCCGAAAACTGTTACGTTTGGTTGTCTGGTTTATGCATACATTTCAGCCGAAACAGTTTTTTTTTCTTTTTGGATATAGTGATTAACTTCAATAATTCAATTTTATTATTTTTTTGCATAGCAGCCACCCCCAGAAACCTATAAGCGTGTTCCTGTAGGAAGAGTCTATGGTGTTGCTTTTGTTTGAGTACAAGGGCAAAGTGCCTATTCATGTGAAACCAATTATTTTGTCTTTGTAAGAGCAAATACACGTAGTTTAAGAATTCCCAACTCTATGCCCGCAAAGCGGATATCGCTGCGCTGTCATTGCACTGGTGGTGAAAGCGAAACTTCTAAAAGTAAATAGGTAATTACTACAGAAATGTTGTTGTGTCAGACCACGCCGCTAGTTCCATCATATGCTGAAGAAACGTTGCACATGTTGCCGCCGCGAACTTACGCAGTCGTATAACACGGCATTTTTAACTTTTTCTAACACAATATTTTCCCATCCTCCGCACTTGTTGAAAAGATGGTCTGATAACATTTCGTTCAATAAGATCACGACACTTCGAAAATATTTCACACTGGCTTCCTTATATGGCATTAACTTGACTCGAAACTGAAAATCTAATCTACCTTGCACACATCAGGGGTTTTATTAATATTATTATTTTGTCCCTCTTAGATGCATTCGCTCCCCCCCCCCCCCTTGTTAATACGTCACTGCACGGACTTAAAAGTGTCCCGATAACTTAATCTGTATAGACAAAATAAAGAACAACAGCTGCAAGGTGATACTTAATCTGTATGGACGAAATAAACAACAAAAGCTGCAAGGTTCTCCGAAAGATAGGTAACTAAACGAACTTCACTGCCGCTGCCATCTGCGCATGCCCAGACCTTGTGAGCGCGCGCTTGGTTCCGTTTCGAAGCGTGCATACAGTTTTAGGTTAGTAACTTGGGTAATAAACCCTAATGATTGTCGAAGTAGCATTTCTGTTTAAAAAAAAAAAAACACCACATTTTTATTCCTGACAGCTTGGCCTGGTTACGCAGCGCCGTACAACTGAGGAGCGTCGGGGTACATTTGCGTCGTCTGCAAACATCTCGTAAGCAGACGACATATATGCCTAGTAACGTTGATTTGATACATGTCTTTGGGAGCCACACAATCGAAAACTTTGCGCCTGTTTATGTCTTTAGTTTTTCAGTAAATATACCAGTATTCCCTGTCTCGACAAACGGAGTTTTCTAGAAGTAACGTATCTAATACGACGCGAAACCCAACAGCAGTTTCTTCTGTCCGTAAGCATTTTAGGCGGGAAAGTAAGTGCTACGTTCTGTGCAGTTTGAAAACTGAGCCATGTCTACCTAAAAACCAAGAACACTTTATGAGAGAATGTCACCGAAGGTTCACAACGTGCTAGCGTGCCGAAACCAACAAGTTTTGAGTACGTAACACAAGAAACTAGAAAGATAGGCGTATGGAAACGCTTGTCGTTTGAGTCGTACAACTTCAGACCGTTTCGCAGCGAAAGGCGACACAATAACTCGCCGCTAGGATCAAGTCAGTAAATCTATTCACGCAACCGTACCCTCAGAACACTGAATTTACGTTTATCCAATCATTCAATAAGCAAAGCGACGAACTCACCATTGCCGCCACCAAATTTGAAAGACACGATAAAAAAAAAAACAGCGGCCAAAACCGGCAGTAGCACGACTTTTACGACACCTATCAAGCACTTTCAGAAACTGTTGTCAAGGTGGCCTGCGTAGACAAATTTTTTCCCTAAATTTGAGCATCGTAAAAAATTTTTATTTACTGGCAGTTTTTGCACAACGTATGTGCCAAGCGACTACTTTACTTAGTTTACATTGAAAACATTATGTAGTATGTTACTTTTTTCTTCATAGGTTCTTTCAAGTAGCAAAAAAGTTAAGCCTCTAAAACTTGTGATTAAAAACATACGTAATAACCGTTGTTTTATTACTTAGTTGAAACAATTGAATAAAGTAATAAAAGCTTCACGTAAATATATAGCTTTTTTTTGTTTTGGTCGTACTGAGTTTAATCAACGCCTCCTCTAGAAAGATGCCTGAGATGCTCTCGCTCCCAGCGGAAGTGTGGCAGCTTGGGCTAGTTAGTATGACATGACGATAGTTATAGCACGAGACCAAAACGACGAAACAGAGACAAGAAGGACACGAAAGACACGAGCGCTCGTGTCTTTCGTGTCCTTCTTGTCTCTGTGTCGTCGTTTTGGTCTCGTGCTATAACTATCGTCTCTCAGCGGAGTTGGCCTGCCTTCAGTTTTAAACAAGCTCCGCGCGGTGGCACTCGCGACCGACACTATCATCACGGCGACTCATAGGGGCGCGTCAGTCGAGAGTTGTTCGAGACCTGCAACAGTGCACCACTGTTTTGGAGGCTATGCAAAGTGTTGCGTTGTTGCACCGTCCGCCACAAGTGACGCTAGCGACCAAAAACATTTTCAAAATAAAAAAGAAAAAAATGTAGCAGTTCTTTTTTTTCTCATGCGGCAGGCATCTTCTTAGAGGAGGCGTTGGTTTAAAATTCAGTGAATATTTACACGCAACCAAAACAACCACTATCATCATCGACAGTGCACCGAGCCAAGCGCCACCTAGTGTCTAGCCATTTCGTAGCTGTGCGCAGGTCTCGTTTCGAAATCGAGACAGCAGGGCACCTCGGCAGACTTTGCGCGCACTGGACTCAAACTCCGCGCCCCCCTTCAAAGCATCGCCTATCATGTGAAAACGGCGGCCACGATCATGACTAAACACGGCAGTCCGCCGCGCGCCAATCCTCAGCCGGTCAGCCGCTGCTGCGCGCCGGCTTGCCAAAACAGTTCGGACAACACGAGCGGCGTGTCTTTTTTCCGATTCCCCAAAGACGAAGAGAGGTAAGACGCCGATTGTATACGATCGCCTGCTTCCACCGTGCGCGATCGCGTAAGCGGCGGGCTTGATCCACCTAATTACGCTATACGACTACGTCATAACAGTGTTGGCGCACTTTTCGCGCCCGACCCGCAAACCGAAATCGCGCTGCCCAAGTCGGTTCTGGTTTTGTCTTCGCTAAGCCTAACTTTGCTCCTTTTCAAGGCCTGGCGTTTACGGTTTCATTTTCGATGTTGCGTGTTCTTGGCGCCCGTGCGCGACATTCCTCTCGGCTGTGCGCGCCGTGAGACTTTGGAAACGCGAGCTCGGCCGCTTCCTGCCGTCGACTTGGAGTTTTTTTGTTGTTTTTTAATCTTTTGGACGCGTTGTATTCCCTGCGTAGCAAAAAAGTCTCGCTCAACGCGATTTCTATGTATTCGCAGGGTCTCGCCGTTAATCTTATCAAGAGCGGCCTCTCTTCTCTTTGCCATCGCAGTGAAAAATGAAGGCCTGTCATTCAGGCGAAGTTGTCTCGTAAACCTGCTGCCGCCGTGAATGTATTGGGCGTTTTGTTTTTGCGCCTCGTGTTTCAGCGCGTACGTCGACCGCTTCATATTTTGGCGTCTCGCATATGGTCGGCTAAAAATACTCCGGACGATCGGAGCGAGGCATTAGTTTGACGTGATCTTGAAGGAACAGATCACCTTAATTGGAATGAGTGCAAAAGTTAAGCGTGACCATCGTAACCTGTTGATCATTGGAAATCTTATCGAACCTATGTTTTCGTCGTTGAAGTCGCAGTATCGCCGGGATGCGAAACTGGAACCATAATACTATGAACATAATCAACGGGCGCATGCGCAAACTGTCTGAAGATGTTGTAGGCCGAGTGATAAGTGTATTGTTACAAGTGAATTTCGTAATGAATTTATGCTATACTATCTCATCAAAAACTATTTAGGAGCGGTTAATTTTCTGTTAATTAATTACGCGATAGAAATGTGCCCATGCAGCGCTAATTCAATGTCGCTGCATTTATTAAAACTGCGATACGTGCTTCTGTAACTATATTTCAGTGAAATCACACTGAGAGGTTTTGGTGTTTTATTGAGTATACACAGGTTATGGCTGTTAATAAATGCCTAATTTTCTAAGTTGTTTTTTAAATTAGAAATTCTTTAATTTTATACCACAGCAAATGTCATAATCACTTTCATGTGTGATGAAACTTTCATGCCATTTATTGATGTGAGAAGGTTGAACTGGCTTACCTTAATGATCTCTACGTCAACCGTACATGTGTTGCGGTCCAGCTTTTCTTGCTGTCCAGTCTGAGGAACCAAGTGTGCATGTAAAGAATCATCAAATTCAGCTGTGCCAATGCCATAAAGAAAGCAGAATTGACGCCTCATCCAGCCTTCCGCAGTCTCACTTGAAAAACAACTTTTTTTTTTTTTAGGTACTCAAGCGTAATGCCTGACACACATTTGTATCTTCTTTCACCGCATGAACACAGACGGGTTGTTGATGTTCATAATTTTACCACTGCTCTACCACTTTAAAATGTTTTTTGTACCCGTACTTATTTTTCGTTTCTTTTTAACTAATCATCAGCTGTTACCTAGTGCTTATGGTGTGACCCCTTTTTCGTCGCCCATGTTTTTGCACTGATGATTTGGTCTAGTTTGCTACAGTCAAAATTCGAGTAGCACTTAGAGGTTGGCATGCTAGCAGCATGTGCTCACAATCCTTATCTCCATAACTGTTACTCACGGTACACCATCACTAGTGTGGTCCTCTTGCTAACCACTCCACCTTTTCACTGAGGTCAGCATCACTTTTTGTTATGGCGGGAATGATATCACTATTGATAGGAGCACTAGTGCTAACTTATAAGGAATCAAAGGTTACACAAGTCGATCTTATGATTAAATAGGGCAGGCTTAGCTGTTTCTTACACAGTAACCTTAGTACACTGTTTGGACTCAAAAATATTTTTTTTAGTAATGGCTCGCACTTGCGATGTTGTTAAACAAAGCTGTTAAACTATCTTTCAATGTAACTGTGTAACCGACAGCAGAAGACATGGGGATTGGTCATGGGAAGATATTCGGTGCTTCCCTGGCTAACAAAATGTGTCCCGAGAATATTGCCAAGTGATTAACGCAGTTAAAACAGAAACTCAGGCTAGTTTCTTTGAGGAAATCGATGCAACAGCAGCAATAAAAGAGAGACAGAGCACATAAAGAAGTCTGGAAAATACCTGTCCTATCTTTTTCGTGCTTTGTGTCCATTTCCCAGCACTGCGTGATACGTCGGATGGAAAAGAAGAAGTCTGTAGCCATCAGGCTTGTTTCCTCAATAGGGGACGCAGCTTGCACAAGCTCTCCAGGCGACCTTCCTTGTGCTGAAGTAGATTAGTTTGTGTCAGAGCTTGCAACGATCAAAGCTGTCTGTGTATTTTACTGTTCATCAAGAGTAATTCGTGATTTTAAGAGAAGGTAAGTGCATAAGTAGGATGGCAGAAAGTTACACAGTAAAATGTGACTTACAAATTAGTACAATGGTTGAGGTGCTCGGGTGCTCAAAGATCACTGATTCTATTCTCGCTTGCGTCAGTCATGTTTCAACGGAAGTGAAAAGTTAGAAGCCCATGTGCACTGCAATGTTAGTGTGCATTTAGAGCACCATATGGTCATAATTTTTGGAGCCCTTCACACTTCATAATCATGTGGTGGCTTTTGCATGTAAAACTACAGATATTATTACGAGATTTGGGGGCATAGCGTGGCCGCTGCAAGCTCGAGGCCAGGTCAATAGGAGTAACTTGGGAGAAGCCTTCGTCCTGTTATGGGCATAGTCAGATTTTTCGATGATCCGTATATGAATGTTTTGGGGTAGATTTCCAGGCCCCTCCCAGCAATGCAACACTACTGTGGTTCGCAATTATGCACTGCTCAGCAGGTCCTCTCATGGTCGATTCATAGACACGTTTTCTCATTGTACTATGTGCCATCTCTAAGTGAAAACTGTAGGGTACCGAGCATGTGCCCCTTTTCCTGTGATATATGTGCCAGTGAGCAAGCAAGCAATGCCTCTTCCTCCCCTCACACTATCTTTTCTTCAACATCTTCCCCGCTACAGAATCCTGCAGCAGCGGTTCCTAGGAACGCAAGTGCTGAGAGTTTTTAGATAAATGCACGATGTCTCAGTAAATTTATAGTATGGTGCCTCAGGGTTGCATTCTGACCTGTCACAAATTGTTAAAGCACTTGGGGAACGTCATTCCCCACTTCTCATTGCACAAGAAGTTTCGCACGAGGATTCTCCCCAGCTCAGTAAAAACAGTAAATGCATGCACATTCAATAAAGCATTTTATTAGATGCAAAGGTGCGTATTCTCCTTAAAGGCTTTTCCACCGCCAGTTTGAATTTCGGTCTGTGACCGAGCAAACCTCCTCCCCCCTCCTCCAATTTTGTTAGATTGTCATTCACCGCCAGGGGGCCCTTGCTCTAGGGCTTTCACGCTAGGTAGACTTTTTTTTACATGAGCTTTCATTTCTATAGAGTCAGACCAGAATGGATGAAAGGGGGCTAGGGCTTTGAACCTTAAAGCGCCCAATGTAGAAAAATTGCTGACCTAATTGCATTTTGATTTTCTTTCATCGGCATTTGTGGGTGGTTTTATTGGGCGGTTCCTTCAATATGGCCTGTCTGGCTGCATCCAGGTGCCGAAAGTGGGTGGCCAACTGCGGGCGGCTGGACCTGCGAGACAAGCCGGCCGAGAAACTGTTTGCCAACTACCGGCTCTGCTCGGCCCATTTCACGAAAGAGAGCTTCAGCAGCACCTACCGCAACAGTCTTGTGTGGAATGCCGTCCCCACCCTCTTTAAGCATGGCGATCAGGTCGTGTCCAAGGGTGCGACCAGCACGAGAAAGCTGCTGCCTGGTCGAAGCCAGCGTAAGCAGTTCTTGGGAACTTGCTTGCATTGCTTGGCACATGCTGAATGGTTTGCAGGGACAGTTGACAGCCATAGGCTAGTTGGATGTAGAGCCCATTTTTTAAACCTGTTCAGCGTGAGGGTTGACTGTCACGTCAATTAGAGCTGTATAACGGAGTGCAGTGACGAAATGAATGAGAATATGCGCCAGTAATATATATGAGCACTCCTGTGCAGCTGTCTTATGTTAGGCTGTTCTGGGAACTGGACACTAACCCTGCTTATTTTGAGCATCATTATTGCCATCCTTTTTCATTTCTGAATGCTGCCATCAAGCTATGCAGAAAGAACCGTGCAGTCGCTCTTGAGGTCGATGGGATGCGATATACACCTGCAGTTATACTATGTGCGTAACAGCACTTTTATTTTCCCATGGATCCCACAGGACTTTCTTGAGGCAAAAAAGCTATCTGCGAATAACATCCAAAAGTAAGACAAAAAAGAAGGATAAAAAAAAAAAGCGGGAGAAGTGGGGGGGGATCCGTTTCATTTAACAGTCTGTCAAACAAAAACTGCACCAGACAGCGTGCATGTGCAGTCCGTTGCAGCATAAACAGCACAGCATGAAACCAACAGACCATGATGGTAACGAATGTAGAGGGGAACTACAGTGATTAGACATAAATAGAAAGCACTTAAAGTCAGGGAAAAATGAACTTGCTGTAAATAGGGCCTGATCCTACAGCCCGATGCTTTACGAATCACCCTGGCTGCTGTAGCTCAATCAAAAAATCATCAGGCACATTATGTAGTTCACATTATCCTAAAGTATACTCCATACCCACAGCAAGCTAATTTCTCATTCACTTTAGTTCTTTTTCATTAATATTGTAATTGCTTTACTACAAATTGAGCACACACATAACATTTCCTTACATTCTCTAGCTTCCTTATCTGTTCATTTTATTATATTGTTACCATATGTGTAATTTAGGTATGCGCACCTGTGTAGCAGGGAACATGGTGGTGGCAGAAGAAGAGGACGTTCGGTTGGTGGCAAGAGCTCGCAGCTGCACGTTCACTGCTGTATACTGTCGAGTCGACCGTTACATCAGCTCTGAATAAACCCTTCTCGTAGACGTGACAGAGTGGTGGAGGTGCTGGGTACGGCACGTCGACGTACCAGGGAGCCACAGCTGTTTGGAGTTCGCCGGAGCCGTCGTCTTGCCGGTCTGCCGTCGTCTTGCCGGTCTGCCGCCGACAGCAGTCGTCTTGCCGGTCTGCCGCCGACAGCAGTCGTCATGGCCCAGAGCGAAGGTCAGGAATCAACCGCCTCGACTTCGCGCACGTCTACGCTGGCTACATCTAGGCATCACTACATGGAACCCTGCCCGTTCGTGGGAATGGCAGGAGAAGATGTGGGCGCGTGGCTAACACACTACAAAAGGGTGAGCCGGTACAACCACTGGAACTCTATCGATCAGCTGGAAAACGTCGCGCTGTTTCTCATGGACACTGCCCTGATGTGGGTTGAAAACCACGAAGAGTCCTTGACAACATAGGCACTTTTTGCTCAAGAACTGAAGAAGTGTTTTGGTGACTCCGACTCAGAAAAGAAAAGCGCGGAGTGGACTCTTGCTGGGAGAGCCCAGACTCCTGGAGAAACCTGCAGTGCTTATATAGAGGACGTTCTTAAGCTTTGCAAGATTATAAACCCGCAGATGTCTGAAGAAGACAGGGTCGGACACCTCTTGAAAGGCATAGCGGAAGACGTCTACAATTTTCTGATAGGCAGGGATGACCTCACCTCTGCCTTCGACGTCCAACATCACTGCCGCACGTTTGAAAAATTGAAGACTCGTCGCATTGCCCCGAAATTTGGTAGGCTGGCAAATGTGACAACGGTCGCCAGCATCGACGTGAGCCCGCCCATCGACCTTGCCGCTACTATTCGGGCAATGGTGCATGAAGAGCTTCAGCGACAAGGTGGTAGGGTTGACGAAACCATTCCGCATTCACCTACCAATCGCCCCTACTACACGGCGGCGCCATTAGCTCTTTTGCCACTATCGGTATGTGTGGCAGACATCAGCAAAACTGGAAATCCGCGGCCACGTCGTGACTCATTCGCGACCGACCAGCGATAAGGCCAACGCCTTCGTCACGGCCCCGCCACCTATAGGTGGGCAGCCCCTGCTCAGCAAGCTCGTCACCGACCCTTCACAGCTGAGCGGTCTCAGCATTGGTTCGGCGAGCGTCCTCTACCAGTCTGCTACAACTGTGGCTTCGAAGGACACATTGTCAGGTATTGCAACTACCGACAGCCACCAAGGTACGACCGATCACCGAGATTTACCCGTTCTGGCGTTACCCGAGCACCGACATTCCCGGGAAGCGCGTCTTACGAGATCCCAGGACCGCTACGAAACCAATCTCCGACCTCTGACCGTAGTGTGACACCACCACCTGCCCCTCGCACGAACCGATCACCGTCTCTTCGGCGCCGCCACTCCTCGCCTCCTACGGAAAACTAGCTGGCGCGGCCGTTGGAGGTGAGGTCGCCGGACAGTCTTCGATTTCAACAGATATACCTCCGTTAGCTTCCATGTTTAGAAATAAGGTTCGAGTGCTTATCGATGGTGTACCAACAATGGCGTTGGTGGACACAGGTGCAACCGTGTTAGTAATGAGTTTAGTTTTCACCCGCCTTCTTGGACGAAAGTTTATGTTTCGTTGGGACCGTCCTGATACGTTTTGTGGAGTGAGCGGAGAGGTGTTACAACCTGTTGGTGTCTGCACTGTGACTGTTAGTTTGGCTGTGCCAGAACTTTGTCGTAGAGTTTGCTGTTCTCCCTCATACTACGCATGACGTCATTCTGGGACTCGATTTCTTGAAGCTATGTGGTGCTACTGTCGATTGCCGCACAGGACAATTTACAGTTGATTACGATATCCCAGTTGCGTTTATGGAAAACTCGTCCTCTCATGAAAGTGCTCTTTGCGTGTCTGTGGACACAACTGTGCCGCCGTTGTCTGCAAAATGTGTCCCTGTTGTCTGTTCACCTGCAAGCCAGAAAACATTTCACGCAACTGTGGAGCCCGTGCATCTCAGTTGCATAAAGAAGACAGTCTTAATGCCCTACTGCACGCTATCGGTTGCGCAAGGGCATACTGGTTTATGGGTGATTAACTGCTCTAATGAACCTACAGTGCTGCCGGAGGGTCTGAAACTTGCAGAGATTCGTGAACACCAAGTATTCTCGCTTGCCACCCTTGCAGAAAGCAATGATTCCCCGGATAAGACTGTTGCGATAATCTGTACGCCAGGGACACCACCATTGTGGCTATGATTGATAAGTCACTCAGCACCAAGGAACGTAATTAACTGGCAAGTATTCTGCGCAAACATGCCGGTATTTTTTATTTCGCTCAGCATGATTCACCGTCATTCCCTGCTTCTCGTATAAAGCACCGAATCGACACATCTCGCAGACTTCTCCGACAGAAACCATATCGTGTATCGCCTTCGGAACGTGCAGTGATCAATGAACAGGTTTGTGAGATGCTCAAGCAAAATGTAATTCAAGAATCATGTAGTCCGTGGGCCGCTCTAGTAATTCTAGTGAAGAAGAAGGATGGGACATGGCGATTTTGTGTTGACTACCGCCGTCTCAACGCCATTACTAAAAAAAACGTATACCCACTCCCGCGGATTGATGATGCTATCGACTGTCTATTATCGGCCTCTTACTTTTCATCTGTGGATCTGAGTTCAGGCTACTGGCAGATTCCAATGCACGAGGAAGACAAGGAGAAAACGGCATTTGTTACAACAGATGGACTATTGGAAATCAGTGTGATGCCGTTTGGACTCTGCAACGCGCCCGCAACTTTTGAGTGATTTATGGACAACATTCTGCGTGGATTGAAGTGGGAAGTGTGTATGTGTTACTTGGACGACGTTGTAATTTTTGGGCGCACCTTTTTGTGAGCACAGCACACGCCTTGGCCTCGTACTGGACTGCCTAAGCAAAGCACGCTTGGTGCTCAATTCAAATAAATGTCGTTTTGGAGAGCGCCAAACACTCGTCCTTGGACACTTAGTAAACAAAGAAGGCATACGACCGGATCCCGCCAAGACGGCCGCAGTGGAGGCGTTTAAGCAACCAAACTCGGTGAAAGAACTGTGCAGCTTTTTGGGGCTTTGTTCATACTTTCGCCGATTCATTCGTGGCTTTGCCAATATCGCATACCCGCTCACGTGTCTCCTTTAGAAAGGTGCGCAGTTTGACTGGACCCCGGAATGCGAGTCTGCTTTTTCGGAGTTGAAGTTTCTTTTGACGTCTCATCCGATTCTTCGACACTTCAATCCTCTGGCGCCCACTGACTGAGATTCACACAGACGCCAGCATTATTGGTGTAGGTGCTGTCCTGGTTCAACGCTTGGATAATCAAAAACACGTCGTAGCGTATGCAAGTCGCTCGCTCAGCAAGTCCGAGCGTAACTACACTGTCACAGAGCAAGAATGCCTTGCAGTAGTCTTTGCAGTGCAGCGCTTCCCGTCCTACCTGTACAGACGCCCCTTTGCCATCGTGACAGACCATCATTCTCTGTGCTGGTTGGTCAATCTGCGTGACCCATCTGGTCGGCTGGCGCGCTGGGCACTTCGTCTATAAGAATATGACTTTACGGTTTCCTACAAAAGCGGCCGACGTCACGCTGACGCAGACTGTCTTTCGCGACTACCGCTTCCAACAACGGAATGTGACGCGGACACCTTCGATACCTACATTGCATCACTCGACCAACCATTTCCCGATAACAAGACCTTTAAGGATGAGCAACAAAGGGACAGCACTATACAACAGCTTCTTGCTACCAAACCAAAATCATCGCCTACGCGCTTCTGCATCCGAGACGGGCTAGTTTACAAAAAGAACTACACCAACACCGGCTCACGATATCTTCTGGTGGTTCTGAAGAGTCTTCGCGTTTATGTCTTGCAGGTCTTGCAGGCTATGCATGATGACCCAACATCCGGTCATCTAGGCACAGCGAAAACTCTTTGCCGTCTTCGAGAAAGATTCTACTGGCCCAAAATGCGCCAGACGACGGAACAATATGTGTCTAGCTGTAACGAGTGCCAATGTCATAAGCGCCCAACAAGTGCTCCTTTAGGGCGATTACATCCGGTGCCGCCCCCTAGAACTCCATTCGAGCAAGTCGGGATGGACCTCCTTGGACCGTGGCGGCTGCATTTCCGATGGAGGCGGAAATGTTGTAGGCCCGTGTACTCAGATTTGGGTGCACATTAAAGAACCCCAGGTGGTCAAAATTTCCGGTGCCCTCCACTACGGCGTCTCTCATAATCAAATAGTGGTTTTGGGACGTTAAGCCCCACAAATCAATCAATCAACCTCCTTGAACCCTTTCCCCGGTCTTCTGATGGAAATCGCTGGATAGTCGTTTGCACCGACCATTTAACACGGTACTGCGAGACAGCTGCCATACCATTGGCAACTGCAGCCGATGTATCTTCCTTCATGCTACGTTTTGTAATTCTTCGACATGGACCTCCCAAAATTGTAATCAGTGACCGTGGCCGACAATTCAGAGCAGACGTGATGGAAGAGATGCTTCGTGTCTGTGCTTCAAGGTTTCGGCACTCTACGCCATATCATCCCCAAACGAACGGTCTAATTGAACAAACGAACAGAACTCTCTCAAACATGCTGTCTATGTATGTTGTATCAGATCACAAGGACTGGGACAGTATTCTACCCTTTATCACATATGCATTCAACACCGCTCAGCATAAAACTACCGGCTACAGTCCTTTCTTTTTTCTATATGCTCGACCACCTCGTCATACCCTGAATACCATCGTCCCGTGTTTGGACCACCATGATCCCTGCATATCCGAGATCATCTGTCGGGCCGAAGAAGCTAGACGCCTTGCTTATTTGCGCACTCTTGCTTCGCAAGACCGCTCGAAGGCACATTTTGACCGCCGACGCCGACACGTGAAGTACAATCGCGGCGACCTAGTGTTGCTGTGGACACCAACTAGAAAACGCGGTTTGAGCGAGAAACTGCTAGCGCACTATGTGGGGCCTTATCTTGTAGACTGTATCAGTGATCTAGTTTACCTGCATAGTGCGTCTCCATTCAAATGGCCGACGGTCTGCAAAAAACTGAACTTGTCCATGTTGCTTGTTTGAAGCGCTTTATTCCTCAAGAGACTGTTTGACTTGCCCAGTGGGCTTCGTCTGCGCGGAGGGAAATGTTACCACATGTGTAATTTAGGTATGTGCACCTGTGTAGCGGGGAACATGGTGGTGGCAGAAGAAGAGGAGGTTCGGTTGGTGGCAAGAGCTCCCGGCTATGCGTTCACTGCTGTATACCGTCAAGTCGACCGTTACGTCATCTCTGAATAAACCCCTCTCGTAGACGTAACAATATTTTGGAGAACGTGGTAATTTACGTATGTGTCAAACCTTCCTTTTTTTCCCTTTCTTTCAGAAAAGTACCGGCGATTCTTTGGCTTCGCAAGTAAGTGTCGGACGTCTGTTCAGCGGCGGCCGCACCCTTTTGTGCCAACGACTGCTGTTGGCCCCTTGAAGCCAACCTCCAGACCGATGCCTGCGCCAAGTACCCCTGTAAAAGAGGCATGTACACTTAGTCTGGTCTTGCCTCAATTCGGCGGTGTTAAAGTGGCCCATGTTATTACCGGGGGGGGGGGGGGGGGGGGAGTGCTCCTTAATAGATACACACCGAACTTGATCATGAGTGCAATTCCTTAAGCGAGTTGGCTATTCTTGTTGAAATTGTTTCAGTGCAGAAAAAACACACACATGAGGATGGCTTGGCGGGTTAGTTGGGGATGAAAAGCTACCGTGCACATTCATGGGAAGGAAGGAAGAACACACAGAGCACTCAGTGCTGATGCTATGTTCAGTGCTATGTATGTCTTGTGTGTTCTTCCTTCCTCTCTGTCTATGTGTGGTGTAGCCTTTCACAAAGGAGGACACTGCATTTAAGTGCTGACTAATAGGTGAAGCTTGTTGAAGGAATAGAATGGATCGTAAAGAATGCATGGCAAGGAGACAGTAAAAACATAGATGGATGAACTTAATTTGGTCCTTCAGAACGTGCTTTAGCACGTTGCGGGCTGCTCCCAGGTCGAAACAGAAAGACCAAGTTCTCTCTGCTGCGTCATGAGCCTGTTGGACTGCCCATAACTGTTGTGCGAAACGGAGCTTGTAATAGCAACCTCTCATATGGATGGCATGATGAATTCCCAACAGCGTAACGCGAGGCACCACCAGAGCATATGTTCCAAGTTAGCTATATCATCGCAGAAGGAACATGTATTAGTTGGCTCAATAGCCGATTGGCTCAATGGCTCAAATTTTGTTCAATAGCGTGGGGTTAGGGTATGCCCCGACCTGAAGAAGCCTGAGTGTCAGAGCCTGAAGTCTGCTTACTTTCCTTTGTGGTGGAGGGTAGCAATACATAAAAAACAATCGCCTAATAATTGTTCTTGTTACATTTTTTTCGTTACTTTTTTCTTTGTCACATCTTCTTTATAACCTGTTGCATCCTTTCTGTAACGCACTTCATCTCTCACCTCCTCTTTTCCGATTACACTTTTTCGGCACTGTAACTATTTATTTGCCAGCTGCCTTGCTTCTCAACTGTCTCTATTCATTAGTCAAGCTTCTTGCGAACACAAATGAAACATTGGATAAACCAGTTTCTGCAGTGCATGAGTTCTCTAAACTTTTTACAGTGTAAACTCTTAGAGCCTACAGCAGCCGATTTTGGTGTCATAGTTGTCCGCCACCTCCACTTTTCATTGCAGCTATCGCGCACATCGGGAAAAAAAAAGGGGGGGGGGGGGGTCAAGGCTGATTCGATTGCAGGCTTTCTGCATGTCAAGCAAGAGCTTTACCTCCCAGCCATGTCCTTTGCTTGAATTTTTCAGAAAAAGAAACTCTATACAAGTATTGTATGAGGCGAGGAAACTGTGTTGACAGATCTAATATCACTTGTTAGAACTGTCCAACCATACCAGGTGTCGTGCCACATGAGTTGCATGATGTGTGGGCCTTTTAAAGGGCCAGTAGACAACACCGTCGTACAAATTTTATAAGGGAGAAACAACTGTGCACTTGTACTTACTATGTAAGCGTGCTGCCGCAAGAAATTTCTGAATAAGTGCTGTTATACGGAAGGCACAGGGCTTAGGTTGACTCGCTTTGGCTGGTTTCCGTTTCTCACTTGTCCATGCCACTTTTTTTCTCCCAGCAGAGAGGAGTTAACATAGCCCTTTGTTGCAACTGTGCCCACTTCCTCAACGTAACACTATGTCAGCAATGCGTCATCAATGCGCAGCCAACGATCGATCAGGGCTTCGTTTATGTGAGCACGTGTCATGGCGGCGCGGGGAAGAAGCACGATGGGAGGAACACCCTTATGCTAGTAGTAAAGTAGTGAGACGCCACTTGATCTTGAAGGCTTTCGTAGTCTCGGTCTCTGCTAACGGCAGGGGGCAGCACAGGAAAATAGAAGTGCAGGCTTGCAGCCAAAACTTATTTTCGCGAGGCCAATGCTGCTGTTTCGCAGGGCAAAGGATCTATCCACAAGTTCAGGGGTGCATAATATTGCCTGTGGGCCAGATTTCGTCACTGTGTGTGCAAGGAGGATTGGTCAGTCTAAGAACAGAAGCCCAGGCATTGTTTTTCGAAACGGAGGGCTTGTGTGGAGCGCAGCACTGCAGTATTCACAAAATATGGTCGGCGTGGTGTACTGTTCGAATGAGCTTATATGAAGGAGTGAAAAAAAAAAAAAAAACTCAGAGCCTGTTTATTGACCCGTCAAAGCTTCGCACCCATTACAAAAAGACTGGTCATAATTATTCATTATTGTCACGATCGTGTGCTTGCGGTAGGTACCTTGAGACAGTTTACTGCCGGCTCTGTGACCGTCGCTTCCCCACAGTATGTTGTGACCGTGCTGTGCTTCCTGTGAAGTTGTTTCCTGTCAAGTGTGTGTTTCTAACACACGTAGAACTCTGCATGCAATTGTTAGTAACATATTGTAGGGTCTTTGTTCCCATCAAACTGAACAATGTTTGCGTACGTGTTCTTTCAAAGGAAACCATCAAGGAGCAGCAGCAGGTAGCCGTGGAAGACGACCAGCTTCGTCTTCCTGATTATATCGAAGACCACATGTATGCTGCCCCCACGGTGCGTCTAAGCAACCCGGCTGAGAAGGTAGGCTGGTGCATTCTAGTCAATAAACCCACCCTGGTGGTCTAGTGTTTACAGTGCTTGACTTTTAAATGGGAAATCACAGGATCGAACCCCAAGCTGTATTACGCAGGTGAATAGCTTGAGACCCATGTGCTTGGATTTTAGTTCACGTTAAAAAACTCAGATGGATGAAATTCCTTGAGCCCTCGCCCTCCACAACAGCGTCTCTCATAATCATATCATGGTTCTGGACTATAAAACGTCTATGATTATTATTCTAGCTGATACAGATCCTTCATTCACAAGTACTAGTTATCCAGCTTACCGTACGAGAAAGCATATGATCTCTCATATATTAAAGGGGCCCTGCAACACTTTTTGAGCGTGGTCAGAAAATGCTGCCGACCGATGCTAGAGGCTCATGAGAACACGCGAGCTAAATATTAACCACAGCATGTGGCCCGGAATTCGCACTAAATGATTAAAGCCAGCCAAAAATTGCTTTCTTTCTCTGGACAAATGCAAAGATCACTCTTAGAAGGCCTCCTGTAAGCCATTGGCTGATTTGAACAAGGCGCGCTCGGTCATTGCAGGGATCGCCGTGGGAGGCTGCAGCTTGTCCACGCATGCGCACGCGGTCACCTAAAGAAGGGGCGTATTCGAAGAGAAAAAAAATAAAGTTCACACCATCACGATGTGTGTGTTACGTATTTTCTTTGTCTATGCCATTCCCCCCTGCTTAGCTTCTAGCGCTTTTGTCGAGACGAGAGAATGCGATTGCAGCGTGCAAGAAATCTTTGTAATTCCGCTCGTACTGGATGGATTCTTAAAATGTTTGTGGGTTGAATTTGCGAGGCAATGAGTTCTTTTAGTGAATCTATTTTGCAGTTACTTGAGAAAGCGTTTAAGGGCCCCTTTAAATGCAATTTGGTTGTGCTGTAGCATGTGTTGTTGGTGGCTCCAATTTGTTTGAATTGAATGTGACTAACAAATTCGCTTTCTCATATTCTTGGTCTAACTGATTAAGTACGCCATATCTGCTTTTCACAGTATTTCCATAATTCTAATGTAACTTGGAACGTAATACTGGTGCAGTTTCCATATGTCTAAATCAGAAAACAAATATCAAACTGAACTTTGGCATCATAAGCAACGTAGAAATATAAAAACCACACAATTTTTTAATGAGGAAAGTAACAGCAGCAATGTTTTGTACGAAATTCACACTAAACGAACTCTATTAACTCATAATGGCCGTTGTTCTCACTCTGCCAGCATTTTATCTAAGATGCGACTTCATGACAAATATGCTCAAGAGCGTAACGAAATTGATGTCTGAGTTGCGTTGTCAAATAAGCGGGAGCAATTTTTTTCACAAACGTTTTCTTGTGTTTCTATGTTTCACCAGACATCTCCCACAACACCGAGGTTCACAAGCTTCAAGTTTGACCCTGAGAACCAGAATCGTCTCGTGATGAATGTTGTCGACGGTGAGGTTAGTCAACACTTCATTTCGGCCGTGACGTGAAGCACATATCAGCAAGCTGTCGCTTTTAAGTCGATCATTCAGTGAAGCGAACCAGTAACCCAGTTCAATCCAAGTAGATAATTCCCAATTCTCACATTGCTCAGGCTGGTACTGGTGAAGCGACTGGTTGAAAGTACAGACAGGTAGCCTGTCATTGCTTTATCACTTGATGCAGCAAAGAGCATTCACTAGTGTCCACATTGATGAATCGACGCCTCCTTTATTTCTTTCAAAGCCAGTGCAAATGCGCTCCTCAACGAGAGCTGTCGGTCTACCTTAATTTAGGGAGTGGTCATGATGCGACACCACCTGATCGTATCACACGTATCGGCTGCTCGTATCACACGTGCATCCGAGCACTTTCTCTTGGAGATGCGACGGACGTGTTTCCCTCTCTAGTATCATATGCCTGTCATATTTGTTCCTTTGTGCTCCTTTTTTTTTTTTTCACATGAAGTCATGTCGCCTCCACCTCGCAGCGCTCTTAAAAGTCAGCACATGCAGCAGTGTTGTAGTGAAATTTCCCCATTGGTTGCCCACATAGCGCCACGAACGGCAACATGCTATCTCAAACACCATATCTCTTATAGAGCCAGCGTGACCACCAACATTGTGAACACGAGGAATGCAAGACGCTGTCCCACAGATCTGTGCATAACTGAACAAAAAGTTATTTCATATGATTTTTGTCGTGAGGCACCACATAATGGCCTTTCTCCCCCATGACCGCTAAGCACACGCAAAGCTTGAGCATTGGGCGAGAGAAGAGGGTGGTGAACGGCTGGATTGAGTGCATCTGGCTGCAATAGAAAAAGTAGAGGAGGGGCCGGGCGAATTGAATGTTCAGTCACCGAAAATTCGTTTTGGAAATCACATTGGTGGGTGAACGTGAATGCACATTCACATTGGCAAGTATTCACTTACCAAGCATTTGCCAGTGTCGACATTCTTGTATGAGTTGCAGTGGTTTGGCGGATCGCAGAACATCACAAAGGAAGACAAAACACTGGACAGTGAGACATAAACCAGGCTTAGGCTGTATACATTATTTGTAGCATAGTACGACCCTTGGCATTTAGGTACCCAGCACAACCACATGGCGTCATTTTGGCCCAACTATAACAGTAACATTCAAAGCTAGTGCCTGTTTAATTATTCTGTCTTTTGTGACCTAGCGCCTCAACAGGCAATCTGTTATGGCGCGGCTCGAGGGACTGGTGCCAGATGAAATCATCGTCATAAGAGTGAACCCGCGTAAGAATATTGTCACGGGGTCTTGACGTGGCCGAAGACAGGAGACTTTATTTTGGGATTTTAACTGTTTATTTGGGCGAACCTGTGCCCGGTAAAGGGAAAGCCTAATTACAGCAGCAGTCTTGCACAGATAGCAGTCTCGGACTGATAGCGGCGAACGCAGCGTCGGCCTTCGATCAACAACTGACAAGCGGCGAAGCGCGTCGGCATTTATACCCTTGCCGTCGAATGTTCTAGCGTTATCGCTGGCGGTGGCGTAGGTTCCAGAACAATCTGTACCGTTCGCACAGTGGGCGTGATCTTATCGAAATGATCTACTACAGTCCGGAACCTTCTCGAAACCTGCAAGCACGGTTTGCGCCGAGAATCGTGTGGTGTTTCGGAACGATAACAAAAACTTGTGAAGTGGAACGTGGCATTGTCCCCCTCTGAAAAAAGGCATCGTCCCGATGCTTTAACTAAAGATGAAAGTACAATAATAATGCAAGAAAGTACAATGAATAAATTACAATACAACAATAATACAAAAAAAACACTGTTTTAGTTTGTTAACGTGCATGAAACGGCTTGAGGCGCGCGACATGGACGACTTCAGGTCGCGATCGGCGTCGTTGAGAGTTCGTGATGCCGTCGGGGACAACCTCGTAATCAAGTGGGCCGAGACGTCGAACCACCTTGTACGGTCCGAAGTAGCGTCGCAGAAGCTTTTCACTTAGTCCACGTTGGCGTATCGGCGTCCACACCCAAACACGTTCACCGGGCTGGTATTCCACGAAGCGTCGTCGAAGGTTGTAACGGTGGCTGTCGGTCGTCTGTTGATTATTGGTACGAAGACGCGCAAGTTGTCGGGCTTCTTCGGCGCGTTGAAGGTACTCGCTCACATCGAGGTTTTCTTCGTCGGTGACGTTGGGTAACATGGCATCGAGCGTCGTTGCCGGGCTCCTTCCGTAGACCAGTTTGTATGGAGATATCTGCGTCGTCTCCTGCACCGCCGTGTTGTATGCGAAGGTCACATACGGAAGAATGGTGTCCCACGTCTTGTGTTCGATATCGACGTACATTGACAGCATGTCGGCGATCGTCTTGTTAAGCCGCTCGGTGAGGCCGTTGGTCTATGGGTGGTACGCTGTCGTCCGGCGGTGGTTTGTTTGGCTGTATGCCAAGATCACTTGAGTTAAGTCGGCAGTGAATGCCGTTCCTCTGTCGGTGATAAGGACCTCCGGGGCGCCGTGACGCAGGACGACATTTTCGACGAAGAACTTAGCTACCTCGGATGCACTGCCTTTTGGCAGGGCTTTTGTCTCGGCGTAGCGGGTGAGGTAGTCGGTAGCTACCACGATCCACTTGTTTCCGAAAGCCGACGTCGGGAACGGCCCCAGTAGGTCCATACCAATCTGTTGGAAAGGTCGGCAAGGTGGATCAATTGGCTGCAGAAGTCCCGCTGGCCTTGTCGGCGGTGTCTTGCGTCGCTGACAGTCCCGGCATGTCCTCACATAACGAGTGACGTCGGTGGTAAGACGTGGCCAGTAGTACCTTTCTTGTATCCTCGCGAGCGTGCGGGAAACACCGAGGTGCCCTGCCGTCGGATCGTCGTGCAGGGCCTGCAGGAGTTCTGGTCGCAGAGCTGAAGGCACCACAAGGAGGTACTTAGCTCAAAGCGGTGAAAAGTTTTTCTTTTGTAGAAGACCGTTTCGTAGAAAGAACGATGCAAGTGCGCACTTGAATACCTTCGGGACTTCGGCGGTCCTGCCTTCGAGGTATTCTATTAGGGCTTTAAGTTCCGGGTCGGCCCGCTGTCGTTCAGCGAAGTCGTCGGTAGTTATCGTTCCCAAGAAGTAGTCGTCATCCGAGTCGTCGGGTAGCGGTTGGTCGACAGGCGCACGAGAGAGACAGTCAGCGTCGGAGTGTTTTTTGCCGGACTTGTAAATGACAGTAATGTCATATTCTTGAAGTCTCAGGCTCCATCGTGCGAGGCGACCTGAAGGGTCCTTCAAGGTGGCTAGCCAACACAAGGCGTGGTGGTCGCTCACAACTTTGAAGGGCCTGCCATAGAGGTAGGGGCGAAATTTCGACGTAGCCCAGATGATGGCGAGGCACTCCTTTTCTGTTGTGGAATAATTTGCTTCTGCTTTGGATAGCGATCGGCTGGCGTAACTAATAACCCTTTCAAGTCCGTCAGCCCTCTGCACAAGAACGGCGCCAAGACCTACGCTGCTTGCGTCAGTATGTATTTCTGTCTCGGCGAATTCGTCGAAATGGGCAAGTAACGGAGGCGTCTGGAGGCGATGTTTAAGCTCCTGGAAAGCGTGTTCTTGCGGCGTTTCCCACTTAAACTCCACGTCGGCCTTGGTAAGGTTAGTGAGAGGATCGGCGATGCGGGCGAAATTTTTCGCGAACCGCCTATAATAGGCACACAGGCCCAGAAATCGGCGCACGGCTTTCTTGTCAGTGGGCGGCTGGAAGTCGGCGATAGCGGCTGTTTTCCGTGGATCGGGACGAACTCCAGACTTACTGATAACGTGCCCCAGAAACAAGAGCTCCTCATATGCAAATCTGCACTTTTCTGGCTTCAGTGTGAGTCCGGACGTCTTGATGGCTTGAAGTACAGCTTCAAGGCGCCGAAGATGCTCGTCGAAACTCGAGGAAAACACGACGACGTCGTCCAAGTACACAAGGCAAGTCTGCCACTTCAATCCTGCCAGTACTGTATCCATAACGCGTTGAAAAGTTACAGGCGCTGAGCAAAGACCGAAGGGCATCACCTTAAACTCGAAGAGGCCGTCCGGTGTTATAAACGCCGTCTTCTCTCGGTCTCTTTCGTCGACTTCAATTTGCCAATAGCCAGTCTTGAGGTCCATTGACGAGAAGTACTTGGCGTTATGGAGCCGATCAAGGGCGTCGTCTATTCGTGGGAGAGGATACACGTCCTTTCTTGTGATTTTGTTCAGGCGGCGATAATCGACGCAGAAACGTAGGGTCCCATCCTTTTTCTTCACTAACACCACGGGGGATGCCCACGGACTCTTGGACGGCTGGATAATGTCATCTCGCAACATTTCATCAACTTGTCTCTTCAATGCCTCACGTTCTCGCGTCGAAACCCTGTACGGACTCTGACGGAGTGGTCTGGCATTTTCTTCGGTTATGATTCGATGTTTCGTGATTGGGGTCTGCCGAATTTTCGATGACGACGAAAAGCAATCTTCGTATTGCAGGAGCAGGGCCTTGAGCTGTTCTTGCTTATCGTTCGGAAGTCTGGGATTGACGTCGAAAGCTATGGGAGGGGCTTGGTTCCTCTGAGCAGGTTCCGCAGAATCGGCGAGGGAGAAAGCACTGGTGGCTTCGACAATTTCTTCGATGTATGCGACCGTTGTTCCTTTGTTCACATGTTTGTACTCATTGCTGAAATTCGTGAGCATAACCGTTGCTTTGCCTCCCCGCAGCTCTGCAATTCCTCTTGCGACGCAAATATCTCGGGTGACCAACAGATGCTGACTGCCTTCAACGACGCCTTCTAAGTCAGGTGATTTAGGAGCGCCGACTGAAATAATGACGCTTGAGCGAGGCGGAATGGTGACTTGTTCTTCCAGCACATTCAAGGCATGATGTCCTGACGGCGTGCGCGGCGGTAGTGCTTCTTCTGTGGATAACGTTATCGACCTTGTTTTTAGGTTGATGACAGCACCGTGGAGGCATAAGAAGTCCATGCCAAGGATGACATCTCTCGAGCAACGCTGTAGGACTACGAAGTCTGTAGGATAAATACGGCCGTTAATGGTGACTCTCGCTGTGCAGATTCCTGCAGGCGTTACGAGATGACCTCCTGCTGTGCGGATTTCAGGGCCTTTCCAAGCTGTCCTAACTTTCTTTAGCTTCGCGGCGAACGACCCACTGATGACAGAATAGTCGGCTCCAGTATCGACGAGAGCAGTCACACTGTGGCCGTCGATAAGAACGTTGAGGTCGCTAGTTCGCCGTCTCGCATTACAGTTAGGGCGTGGCGTCGGGTCACGGCTGCGTCTTCTTGTTCCGCTGCTTCCATGTTGCGTCGTCCGGCCACCTTCGGTAAGTGAGCTTTTGCCTTCAGGGCTTTGCCTGGTTGGGGTTGTGTTCAAAAAGCTCCGTCGCGTCGGCGTCGTCGTCGGAGGATCTTCGGTAGTTCGTCGCACAGCAACCGCACCTCCATCGGTTGCTGCCCTTAGTTTCCCGGATACGGGCTAGGAGACCGGCCCCGCGTTGGGCCAGAGTACTGCCGGGGGTGCGGTGACATGCGGCGGCTGGGCGACGGCGAACGGGAAGGACTTCGTGGTGTCCATTGAGTTCCTGCCAGGTAGTCGGCGATGTCACGTGGCCGATCTCCTGCAGACTGCGCACTGCAGCGGCGTAGCTCATAGTTTCTGGCTCGGGCGGCGGTGTTTCGGGAATTCGAAGCGATTGCCGGACTTCTTCTCGCACAATGTCGGCGATCGAATCCACTTGAGGCTGCGCCGAAGGCAACAGTTTGCGCAGCTCTTCCCGCACAATCGCTCGGATCGTTTCACGCAGGTCGTCGGAGTCACTGGCTTGAGCAGCAGCGCATTCTGGAGTCAGGCGACGATTATACTGTCTGGTGCGCATGTCCAGCGTTTTTTCGATGGTGGTCGCCTCGGATACAAATTCTTGGACAGTGTTCGGTGGATTCCTCATTAGTCCCGCGAAGAGCTCCTGTTTGACCCCTCGCATGAGGAAACGAACTTTCTTTTCCTCAGGCATGTCTGGGTCAGCGTGACGGAATAGGCGGGTCATCTCCTCTGTGAAAATTCCAACCTTTTCATTTGGTAGCTGAACCCGGGTCTCGAGCAGAGCAGCGGCCCTCTCTTTGCGAGCGACGCTTGCGAACGTTTGAAGAAATGCGCCGCAGAAGACATCCCACGTTCGGAGCGTGGACTCCCGATTCTCTAGCCAGGTCCTTGCGGTGTCTTCCAGGTAGAAGTACACACGACGGAGCTTTTCTTCGTTGTCCTAGTGGTTGGGGGCGGCCACACGGTCGTATGTTTCTAGCCAGGTTTCCGGGTCTTCAAACGATGAGCCATGGAACTTTGGTGGTTCCCTGGGTTGATGAATGACGATCGCGGGCTGGGACGCTCCGGTTGTCATTGTCGCTGCAGTCGAGGTCATGGTCTTGGTCTTCCGCGCTTTGTCTTGTAGCAGGCCGTACTCCGGTGGAAGGCCTTGCTGTCGGCGGCTCGTTCGCTGCTCTTGGTTGGCGTCGGTGTCTTCTCCGCGAAGGGGGCTGGGTTCACGGCTTGACGGGGGCGTCCGGTACATGAACGAAGCAGCACCTCCACCAGATGTCACGGGGTCTTGACGTGGCCGAAGACAGGAGACTTTATTTTGGGATTTTAACTGTTTATTTGGGCGAACCTGTGCCCGGTAAAGGGAAAGCCTAATTACAGCAGCAGTCTTGCACAGATAGCAGTCTCGGACTGATAGCGGCGAACGCAGCGTCGGCCTTCGATCAACAACTGACAAGCGGCGAAGCGCGTCGGCATTTATACCCTTGCCGTCGAATGTTCTAGCGTTATCGCTGGCGGTGGCGTAGGTTCCAGAACAATCTGTACCGTTCACACAGTGGGCGTGATCTTATCGAAATGATCTACTACAGTCCGGAACCTTCTCGAAACCTGCAGGCACAGTTTGCGCCGAGAATCGTGTGGTGTTTCGGAACGATAACAAAAATTTGTGAAATGGAACGTGGCAATATCATGGCGATTGATGTTTCGCATGCTGCAGCACTGAACGTAGTACGCTACGTCACAGAGGTCTGTGGTATTGACGTCCGCTCTTACACATTGATGAGCTCTAACGTCGTCACTGGTGTAATTTACGACGTTGACGCTGCCATTCCCAGCTCTGACTTGAGTGGCCTGGTCAAGCCAGCTAATAAAGTTAGTAGCATCGTGAAGGTTACTCGTTTGGGTACTTGACCCTGCAGGAAAATAGATTTTAGAGGCAACTCTCTTCCTTCGCACGTAAAGGGGAGCCACTTCTGACACCCTGTAATACCGTTTGTGGCAGAGCCGCTGCAGTGTCTCAACTGCATGAAGCTCGGTCACGTGAGAAGTGCATGCATAAGCAAGCGAGTATGTTCTCGCTGCGCTGAAATCTGTTCTGCTGACGGTTGTAAAGTCAGAGTTCTCAGGTGTTCAAATTGCAATGGACCCCACGAAGCTTCCTCGAAAGATTGCCCAAAAATCAAAAAAGGGATAGCTGTATTGAGGCAGATGGCGACAGACCATTCATTCCATCGCGAGGCTGCCACAGCTGTCAGAAATTTGCGACGTTGGCACCGAAGTTCGTCGTAAAAATCTAATGCCTCTGCGTCCACAGCACCCATACGACACCCTGCCTCGCCATCTCCTTCTCTACCCGAATTATACTCGGTTGGTATGAAGCAGAA
The DNA here is from genome assembly GCF_013339725.1 of Rhipicephalus microplus. Taxonomy (NCBI): domain Eukaryota; kingdom Metazoa; phylum Arthropoda; class Arachnida; order Ixodida; family Ixodidae; genus Rhipicephalus; species Rhipicephalus microplus. Next base: position 121,400,895 of record NC_051167.1, read on the forward strand.
TGTAATGAAAAGCATAGTTTTTGCGGATTCCATGTGGCCTACATTGCCAAAGCCACAGCCACATGGATCAGCGATGTTCGTTACTAACAAGACCATCGTGGACACAAGTGACGCAGTTTTGCCTCCTTTGCTGAAGTCGCAGCAAGACAAACCTATCTTAATAGTTCTTCAATCACTGTAAGACACCCTTCAAATGTTCATCGGCAGGCTGAAATCACTACACACCGAGGCCGTACAACAGGGAGTGGACGTTCTACGTCCAGTGCTTGCAAGCCTTCAGTAAGCATCACGAACCGACGTTCTACAGTGGAACGTGATACTCCTGAAGTCCTGCATCCACTACTATCGAACGCAGCAGTCTAGTTTAAGGTCACGTGTTCTTTTTTTATGTTCTCTTCTGTCTCTCTCTATCTTTTCATTCCTCAATCCCCTTCTTCCGGTGTAGGATAGCAAACCGGACTTTCGCCTGGTTGACCTTCCCGCCTTTCCTTCCTGGTGACGTAGCATTGCAGAAGTGTTTAAAGAAGAGGAAGGTCTGCGAAATAAAAAAAAAGAAATTGTGATACTAGTGTTTGGGGGGGGGGGGGGTGTTCAAAACAACTTGCATTTATGCTACGTTCTGTGATAACCTCCTTGTTACATTTAGTAATATAATGACTGCCTTCGAAAGGCGTTGGACAGGGGTTCAAATCCTGAGCGAGGGCAAATTTGTTAACAATTAGCAAGGCTTTCTCTCTGCAAAGTTTACAAGGATTTGCATCGTTGCATTGTGGCTGCAAAATTGGGTGGATGTGATTTGTCCACGTCATGATCATTATCTTTTGGTGTTTGCTCTGTACATACATCTTAAAAACTGTACATACAGTTTTAAAAAGTGTGAGGATGTTAGTGAAATAGTTTTTATTTTTACGTTTAGTGTTTTTCCTATCTGGCGTGCTCTCTTTTAGAATTACATTGCAGTGAATCCCAACTAGCCTTAGGCAAGGTATTCAGGATGTGCTTCTTCTATTATAGTAGTACTCATAGACATGTGCAGGGTTCCCCAACAGGGCAAGTGAACGTTCATCGCAGCGCACCCTCCTCTCGGGTCACAGTGCCACCCCTCCCTGTTATGTCACTGTGGGGCTGACATTGCACCCCCCCCTTTTAGATGATCAGGGGGGCAGCCGCCCCTCCCCTGCCTCCTCGTTTGCACACCTTTGGTAGTACATATTTGTTAGCTGCTTTACGTCCACAAATTCATTTTGACTCAATGGTGGTCAGCCGCTTGGGGGAGGCCACATGTGGAATGAAACTCGTCGCCTTATGTGCAGGACCCCGTCGCCCTCAAGGCTGCCATGGAGGCAGTGGAAGCAGCGCTTCCGCTCCTGCAACTCAGTCAGCAGCCACCGCTCGTCCAGCAGTCAGACGTGGATAGCACCACTGGGTCGATGACGACACCGACCATCACCTACGTCACCATGCCTGCCGAGACCTCCTCTGCGGCGGAGGGAGGAGGCGAGGGCATCGTAATCGATGGCGAGCCCATCGACACTATACCCGCAGGGACGACGTTCACCGTGACAGTGCGGGACCCAACGTCGACAGAGGTGACTGTCTACCCGGCGTACCCACCAAATGACGACGATGGTGTCCTGGGTGACGAGTTCGCCGAGGAGGACCCTCAAGACTTCCTGCCGCAGTGGGACGTGCCCGCTCACACCAGCGGTCGGCACCGCAACTCTCGGAAGGGACCTCGACTTATGCAGGTGAATAGGGATCCACTGGTCAACGGATGGTGCGACAGAGGCCTAATGTCATAATTTCTGATTGCTGGCGATAACTGGAAACCTTGCTGGAGCAGCCAAGGTTTTCCAGCCTTGATAAGAGATAGGATATTTGTCGCAACAAATACAAAAGCGGGGAGAGAATGCGCAATTTTTGCTGCACTTAAAAACATTGCCATGCTGTGGTCTCTTCTACCCACATTTTTTAATGGGTTGTGATGATGTCCATGATTTGAGACCTTAGCTTTCAGAAATTCGGCAAAATATTGCAAAGTAATATATCTTTTTTTTTTCGTAGATATGAGGTAAAGCTGAGTGTCCCAATTTGAGTCAGATAATCATTATCAGCCTGACCATGTTCACTGTGGGGAAAGGGCCTCTCCCATGTTCCACCAATCAACCTGGTCCTGGGCTCTCTGCTGCGATGTTATTGCCACAAACTTCTTTATCTTTAGGAAGAGCTTCTTGCTGGGCGAGTTGGAGCATGTCTATGGTATGTATCGTTGCGCACACAATCGGACGAACACAGGACGGAAAGAAGGGTAAATGGAAAGAGTGCAAACTATGAACTGTCTTTATTCCTTTGATCGCTGTAAATATAGGCACATTTAGCACACATCCCAAAAAAATTTGAAGTAAGGTTGGAGGAAAGGAGGAGAAAACACATGGCAAGAATACCTCACATCAATGAAAAAAAGCTGCACAGAAAACTGATTTCTGCGCTATACAGAGTAACAGACGTGTCGCTTACACATTTGTCTCCTTGTCTCCCAATTTCTTAATATAAAAAGCTTCTAAACGCTCATGCCATACTCTCTCCTTACTGCTGCCTAGAATTTTTATATTTTTGAAATAAGGCTCACAACCCAAACATGGGCTGCAATGTGCGAGCACGTTCGCCCCCATTTTTTTCCTAAATGAGGCAGCATGCTCCCTCAGGCGATCACTTATGCAGCGCCCTGTGTGGCCCACCTACGAACATCCACACGGGAGAAGGATTTGGTACACCACTCCTGTGGCACACTTCACGAATGTTTCGGCATGCTTTTTTCCGCACCCGCTCTTCCGTTTTCTGTTCCCGCCAACGCTTGGGCAAAGGCCGGCTAGCTTCTTTGGAGCAAAAAAAAAAAAAAGAAAAAAAACCACATGAACACCATGCCTGTATGCCACTTTTTTCATGTTATGTGCAACTTTGCATATACGGCACAACTGTGACATTCTTTTTACACAGTCGCTCTTTGTTGCTGCCGAAATTTTATTTCTTTATCTTTTTGAGAACTTTCTCAGCCACATTCGTGATGATCACTTATCTTTTCCGCCTACCAAATTTTCTGTCCCTCTCTCGTGTTTGCTTTCTCTTGGAATCCAGTCGGCCACTCTTCATGACCAGTGGTTATTCTTACTTGTGATATACATACTCTATTTGAATTCGATTAGAAATTTATTTACCTAAATCACGATTGACTTCGAATCCAAAATATACTACTCGCCAAACCTATCAATAAGCCATCTTATTCACTAGCTGCGATGTCCAGGCTCTGCTTGCTTTGAAGTGGGTTCTCAATGCATCCACTTTTATTTGCGACAGCAATTATATGGGCACGCTTTGCTGGATAATGCCGCCGGCATCGCCGTCTGTGTCATTCACCGTATTTGTCATCATCATCATCATCATCAGCCTGACTACGTCCACTGCAGGACAAAGGCCTCTCCCATGTTCCGCCAGTTAACCCGGTCCTGTGCTTGCTGCTGCCAATTTATACCCGCAAACTTCTTAATCTCATCTGCCCACCTAATCTTCTGTCTCCCCCTAACCCGCTTCCCTTCTCTGGGAATCCAGCCAGTTACCCTTAATGACCAGCGGTTATCCTGTCTACGCGCTACATGTCCTGCCCATGTTCATTTCCTCTTCTTTATTTCAACTATGATATCCTTAACCTCCGTTTGTCCCCTAATCCACTCTGCTCTCTTCTTGTCTTTTAAGGTTACACCTACCATTTTTCTTTCCATTGCTCGCTGCGTCGTCCTCAATTTAAGCTGAACCCTCTTAGTAAGTCTCCAGGTTTCTGCTCCGTAACTAAGTACCGGCAAGATACAGCTATTATATACCTTCCTCTTGAGGGATAGTGGCAATCTCCCTGTCATAATTTGAGAGTGCTTGCCGAATGTTCTCCACCCCATTCTTATTCTTCTAGTTACTTCAATCTCGTGGTTCGGCTCTGCGGTTATTACCTGCCCTAAGTAGACATAGTCTTTTACAACTTCAAGTGCACTATTACCTATCTCGAAGCGCTGCTCCTTGCCGAGGATGTTGTACATTACTTTCGTTTTCTGCAGATTAATTTTAAGACCCACCTTTCTGCTCTCCTTGTCTAACTCCGTAATCATGAGTTGCAATTCGTCCCCTGAGTTACTCAGCAATGCAATGTCATCGGCGAAGCGCAGGTTACTAAGGTATTCTCCATTGACTCTTATCCCTAACTGTTCCCATTCTAGGCTTCTGAAAACCTCCTGTAAGCACGCGGTAAATAGCATTGGGGAAATTGTGTCCCCCTGCCTTACACCCTTCTTGATTGGTATTCTGTTGCTTTCTTTATGAAGCACTATGGTAGCAGTTGATCCCCTGTAGATTTCTTCCAGAATGTTTATATATACTTCATCTACGCCCTCATTCTGCAGTGTTTGCATGACGGCTGATATTTCTACTGAATCAAACGCCTTCTCGTAATCTATGAAGGCTATGTATAGTGGTTGGTTATACTCTGAGCATTTCTCTATTACCTGATTGATAGTATGAATGTGGTCAATTGTTGAGTAGCCTGTTCGAAATCCTGCTTGTTCCTTTGGTTGATTGAATTCTAATGTTTTCTTTACTCTGTTAGCAATTACCTTTGTAAATAGCTTGTATACTACAGAGAGCAAGCTGATCGGCCTGTAATTCTTCAAGTCCTTGTCATCTCCTTTCTTATGTATTAAGATGATGTTAGCGTTCTTCCAAGACTCTGGTACTCTTCCCGTCAGGAGACACCTCGTAAACAGGGTGGCTAGTTTTTCTAACACAATCTGTCCTCCATCTTTCAGCAGATCTGATGTTACCTGATCCTCACCAGCAGCTTTGCCTCTTTGCATGCTCTCCAAAGCTTTTCTGACTTCTTCTATCATTACTGGTGGGGTGTAATCTGGGTTACTGCTAGTTCTTATAGTATTAAGGTCGTGGTTGTCTTGGCTACTGTACAGATCTCTGTAAAACTCCTCCGCTATTTTAACTATCCTATCCATATTGGTAGTTATTTTGCCTTCTTTGTCCCTTAGTGCATACATCCGACTTTTGCCTATCCCAAGCTTCCTCTTCAATGCTTTGACACTTCCTCCGTTTTTCAGAGCGTGTTCAATTCTCTCCGTGTTATACCTTCTTACATCGCATACCTTACGTCTATTAATCAACTTCGAAAGCTCTGCCAGTTCTATTTTGTCTGTTGTACTTGACACTTTCATGATTTGACGCTTCTTAATTAGGTTCTTCGTTTCCTGGGAAAGCTTGCCAGGGTCCTGTCTTACTACCCTGCCTCCAACTTCCACTGCACACTCCATAATGATACTCGTCAGATTATCATTCATTATATCTACGCTAAGGTTGGTTTCCTCACTAAGAGCCGAGTACCTGTTCTGCAGCGACACTCTGAATTCCTGTACTTTCCCTCTCAGTGCCAGCTGATTGATTGGCTTCTTGCGTATCAGTTTCTGTCGTTCCTTCTTCAAGTCTAGGCGAATTCGAGACCGTAGCATTCTATGGTCACTGCATCGTACCTTGCCAATCACTTCCACATCCTGCACGATTCCAGGGTGTGCACTCATTATAAAGTCTATTTCGTTCTTATTTTCGCCATTAGGGCTCCTCCATGTCCACTTGCGGTTTTCTCGTTTTCGGTAGAAGGTATTCAAAATCCGTAAATTATTGCGTTCTGCGAATTCTACTAGTAGCTCTCCTCTGGCGTTTCTAGTACCGATGCCATAATCTCCTACTGCCTGGTCTCCAGCCTGCTTCTTCCCTACTTTTGCATTAAAGTCGCCCATCACTATAGTATACTGTGTTTTTACCTTACTCATTGCCGATTCCACGTCTTCATAGAAGCTTTCAACTGAAGCGTCATCATGGCTGGTTAGGCGCGTAAGCCTGTACTACCTTCATCTTGTATCTTTTATTCAGTTTAAATACGATACCTACCACCCTTTCATTAATGCTATAGTATTCCTCTATGTTGCCAGCTATGTTTCTGTGAATTAGGAACCCCACTCCCAGTTCTCTAGGTGCGGCGATGGCGTAGTGGTTAGAGCATCCGCCTCGCATGCAAGAGGTCCGTGGTTCAAATCCCGGTACCGCGCAGTTTATAACCGGATTAAAAAAAAATAAAATCCGCGTGTTGATGGAACTGCATTAAGAGGCCTGGGGTGCGGCCTCACCGGCAAACACCGCCGAGAACGCACTCCCTCACCAGAGAAGGATTGGCCACCCTGGTGCAGTATCTGGCCACTACCTCCCACATGCTTACGTCAAATAACTCACGGCCCTCAGTCCCCAGCAGCTGGGAAGCAACTGACCACGGCGGCGGTGAGATCTGCAACGCAGCAGAGGGTGCTAAGAATCTCTGGATCCGGACAGGCCGCCATTGGAACCTGAACTTGGCAACGTTTAACGCTAGAACCTTATCTAGTGAGGGAAGTCTAGCTGTACTATTCGAGGAGCTAGAGAGTGTTAAATGGGATATAATAGGGCTCAGTGAGGTTAGGAGGACAGATGAGGCCTATACGGTGCTACAGAATGGGCACGTCCTTTGCCCTTTGCTACAGGGGCTTGGCAGACAGACCGTATTTGTATACGTATCTATATTATGGTCGTTAGTGCAAGGTGTTAGCCACTAAGCCATGAAGGAGCAGCATTGATAAGGCATGCTATTTATATCTACCTCTTACGACGACAGTTAAACCTTGTTATAACGAAATTGAAGGGCCGCCGCTATTTGCTCGTTATAACCAATATTTTGTTTATAGCCGTAGCGAGCATTTACTGCAAGTATTATGCACTGTACTTACCTCAAAAAAATAGCGGGCGAAATAGCATCCCGCCGCACGGTGGTATGCAACAAAATAACCGCATTGCCAAATAAAAATGAAAAAGTCATGCACCTGTTTTAATGCACTTCATAATACACAGCTTGCATTTCAGGCAGATTTAGCTGCAAAGAAGTCCGTAATTGGACGTTGATGCATCTTCCTGATGCGAACGATGGCTCGCTCAGCTGCGGCCGCAATGTTCAAGCCATCTTCGCCGCCCTCGTGAGCGCCGAAGTAGCGGCGCAGTACGTCTACCGCGTCTAATGCCCCCGACGCCGTCGGCACGTTTGTCTCCTGTTCGTTGTCAGAGTCACCGTCACTGGTTTCGTTACGATCACTGACAGCGCGCACAATATCGTCATCCAGGAGCTGCTCCGTTGCCACCACTTCCGAGTCTGCACCCACATAGTCGCAAAACGACTCGCTATCAGGCACGACACCGGCGTCACGAAGTGCCGTCCATGATGCAGCGACTTCGTCTATGTGGCAAAACCATCCAGCACAGTGGGCTCGTCTGATGGCTCATCGCTGGCGTCTGGTGCGGTGGCAAATGAGGCGTGTCGAAAGCAGTTTGCGATCGTGGTCGCCGTCACACTCATCCACGCCGCCTGAAGCATTTCGAGCGCAGCGTACAAGTCAACATCGGTGTCTCGCTTCATCCTCATGTTGAGCAGCGGTAACCTGCCTTCAGCGACATAATCATGCCTTGGTCAAGCGGCTGTATTTTTGCTGTGCAGTTGGCAGGAAGGAACAGCAGCTCGATGTTTTGAAACACGGCAGCGGTATGGTGGGCGGTGCAGTTATCTAAAACAAGGCACACCTTGCGGTTTGCCTTTGCCAGCTTCTCGTCCCATTCGCAAAGCCATTTTAAAAAAATCTCCCTGGTCATCCAGGCTTTGCGATTGGCTACGTGCTTGACTGGGAGCTGCCTCTTCCCCTTAAAGCAGCGAGGGGATGCACTTTTGCTAATTACGAAAATTGGCAGCTTCTCAGAGCCGGTCATGTTTGCACAAAGTAACGCAGTGATCCGCAGCTTACTTTGTTTGCCGCCATGGCACGGCTCGCCTTTGAGGGCTAACGTCTTGTACGGCAACATCTTGAAAAAGAGAGCGGTTTCGTCCGCGTTAAAAATATCCTCCGTGCTGTATTTTTCTAGCAGCCGCACGATGTTTTCTTTCGCCCACTTGGTAGCCTCTGCTTCGTCAACAGATTGCGATTCGCCGCAGACCGCTCTCATGACAATGTCGTGGCGCTCCTTGAAGCGTTGGAGCCGACCCGAACATGCTACGAAGTTGTCATAGCCCATGATGCAGGCAAAGTCTCTCGCTTTTCTTTGCAGCAAGGCGCCGCTCACCGGCAGATTCACGGCCCGCGTGTCCAAGAACCGTTTAAAAACGGCCCTTTCAACCGCTTCAAAGGCAGGTGCCCTCATCCTCTTAGCGCTTCCTTTCACGCCACGTGGAACAGCGTCGATGATGGACTCCTGCTTGCTCAAGATGCTTGACAGTGTGCTCGTCGATACGCCAGTCTCTTGCCACGTTGCCTTTCTTGGTCCCCGATTCGACGGCTCTTATCATAGCCGCCTTCTGATCTAGCGTTATGCGCTTTCGCTTCCCGCCTGGCGCACTCATGTTGCTGGAACCACGAGCGCAGCACGATAAAAGATAAGGCGGAAGCGGTCGAAAAAGAGAAGAAACACGCACGCAAAAGCAACGCGGCTCACGTCGGCGAGCGACAACACTTGCAGAGAAAGTGACTGTGAAGAGGAAGGGGCAGAAGGGGCGCTCTTTTGCGCTTCCCTCTAGGCACTGGTTACTCTAGGGGAAGGGGGTATGTAAGATTAGGAAACGCGCCTCAGCACTATGAGAAAGGGGAGAGGGTGAATATAAAGAAGACACAAAAAAAAAGAAAAGGGCGACACGTTCGCGGAGCTGCGGAGCGCTCTGCTGTCGGTGGTAGCCAAGCGGCGCACGTGCAGCGACCTCTCCTCCGGAAACAGCGCGTGCCGTCTGCTTTGCGGGCGTTGCTGGAGGGCGCGTGGCGGGAGTTTAGTTCTCGCGTTGCGCGCCGTCTCAAATTCGCGTTGTGCACTGTCGTGACACCAGCTCAAAACTTTACTTCCTAACAAAATTTGTTCGTTATATCCCATAACAGGCAAATTTTGCCTCGTTAAAATGAGGTTTTGAATACATTGGTTTGTATGGGGACTTCTAAGGGGAATTAGGATTTGCTCGTTATATCCATTATTTCGTTATAGCCTGTCTCGTTATAACGAGGTTTAACTGTATAAATGGCCATCTCGGGGGAACTACCGATTTTTCAGCATTACCAGCAAGATGGCGGTAAAAGCGGCACGTGCTTTCATCTCCCAAGCGTACTTTGCCCCGCGGAGAGGTGGGTGGAGTGGACGCTCACACGTGCGGCCGCTTATCTCGCGTTGGGGAGAATCGTACGTCTTGGGCTTTCACCTGAATGATTCTGTTGTAGTTACCGGGTGCACAAAAGTCACTGCACCCGCCGCACAGTCTCCATTTGCGAAAAGGGCGGGCTTTTCAGACACAGCAAAGTAACAACTGAGGTGCTTATTCGTGTTCATTTGTACCTGTGAGTACGTTTCGTGCGTCATTCGTGCGTGAAAAACACGGGGTGCGTTTCGGTCTGCTTGCCATTCTTCGCGTAACCTTCCAATTTGTCGCTATCGTGTTCATTGCTTCGCCTTTGCGGCAAAGCTGTGACTTTTTTTTTTTTTCGTCTGCAAAAACCTTGGCGCTTGTCATCACATGTTGAAAATGCAAATGAGGCAACTATGTAAATGCGGCCCAAGGTGAACAAGGAAGCTCAAGAGATGGTGGAAGCTAGAAGAGAGAAAAGATCCTTGAACACAGCATATTGCTGGAGCCAACATTTCGACATGTGTTCTTCTCTTCTTCAAGACAGCGGCTAGCTTGAACAGGCTGTTGAACAAGTTGCTAGCACTGAAAGAGAAAAGATCACTTGTCAGAACGTTGGCTCTAGCAATATCCAGTGTTCAGAAATTTTTTGTACAAAAAGTACTTGCACTCCATCCACCACTTCCAAACTTGCACACCACTGTGTATTAGCTAGTTTTTTTTTTGGCACAAATAATAAGAGACCTCATGAATGCTGCAAATTATGGGAGCTTAGCACTATTTTTTTTCTTAAAACATGAAAAGTCAAGAAGTAGATTTTCGTGTTCTGGCTTCCTTGGCAATGGTACACCCAACTCCAGAACTTTTATTCTCAATACTTACGTGCCTGTTCATGATGGCTAACTAGGCTCCACTCTAGAACTTCTCTTTACAATACAGTGAATCTGAATGAGATGATTACGGTTGATGCGAATTTTGCTATGATACGAATTTTAAGGTTGTTTGGATGGACTACATTATCTAGAATACACCGTAATTCGGTGTTATAGGAATGGTTTCCCCAGCCACCGCGGATGATACGAATGTGTGATTGACCACTGCATGCCAGTGGCGCAACGTGGCTTGTCAGTAGGAGGAAGGCCCGTTCACTCTTGAAATAAAATGGAGTGAATGCGGCAAAACTCCTCGGAATTTTCCTCGCTTTGGTGGCCGGAAAAACACGCCGCGAGGCTGCCGCGCAAAAATCGGTGCGAGACCAATTTTCCCGCCATGCGATAGCATAGCGCCTTCTTGCTTCACGGCTTTGGCTTCACCGGCTGCTCTATCTCTCAAACCACCTGATGTCAACAACGATCCGCAAATCAACATGGCGGCAAAGGCATCGGTGGTGAGTTGCGTTGACGCTATCGCGAACTATCCGCGCGGCACGTCAAAGCTCACAGCCTTGACAAGGACACGGTCGTCGAGAGCCTGATTTGGATTACGATCGCTGATAACACCGGAAATAGAAGAAGGTGCAGCAACAGCGAGTCTGCTTGCCCGAACGTGTCTTAATTTTGCACTGCCGGCTGAATCCGTCGCCACACCTGTGCCCGCTCGTGTCATTTCGGTTGGCGGGTCTTCCTAAATATTGTTAGTAAAGGTGTAAACTGTTTCTTTTAAGTGCCTTGTATGCATAATTATAACTCTGTACGAACATCAGTGCTCAAGAAACAGACAAAATGGGATGAATTCTGAAGCGGCAGCGGGGGTGGCATGTATACGAGGGGCAGAACGAATATGAATGTTTTCAGTGGGTGTGGTTTTCCGGCCGCACTGGCATTTTCGCTTGAATTCTCTAATTCGAATTCTCCAGGGCTTTTTTTTTTCATCAACTTCGCGGCGTGGTTTTCCGGCTGCTTAAGAGGAGAAGCCAGTGAATTTCCAATAAGTTTGGCCACTTTTGCACGCTTTGATGTCAACCGTGGACGCCCTGCATCAGCAGCATGAGCGAAGAAGCCGCGGCACTTAATTAAGAGACAGTAAAGGCAGGAAAGTTCAAGAGAACATCACAGACTTTTTTTCAGCAAGTTGTAGCTGCCAATGAAGTTCTTGTTTATCATTTTTATCAGCATTAAGTTGTTTTTGGTTCATACAAATTCGGGCTGATACGAATATTTTATGCACTTCTTTCGGATTTGTCTACTGTACTCACATACCTGTTCATGCTGATCCACTATGCTTCACTTTAGAACTTTTTTTTGCGATACTCACATACCTGTTCATGCTTGTCAACTACGCCCCACTCCAGAACTTTCCTCCTCAGTACTCACATGGCTCTCCAAGCCGGTCAACTGCACCCAACTAGAGAACTTTCCTCCACTATATTCACATGCCTGTCCATGCCGGTCAACTCTCTTGATGCAGAAAGATCATTCAGACGGTAAAATTCATGTCACAAACATTCTATTACCAAAGAAAATACAAAGCATCAGCTGAGGCTCTGTCATACTACCTTTTTTCAGTATTAGTGTTAATGCAAGCACATTTGGAGGCCGAAGGGGTGTGATAACTAAACTGTTCCATACACCAGATGTTTCATTGTTGCCACTGAATTTTGCACACTGCTGTCTGGATTCGTAGAACTTCGAATTTCACACCGCACAAATTTTGGAACTATATCTACGATAATAAATTTCTGACTGCAGTCAACATGACTTGGGTGGAGGTTTGTATTTATTTGCAAACTGCCTTCGCTGGCTAATGTTGTCTAGTGTAGACCCTTTTCATAATCCGTAAGTACACTTCACTGCATTGCACATTCGCACAAATACTAGTGGCGGCACACGTTCAATTGTAGATGAAGTTCTAGTTGCATATGCTGAGGCTTGCCTATACTCTGCATGTCTCTATCAAAGAGCTGCATATACATTTTCTTCATCACGGCCAAGCAAACTACACTTGAAACCACTGTGTGTAGAAGTGACCGACTTCCATTAGTTGGGCTCACTGCGTCGCGAGAAAGCTAGCTTTACAATATTTGAAAAGGGTCTATTTGCTAAATTACGGCTAACGTTGACTGCACCCTGTTGTGACAGCAAGACTGTCTTCATTCAATCTCAAGAGAGCGATTAAGTTGGCTCTACATTTGTTTTTTATATTTCGGTCTTGCTTACCGGTTACGTATTCTCCCTTCTCAGTAAACTTTTGCTTTCAATGCGAGAAAGAAAAGAAAGAAAATGCATGACATCTTGATTTCTTTTCAGGACTTTCTGATCCCGCACCTCGACAGCGCCACGTTCGGTGAACGCCTGAAGTGGGTCGACCGTGACCAAGGCATCTTTCAGATCGGCTGGTACCACAAGAACGCAGCTCAGTGGACAAAAGATGACTGTGTTGTGTTCTTGGTGAGTCTTTCCACAGATCTTTTGCTCGGTCTGTGTTGTCACATTTTGCTGTCATTTTTTTTTAATTAGTAGCTTATGTTCGCGCATCCATTCTTAACCTAAGTTAAGGAAGAATGCCCAATGCGTAACTGTTAGTCTCCTGCAGCTACGAATTGCTACAAGTGTTCCACGTTAGGCAGTGCAGTTGTCACACATTGTGATCATTGGCCATCTCGAGACTAAACCTCTTTTACATGCACGGCCTTGTCGAGGAATTGAGGTTTTGTACTGCAGTTGTGGAGTCGATGTGGCTTTCTAAAAAGGTGAGCGTAGTGTGACACAAGATGACAGAAGCTTTGACAGTACTCTGCAGTCGGCTATCCCCTCCATGCAGTGTAAATGTGACGCATTGGGGTCGTTGGGGATCTCAGGACAAAGTGTCTTTTGACGTGCACAAACTTCTTGAGAAATTAAGGCCTTGCACGGCAGTTGTGGAGTCGATGTGGCTTCCCAAAAAGGTGAGCGTAGTGTGACACAAGATGTTCGCTTTAGTACTGCTTTGACAGTACCGTGCAATCTGCCTCCAGCTCCTTTATTTCTTTTTCTTCTCAGGAATGGGACAAACTGAAGAAGCGCCCTGTTGCCCACAATTCACATTATTGGATGGAGGCCAAACAGCGCTTCCGGGCTGCCCTGGGTAAAGTGTCGTTAGGATGGATGCCGCCGAACCGTGATGAGTACAAGAATGTCAAGGTGAAGAAAAATTTTGTTCCATTGCAAAAACATTGTGTGATGTGAGCAAGCGCCCTTACCAACCAATGGCAAGAGTGCTTAGCGGCTGAATGATTGCATCATCCCTTGATGATTTCATGTGATGATGCCATGATAATAACATGAATTTTGAAGCTTGCATGCGGGATCGCGCATCTCACAGTATTGACATATTCAAAAGTGAAGCAATACTGCGATTCAGTTTTGTTCGAACATATTCATCTTGAAATATTTGCTTATGATTGTCACACGCAGATACTATGCTTTCATTGCCTGTCACTTCTCCTGTGGACGTGCAGCAATATCATACGCCACACTTGCGAAACGATTGTTTTGTATTTAATTTCTTTTTTCACATTCTTGGATGTGCGAAGCCCTTAAATGGGGGGCTGGTTAGTATGGTTGCTTGTACTGACTCTGTGCTGTGCTTCCAAAAAAAACAAACTCTATTATTATTGCACCACACCTATATGTTCATACATGCGCACAACCTGCTTCATGTACACTGCTTCCATGCAATGTGAGGTCTGTTCACACACCGTAAATTGACTGTACATGCAGTTCATGACATTTTGAACGCTACGTATACCGCGCGTCCTGAGTGGACAAGAACGCACTGCCCACACCATCTGTGCACCCTACTTCGTTCATATGTGCTGTTGCCTACAACCTAAGAATTCATTTAAATCTCCACCCACAAATGCATGGTAAACCTGCTATTCACCTCTGAGAGAGCTGTGCCAATTACATCTTGCTCTCAGCGTAAGCACTCTGATAATCTCAATGCCGGACTTACCGTAAAATAAAAATTTGCTTTGAGCGAAAATTTTATTCTTAAAATGTGAGCATATCTCTAAAGTTTGCCAGAACATTCAAGATTCATCCAAAGCCACTGACACAGACATAAGTCACGATGATAAAATTGACTTGTAATACGTGTGAAAAGGCTTAAAGTTTAAGGAATTAGTACATGTAATTGTCTCTACATACCTAACTGCCATCTTAAGATGTCATTAACTGCAGGTGCAACCTCTTTGTAATTTTCCGGTTGTCACGGGACTATAGCCTTGCATTATGCTTCCACCACCTAACTGTAATTGCCCAATTTCTGAATCTGCTGAGAACTAATGGGAACTGTATGTAAGAATACTAGTACGGATGTTATAAACCTATTTGAACAAAACTTACCGTATGTTGAAAGTTTGCAAGTGAGACAACGTCAAGCTGGGATTTCAGTCGCAAATGGTCAACATGCTATAACTTTCGTTCTATGGGTCTAGAGCATCTATTCGTTTTTGTTTTTTTTGCATGCAGTTTTCATGCCAGATGATTCCGGCATGCCAGCCTGCTCTGTAATTGTCTTCACATCACCGAATAACTTGGTAACAGCTCTTGATCCTCTCTGTTCTTTCTTTTCACACTGTTTTAAAGTCTTAAAACCATACCAACTATTTGAAATTAGCACAGAAATGGAACCAAGTGGCAGATGGAAACCTATCTGGTATGGAAAAAAAAAACATGATGAGAAGTAAATTAGGCATGCACTGCGAACATGAAGGTAGATGCTGCGAATTGTCTTGCTTTTAAGGTTGTTGTCGGTGTCTATTTTAGGTTGCCTCATCATCATAGAAACATGCAGGTTACTTCAAAATCGATAAAGAATATTAAGGAATGTTTTCAAGCGCAATGTCCTTCCTTCGCATAATGCATGTTATGTGCGTAATGTTTTTCTTTCTTGTCCTTGCTCTCCGCAGCTGCGAAAGATAAAGTGGACGAATGACATGAAGCCACCGCAGGGCTTGCGCTGGAAGTCGTGGAGCGCACCGGCTCCAGCTCCGGCCGGGCGAGTCCATCGACCCACGATCAGCCGCGTCCACAAGGTCATGTTCTCGTTGCCCTCCATGGACGAAGGGGAGGAAGAGGAGGACGGGGACAGCGTGGCGGCTGGCGAGGTTGCCGTGTGCCGCCGGTGTGGCTACGTGACGCGCAACCAACGGGTGTTCCTGCGCCACCGCATGATGCATCGAGACGTGCGGGCCTTCTGCTGCCGGTACTGCCCAGCCCGGTTCTGCTTGCCGGAAAGCCTCTTCCTGCATTTGCAGGTGAGGTGTTCACACGTGTGCTTGCTCTAGTACATAAGCTTGCAACAGTGTGCATCTGTCTGTGGTGTAACACTCACGAAGTTGCCCACAAGTACACTGGAGGGAACTCTGGCGCTAGTGTCTGTGGGAGCTGCAACGCATGGGAATGATGGGTAGCACACAAATTTGTCTAATCTTCGTTCTTTCGGCTCTGTTATGCCTTCGCGTGGCTTGGAGCTACTTTGTCACGGGACGACATCGACAGTTGGCACTTCGCCACCTCGTCCTTTTAGGCTTACCATTTCTGATCAGATCACGGAGGTCACAACGAACAGTTCTTTTATTCGAAACAAAAGCAAAACACTGCAATAACCTAAGCCACAAGTGCATTCTAAGCATGCAGGCACGAAAACTAGGCAAATCTGTGCACTGCCCATCATTCCAATGGTGGCTGAACGATCGCAGCACCAGGGTTTCCTCAACAATCAGACCTCAGTATAACGAACCCGGATATAACAAATTATCGGTTATAGCAAAGTAAGCAAGGAATAGTTTAGTTATAAATTTAGTGTCAAGGATATATGTTTATAATCAATATTCAAATATAAAGTATTTTCGTGGCAGATCTGACTTTGTTATAACGAGGTCTGAATGTATTTAAGTTTACAAAACTGTGTTTATACGCGTGCCTGTATTGTGCATTAGCTCGCAATATAGTGCACCCATCTTTGGTGTCACACGTGCTTGTTTAACTGGGCCTGTTCTGCAGACGGCTACAAGGTGGCAGTGGGTATCACACAGTACTTAATTTTATAGGTGGTACGATTATCACCTAGTAAATTCAGGATTGAACAGCAGCCACAACTAGTAAAATTACCCTGTGCGAAAGCTCATCTTAATGTGCGCCTCCCACCTCAATAGTCAAAGTGGAATGGTCGTCCTGGAAGACCGCATTTACTCCCGTACAGCACCAGTGCCGGGTGTGCCACATTTACCTGCACGCGGCCTGTGGTTTTTAGTAGTGGTCAATGTCACCTAGTGTTAGCTATTAGCAGTTAAATAATGGCTAGTGTCCATTAGTGCTATCATGGGCTGGTCAAAAAAAATGACAAGTGAAAAGTTGGGCGAGTTGGTAGGGTTTAATTATAAACTTAAAAAATGTAATAACAAATAATGCGTGTGCACCAGCTGACGACCCAGTTAGGAGTTTCGGCAAAAATTTTTTTTCTTTTTCAGGGCGACTATATCTTACTGGCTAAAACTGGCACGCATCCTATTGCTTGGTGCACGCAAGCTGACACTTTGCTAATGTTTTTTCATATTCTCATCAAGTCTAACGTTGGACACGGATAGTGGAGTGCATTATGGTGAATGCTGAACCTGTGGTAATTATGCTGGAATGTGTCGCGACTCATACAAATACTGACAAAATACAAAATACCAGATGTTTCTGCTGCTGAACCTGAGAGGCACATCTTCCCCTAATGAATCTTGAGGTCTTCAACTAAACCTTTTGCTGGTGTGTTCATCACCATCAAGACAACATGACTGTGTTATGGAACCTTTGGCTTAGTTTCATTGAATTCCACAAAAGGAGTGAGTACTAAACAGTGATACAACCAACACGGATATAAAAAATTGTCTCGTATATAAAGTACATTCGCAATGTTTCTTGCCAATATCAGGCACATGACAAATGTATGTCTGCTTATACAGTTGTAATGTTGTAAAATGAGAGTTCTGTTATTATAACTAAGACCTATAGGGGCCCTGAAAGACTTTTTCAAGTAACCATGGAATGAACCCTCTAGAAGAGCTCATTGCCTCACGAATTAAACGGTGCACAAATTTCAAAAATCCGTCCAGGCGAGTGGAGTTACGAAGATTCGTCGCATGCTGCAATTGCTTTTTCTCGTCCCGACGAAAGCGCTGCAAGCTAAGCAGGGAGGGGTGGCAGGGCAAAGAAAGTACAGTGCCTCGTTACCTTGAGCACTTATTTTTTTTTCGCATCCGCAGCTTTTTTAGTGTGATCGCGCGCGCACGTGTGGACAAGTAGCGGCCTTTTGTGGTGATCTCTGTAACAAGCGAGCGCGCCATGTTCAAATGAGCCAATGGCTGATTGATGGGCTTACTACTTGTGATTTTCGGGCATATTGCGTGATTTGTCGAGAGAAGAGAAAGCAATTCTTAGCTGACTTTGGATAATTTATTGTCAATACCAGGCCGCGTGCTGCGCTATCACATTTGGCTCGCATGTTGTCGGGAGCCTCTACTACCGATCGGCAGTGTTTTCTGACCATGCTCAAGAAGTGTTGCAGGGCCCCTTTAAACAAGTTCAACTGCACTGCATTTTTGCATGTATCTAAATGATTCTGAGTAGGAATTGAAATTATTAGCAACAGGGTTGCAGAAGTCGAGGAAGAAGCCGTTCAAAGGAGCTTGAGTGTATTTGTTCACTGTATGCTCATAGAAGTGGGCATAACAGGGAGAAAAGAAGTGCAGCACACAATTACGAGGCATACGTAGAGATATTAACGTTTGCGATGCGTATTATACTTAAACTTCATTAATAACGAAGTCGCATCTGGCACAAAAGGTGAATTTGTTATATCTGAAAATTTATCTCAAGCGTACATTCATACCTGTAGGGTTTGATGCTAAATACTATTACTTGGATGATAAATTAGTGCCGTAGCACTTGTGTACGTGGAAATGTCAGTATATGCCGGATTTGGACTGACGTCATTGATTAGGAGACTAGACACCTCGGAGCTGCGTCTGGCCAGAACTGCTTTTTTCGTGAATTTTGCATTGAATGAGCCCCAAATGAGCTACTATTTTTTAGCATTGCACAAAAACAAGCTTTATTTCGCCTTGAAAACTCGTGCTTCGATGTGCAGCTTTAGAAAGCCTAAAGTGTCGTGACCAGCCTGACTAGACGAAAATGTGAGCGTTCACTCTGCGACGGTTTGTTGTCTGTTTTTTCCTTTTGCTGTTTGCGTGTAGCCTGCTGATGGGTCAAAGGTTGTTTTAAAATGTGAAACAGGTTAATGGGATCTGCTTACGAAGCTTTCATTTTAGAAAATTACAATTTGTGCAGTCATATTCACGTTTTAGGCCAAGCCTTTTGAACACCAGGAAACACAAGCCTGTCAGACAGGTTTAATGTCATTGCCATCATTGCACAGTGCCCCTTAGAAAATTCACATAGATGTTGGCGCTAAATTTTTCTCTAGGTACTATTTGCGAGAAACTTGGTGTTTGTACCACTATATCTATGACAACACTGTTCTTTGTGTACTTAGTTTTAACCAATAATTATTTATGGTGAACATTATATCAAGGTTTCAGGGGATACATGACTGGCACTGATTAGTGCTCAAGCTTTTATTGGGCTAGAATTTAATGTCAACGTGATTGACTTCTAGGTGCACACAGAGAGCCACCCCTACACATGCTCGAGTTGCGGTGTACGCACGCGCCTGCTGCTCCAGCTGTGGCGCCATGAACTGCGCAGCCTTGCCCAACGGCTCTGCCTATGCCATCGCTGCGGCCTCATCTGTCACATCCGCGAAAACCTGCGGCAGCACCTTCTAAAGGTGCACAAGGTCAGCGTGTCGAGCGCATTCGACACCAAGCCCTTCCAAGTGTGCCCCGGTCCCACTGGTGCCGGGACGGCTGCCATCACCACCGTCCCGTTCAAGCAGCCAACACAGTCGGCCACTGGGAAGCCGGCAAGCAAGCGCCCGAGGAAGGTGGCAGCCAAGCCAAAGACCGAGAAGACAAGCGCGTGCACAGCGAAAGCCGGGTCAAAAAAAGCCGGCAGAGCCTGCCACCTTGGCCAAGCCCCACAAATCCACCCTCAAGTCAAAACCTGGAGTCAGGCGAGGTAGGGTTGCCAAGTCGAAACTTTCCTCTTCCACCGACAGAAAGTTTGCAGCTCCACCGAGCACTAAAAAGGCCAAGAAGGAGGCCAACGAAAGCAAAGTCTCGGTTCAGAAAGCCGGCGGTGCGACCAGTGGCGGGCCAGAGATGCAGCAGGAGTGTAAAGTGGAGACTGGAGCTTGCGGTTTCGAGCGACACCGTGCACACGGCAAGAAAGACAGCTCCCAAGGTAGCAGCAGTCGGCATGCCGACAATGTTGGCATTCCAAACGCCCTCGGGAGAGGTGACGCTCGAAGGAACAGTGCTGGCTGCCACTCCCACGGAACAGGGGAGACGGAAGACGCAGCGCATTCGCATTCCGAAGCGCAAGATCTCGGTCTAAGTCGCATCGACTGGACTCTGAAAATAATCTGGTAGACGGAGCTCGGTCACTTGTATGGCCTAGTTTGGAGAGCGTTTGTACATTTTTTCTAATACCTGTCTCGGTCAAATGTGCCGAAGCCTGGTTTGAGCCACGTGCCCATGAAATGTCAAGGCAATTAGAAAGAAATACTATTTATCAGTGAAGGGCAAGAATGCAATTTCATTTATACTAAGCAGTAGTTGCTCAAAACTGTGTCTTGCGAAAATGGGGCACTTTTCCTGAGAACAAGGGATTTGCACAAAGGCGACATCAAGGTACTCTAACAAAAAAAAAAAAAAAGCTGTAAACGTTTTTCTAATTCTGCCTCATTTTCTATGTTTGTACGTAGGTGAACGCAAAATTGCAGAATACCAACACAGTTTTCACGTCAGCAAGATTGTGGGAGTCACATAATTGTGACACTTTATGGCACTTTTTCAGTATACCGTATTTACTCACATAATCCTCGCACTTTTTTTGCCGGAAAACCGATGAAAAGTTGGGGGGTGCGAGAATTACACGGGAAAACTTTCTACGAAAACGTACAGAGCAAAAAAGAAAACGAAATAACCGCAAATCGAGATTCTCATACCAACAAGTAACAGCAAGCTTTAAAAAGTACTAATTAAAACTTACCTCAACAATAAAAGCAGAGGTTCAACACAAGACAAGATTAAATTGAGACACAAAAAGTGGAAGCAAATAGTCGAGAATTGGAACACCATACGCAAAGCTTGTGAACGTTTCAGGCGTAGCGGTAGTGTTCGTCGCTCAACAGGAGCCCTCAAAAGGTAAGCGTGGGACGTCAGTACTGGGCTGATGGCTATTTAACAGAATTTTTGGCAGTTTCCTTCTTAAGAAATAAAGTTTACCATCAATCCCAAGGGCCTACCGGCGGCCCTGTTGCCGTTCTTTAGTGCATCATCTATCACTTGCAACTTGAAAGCAGCCGTACAGCTTTACTGTCTCCTCATAACTTGACAAGGTTACCGACGCAACATACAAAACACGCCGCAAGGCTCACTGGCCATTTCGGCTTCACTCGAGTTGAATTGAATCTCTGTGCAATAGTACGCTTGATGCTTAAGAGATGACGCCAGATGAAGTCGCGCTATTATCATCAGTGGCCGGAAAGAGCAGACGACATTATTGCAGCAGTTTTCGGGGGTGCAATAATTACTCGAGGAAAAAAAAATCGTATTTTTGTTGGGCGATGTGGGGGGTGCGAGAATTGTGTGAGTGCGAGGATTACGCGAGTAAATACGGTACTTGTCCTCACTTCATCAGATAATACTTTCTAGAATAGAAAAAGCTGTTTAATAAGCTTTGAAGCTTGCCTTGTGCAGTGTGTCCGGGAGTTCCTCAGTGTCGCAAACACGGTGGAGAGCCAGGAACGTCATTGCGTAACAAAGCACGGACACATTTATTTCAGGTGTTAATTTGCCACGTCACCGCTGGTAATTCTACACGCGTGCTTCAGGTGTCCAAGACCTTTCAAGGTATTGAACCAATGTGCTCATTTCACGAACATCATTCCTGTCTGTGCCGTCAACATCTCGTTATTTTTGTCTGTCATCTCCCCCCCCCCCTCTTTCACAGCTATCTTTTGTCGTGTGGAGGTGCCTTGAGAATCACTCTTAAGCACTTTTCAACGGAGCATTCTCTCATGTTTCTTTTTTGGTCATCAGAATGTTGAGCCATTACGATCCTTTCTTGTAATCCCTCATTGTGCAGAGTGTATGTCTGGATTTCTAATGTATATTAAGCAGTGATGAAAAGTTTAGCAATGTGCTTGCATCTATAATCAAACATCATCATGGCAAAGATGCGCGTGATACAAAAGTGACTGCATTACAAATGTACATCCGTGCCACTTTGCTAACCGATAATTCTTTATATACACGTTAATTACCCTGAGGTTTCACTGTAGTATGCATTTTACGATGCGATAATGAATTAAGAATGCAGTACAGAGTGAAGGCGTACCTATACTGAGTGGAATCGTTAGTGGATTGTTGCTATGCTGTGTGGCTTCTCACTACATCATGCAACAGTTACACACAACTGCCACATTTCGTCTTGCTACTAGAAGTGCTACACGTTTGAACGATTGCTTTCGTTGTGTAATTTATCTTTATTTCGTTGTTTCGTAGTATTTCATTATTTAGCTGGCACAGGTGGCACTTGACATGAACATTACTAGTTATTGGGAGCACGAGCTTGCTGTTCTCTCGCTTCTTCGAGATTCATTGAAAGATGAACTTATTCATATAGTAAAATTGCCCGTTTCCAAGCTGCAGGGGCAAACACGTTTCGAATTTGAGAGGTTTTGTGAGCAACCATTCTCGCTTTGTTCGCTGCTTTCTTTTCATATTTGGAACCATGGCCTGTGCCAAAAAATGAAGACAAATGAATTTCCTCATGTACCCTTATTTACGATTTGCACGTATTCGCGATGGCTTGCACAGGTGTGACTTTTTTTTGTTTAATATTTGCATGGAGCAATTGTAAATACTGCTTGACTCGTTGTGATGAAGTAAAAGCTTGTTTCATTGCAGGTTTCATTTCCCTTTGTCGTGGCTGCGAAAAGCTTCCGCAGTGCCAGCTGCAATATGAACAGCTTAGTGTTATCGCATGCTGTCGGGCTCGTTGCAGGGTATAGTTAAAAGTAGGTGTTCTTACACCTAGGTAGACAATGTATGAAGAAAGAGATTAGCGATGATGGCTACGTAACTGGGAACTTGAGCACAACGCTCAACGCTGTGAAGGTGTCGCGGATTGTTGATGTACTACGTATATGTCACCGGCATGCATTGCGTGTGTTTCAACAGAGGTAATATAGTATGCTGAAACTTATAATGAAGTCGCTTTGCGACCTTAGGCTACTTTGTTATTTCCTTTAGTTATGTTTAGCAAATATTTGAACGAATATCAGTGTATTCGAATTCACTTCAATTTGAATACAAATTATTGAAAACTTTGAAGTATTTAAAATGAACTAAGAAATGTGTATTAATCCGCAAGTAAGCCTTTGTAAAGGTGGCTGGTGTTGCACCGTGAGCACCTTTTTCGAAAAAAAAAAAAAAATCCGCACTGCCGCGAAGACCTACTTCAAAGCTAAATGAACATATTACCCTCACATCGATTCTTCCTGTATTATAACGAACTTGTTATGCCGGCTTATACACGACCGTTCGATCGGTGGGCGGCCGTGTTCTATGACAAATTTTTAAACGCGACTTATCTCACAAGTTATCGCTTGTATTCTACTGAAATTCTAATTCACCACAAGTAAAACGCTCTATTTGTTGAGCATGAGACGACCAACATGTTAGAACTTTTCCTCGCCGGGTTTAAAACCATATTTTTATTAATATTACATCCACATAAAAAAACGTGCTGGTGAATATTTATTTTGCTTTTTATGCCACTTGTCAAGTTTAGCACGAAATATTTCTTCGTTGCAGCCCGTATGATGGCAGTCATCGTGTTTTGTTTTCGTTGTGGAAAGAATAACTGTTGCTGAAATGAAGCTTGACCAGCCAACGATCGCATTTAGTTCGTTACAACCGATAATTCGCTATATCTATGTGTGTTTGTTATAGCGAAGTTCAGCTGTGCAATGAAGAGGTCTAGAAAAAGGAGGAAATAAGTTACCGGAGGACGCACTACTATGTATAATAGTCTACCATGCAGTGACAGGAAGAGGCGAACTGTAGACACGATGCGTAAGCGTACAGTCGGTGTCAAAAGTTTTGAGACCATTAGGTCTGAGACATAAGCGTATGCAGGGAACCTCATCAGGTGTCGGTGGTGGCGGGGAGGGTGGGTGTAGCTAAGTTATTTGCAACATTCCCCCCCCCCCCCCCTCTATCGGGTCAATGTATGCGGAATACTGGACTGCACCCAGACAACATAGCGGCTCCTACCAGCCCTACCGACAGCAATCCAACTGATACGGATGGCACAACGCCGCTTTATTGTACCTTGCCGACAATACGAACGCCAAATTTCTTCGCTGGCGCTGCAGATGGGGCCTCCTAACGCGTGACAATATTTAGCACCCCCTCATTCCCCGCTTGGGTAACTAAGGGGCCGGCGCGCCCCCTGCGCGCATGCCCACAGACTGAGACTTAGTTGAAGTTTCTAAGCAGTTTGTGGCTGTATTCGGTCGCACTGTACAGTTCATAGAACAGGCTAGAAAGATAAGTTCAAGGCCTCCTGCCGAATGAGCAGGATAGTGTTCAGATTTGAACAGAAACGCTAGCAAACCTGTTCTATATAGCTTTGCGTAAAATGTCATGTTCCAAAATTATCATGATGCATAAACCGGCACGTGCTCTATTGCCCCCTTTGGCTTCACCTCCCGAACACGTACAAATTTTTGCACCTGACTGGCTTTCCAGGGTTGAGCCTCTGGCTTACTGAACAAATTATAATAATGTAATCACTCATATGTTGGTCGACTGTATTGATATTGTTACTGTTGTGTTCGGTATTGTAGGCCTTAAGAGTCCATTGTTGATGCATATGGCCTGTTAAGAAACCAGTGGCGAAAAATATATGAGACGCACAGAGTGAAGGGGAGGTAAGGTTGAGGGAGAGAGCGAAGAAAGAAAAAAAGAAAATCTTGGCGAATAAGAGCTGCTTTTGAGGCAGTTGGGGTTCAGACCCGCACGCCCACGATCCGAGGGTGAGCGTTTAAACCAATCTGCTACCCCGGCAAGAGGATAGGAAGGGGGTGTCAAGGTGAGTACGAGGAAAAGCTAGAGAGTAATGCATAGCAGTTACACATTGGGAAAGACAGAAATGGAGAGATATAATAAAACATATCTGGGGTTTAACGTTTCAAGCCCACGATATGATTACTAGAGACTCCGTATAGTTGAGACAGGCAGACACAAGGAAGGAAGGAAAATAGAGGGAAAAGAAAGGCAAGGAGGTTAACCAGCCTATAGGCAGCCGGTTTGCTACCCTGCGCATGGGAGAGATGAAAGAGAGCAGAGAGGGAAGATAGAAACAGCACAATCGGCAGCACCGCGCGCACACTCAGTCATAGTCCAGTCTTGTCTTTCGCGGTGTGTGACATTGCTGTTACAGTCGCTTGTTCAAGTCAGTGTCGCGTAGGAATTTCAACAGAGCCTTCGTCGCCTTCTGTTGCAAGGTCTTCTCTCGGGCACTTGACAGAATAGTGTCCACAGACATTTGGCTGTTGTCTATGCGCGCAGAAGCAGACGCCAGTGACCGTCTCTGGATTTCATACGGTGGACAGTCACACAGGATGTGGTGTAGCGTCTCTTTGCAATGACAGGCATCGCAGAGAGCGTTGTCGGCCATTCCTATGACGAAGGAGTAAGATTTTGTAAATGCCACTCCTAGCCATAAGCGATGAAGAAGGGTGGCTTCTCTTCGGTCGAGTCCAGTGGGCATGCGGAGAGCCATCAAAGAGGACAGGTGGTGTTGACGATTCGTATCGATGCTTGGTGGGCACCATAGTGAAAACGTGATTTCACGCGCAAGTTGTCGAAGATTACTGGCAGCATCAATCCTCGAAAGTGGTATGGCTTCTTCTCGTGTTCCTTCAAGGGCTGCCCGTGCGGCAGTATCGGCATGTTCGTTCCCTATGATGCCGCAGTGACTTGGCAGCCGCTGAAGCGTCACATGATGCCCTTTCTCGAGTAAAGTGTGGAGAAGGCATCGAATTTCGAAAACAAGCTGTGCGTACGGGCCGCGACGCAGTGCTGAGAGCACAGATTGTAGGGCAGCCCTTGAGTCGCTGAAAATCGACCATTGTTGCGGTGGTTCTCGAATGACCACACAAAGTGTAGCGCGCAAAGCAGCCAGTTCCGCGGCTGCAGATTGCGTGGAGTGGTCAGTCCTAAAGCTGATGGTAACACCTCTTGCTGGGATAACTACTGCCCCTGACGAACACTGGTGGTTCGTGGAACCATCGGTGTATACATGTATGCTGTCTGAATATTTCTCGTGCAAAAGAAGGAGAGACAGTTATTTCAGCACGGGCGACGAAAACTCAGATTTCCTCCGGATCCCTGGTACACTAAGATGCACTGTGGGTCGAATAAGACACCAAGGTGGTATGGATGGTTTAGATGCCCGAGTGAAGCCCGAGGGAAGTTTATCGTTGTATTTCACGATAATTTTGGTGAACGATGCTTGGCGCCTCTCTGAAGGCAACAGTGCAAGGTGATGGCCGGGGGCACGTGCGAAGTATCGGATGTGCGTTCTCAGGACTTCTACAACAATGTGAGTTTGTATCGGATAGTCACCAGCAATTGCAATTGTTGCTTCTGTTGACGTACATCTGGGCAGACCGAGGCACACTCTCAGCGCTTGGGCTTGTACTGCCTGTAAAACACGAACATTGGTCTTGCAGGTATTGCAGACACAGAACTTTATTAAGGTCCTGAGGAACACTACCTCAAGGAGGTAGAGCAGCGGGCCGCTCCCACGTCGGAACGCGTAGGCCGAGCTTCACCGCCGCGTCGTGGGCCCTTTGGACAGCCCAGAGATTATGTGCGAGTTCTAAGCTCCTGAGCGCTAGAGCTCCATTCCTCTTCGGTCATGTGCTGAGAATCGCGCGATGAGGGGCACTGCCAGAGCATGTGTTCTAACGTAGATACGGCACCACAAAAAGCTGGGCATGTTGGATTAATGCTTTCAATAAACTGGCTGTGCATGGGAACGAAGACTGGGGTACGACCTGGTCTGAAGCATGCGAAGGCTAGATGCCTGGACCCTACAAAGTTGCATATGAGGAAGGGGGCAAATCCTTCTGTCCAGCTGATAATGTTTGGTCACCTCGTCGAAAGTGAGGAGAACATCCCGAAACACCATTAGGTTGGAGTTGTAGTGGAGTGCCGCGGAAATTTTGACCACCCGGTGTTCTTTGACGTGCACCGACCTCGCACAGTGCACAGTCTTCTACCACATCACCTCCATCACAATGCGACCGCCAGGTCAGGGATCGAACCCGGAACCTTCGGGCCAGCAGCCGAGCATCCTAATCGCTATAACACCGGGCCGGACAGAAATACGAAGAGTGCAGAAATAAAAAGGCAAAGGAGGAGAAAGAAAAGAATATACAGATAAAAAATTCAGCAAACTTGATCCCCCGTACCTTGGGAATCGACGTTATGCGATACATGCGGGGGGAAAGTGAGCGTGTTGTCATTTTTTTTAATTGAGCGACACGTTATGAAATGACTGGAAATATACGAACAAATGTTGCACGAACAGACGTATGTTGAAGAGTTGCAGGTGTTTATATAAACAGTTGCTTCCACTTGTGCAACGACGTCAACAGGAACATGAGTATTAGCGTCGCCAAAAGCGATAAGCTGATATGAAGCGCTGGTGCTCGCTAAGATGGTAGCCCTGGACACTGCTGCATAAATAACCTTCAGCGCATGGCAACTATATATACAGCTACAACTGACGTTAACCCGACGTGACCGCTGTATAATAGCAGTACATATGTATTGTTTATCAAATTAGATAACCAGCACTGCAACCACAATTGACGTTTCATGCCACACTAGGATCATTTGACAAGTAGTTTCGAGACCTGTCGTGGCTTTGGGGTAGAATGCTCAATTGCTCGCAGAATGCTTGGATTTGATTCCTGCTGGGACCCTGACATATATTATTTCTATTCGTCTGGTAAACGCCGCAAATTCGAGGTTTTTCGCAACACTCACGCGTTAAAATTGGTCTTGTGTATTCTCGTCGTTCCTGGGTAGTTTCAATCAACTGTGGCCCCTACCTGCCTGCGGGCATGTGCCACTGTTTGGCGGGAAGTGTTTGACGACGTAATTGACAATATTGTGACGTTATTCATGTCTTCAACAGCACGTCATATGCGACTATGCACCTCATCTGGTATGGTGGCCAGTGGCTGGGAAGAGTGTGGCAGTTATATTTCCACGCGCTTCCCGCACAGCCGCAACGCACGTACCGGGACCGCACGCAAGCGGGGGACAAATAAGCCAATTGGCGACGCTCTTTCACCCTCTGAAGTTTCGCCAATTGACTTATTTGTCCCCCGCTTGCGCGTGGTAGAGGCCCCTGCACGTGCGTTGCAACTGTGCGGGAAGCGCGTGGAACGGCCCTGTAAATTTGAAGTCGACTGCGGCGCTGCTTGGTGGGGACGACTGTGCTAGAGTGTACTAAAAGTTCATTCTAGTACATTCTATGCTGAGCGCGCGAGCCATCTGCCGCGGCGCCTTTGCTCCTGCTTGCCGGGTGCATGCATGATTTGCTCGGCGTACTTGCCCGGTGCAAGGAGTGAGAGAGAGAATGAACTTTATTTCAATGGGACAGTCCGTGGTTTATTTCGGGGCGGAGTGCAGGGAGTCTTGACGGTGGAGTGAGGGCCTGAGGAGCTTGGTTCCTGGAAAAGCGACTCCGCAACGACGAATGCACAGCCAGCCAGCGTGCATGGTACAGCAACCTTTGTCTTGTGGTCAGCCGTTTGACAATTCAACGGCAACGGCCGCTCAATGCTGCCAGCACCCACACTACATAAGCGCCACTTCGACGGCGGACAAGCTGCGCTTCCGTGTGAAAACCACACTGGGAGTACGAATTAGATATGGAACTCATAACTGTGCAAGTGTAAACGCTGTCAAGCGTAAGGGCCATATTATACAGTGAAAGTTTTAACCAATAGCTCCACTGTTCAAAATATCAGAAAGCAAAACCGTGTACATCGCAACACTCGCGTATACCTAGAGGAATTTATATGTTTTTGTCGTTCATTTATTTTTATTTTTCAGGGGCAAAGCTCCTATAGGGCTGCACTCCACCATCGCAGCTCCCTGCGCCAGGCAAGTGCGGCGAGCAAAACAAAAGGGGCGTGCTCCCGGCCCAGAAGGAACGCAGGTGCGGCGGCAGGTGGCTCGTGCTGCGCCGCATTAAGTTTTAAGCCCAAATATTATAGTGGCTAGCCACTATGCAAATAGCATGGCACAAAGGCGCGAAATCCCGGACAGCATGGATCGGCCGCCTTGTAAGGTCCACCTTCGCAAGAACTCACGGTATCCGCACTGCGGATACTCTATAGCCGTCGAGTTAAAATAAGCCAAAGTGCGAGCACTTATAGAGCGATTACACAGTTTCAGCCGGATTACCAAAGCTAGAATGGCCTAAAACATATGCCAACCCCCGACCAGTAGAATAGGTGGCGCCATCTAGCGCGGCCATAGTGAAACAGATAACCACAACATTGTTATAGCAGAAACATTGTGCATTGTACATCTGGTGTAAAAACTGTGCAGCGACAATATTACAAATAAGTAACCTCTACATTCATTTTCACCTCAAAGCCATTACGTGTAAGCTAACATGTTCATGACTGTGGTTGCACGAAATGTCACAAGATGTCGACACTGTCGTTAGAGTAACCTTGTATTTTTCATTTTTTTGCGTATACCAGGATACTGTACACAATAAAAAGGTGTCCTGATCACTATGTATGTTTATTTACCTTTTTATTCATAAAAATAATTAAATAATACTTACGCGACAAGACGCTATGGCGCTGCGAGCGCGTGTGACCTTCGTGCGGCTTGCGTTTGCGTGCGCGCCTCTATAAGGCATTCCAGTTGGCTATGGGTTGGGTACGCAACGCCGTGCGCCCCCAAGCCCACAGCGCCCCAAGAGCTTGGGTACCCAGCACTAAAACTCTCTACCGAGCGCTGCAAGTGCTCTCCCCACCTAATGTCCACCCCTTCATGAAAGCCAGCAGCGGGATCAGACGTGGAGTCGTTTGCGTTCCATTTCTAAGGATCGTCGCTAATCGGTTGTGTTCGCAGACGAAAAAACTGCTCGTTTTTTTTTTTTTCACTGTCCATTTAACAAGACATGCAATTCCGGGGCAGAAACAAAAGTTCTTAAACTGCGTATATAGCAGTGAAATATTTATTTATTTTATATACATATGAAATACGTGCAGACACGAAGTTCTTTGTGATACGTAACTTCGTGATACCTTCGAAATACGTGAATACATCCCGTTTTTTGTGAATATTTCTCCACCCAGCGACCCTGTTCACTACAAAGTTCACGTGCCGGAAGTACAAATGCATTATTGAACATAAATTTCACCATCATTTGTTGGGAGTGTTCTTCTCTAGTAATGGTATGCGGGTCACGCGGGAGACATGACACACGTGAAACAAACGCTCCCGATATTTTGCTTACCGCTGGAACGTCGCACGCCGTCAGCTTTTACGTCACCAAACGGCACGATTCGACTGGTGATAAAGGTCAAGATTTTAATACTGTTTGCTATGAACGTGGGTTCCAGGGTGCGCGAACGAGTGTCGTCTGTACGTTTTAATAACCCAGCCAACTTTGAATATTTCGTTGACAGGCATGTCCATCTAACGGTGACAAAATGAGACAGAGAAATAATTGACTGTGACGAAATCGTGATGTATAAATTAAATGCATGTGGGGGCTAAAAGCAATATCGCAACTGCATGGCCACATTTTAGTATTAAGTTTCGTGCCAATATTTTTTTTTCGATAATCTGCATGAGATGCCGAGTGCACAGACTTCCTTAATTTTTTTTTTACTGCTTGAGACCACGTGATGCAAAACATCGTTTATCGCTGAAGATTCGGTGGAAGCGAGAAGAAAACGCGGATACATAGGGCACGAATACATGGGAGAAGATGAAGGAAGCACGCTAACTCTCCGCCACATCAAATCACGTGACCATTCCTTAGCGATGCACACACGTCGGCAGCATGCGCAACCAATCAGTGACCGCCGCACCGAAGGTATACACTGCGCCTACAAAATGGGGCAACCGATGCGTACCGCTGGTGGATAAGGCTGCTCGGCTACATATAACGCACTTCAAACATCGCGGCCGTCGTCACTCACCGTTTTCCGGCGTTCCAGTCAAGTCAACGCTGTCCGGGTTTCCTACTTGGCGTGGACAGCCACTGCCCCTATAGCTTCTCAAAGAGAGCCAGCGCCACAGGTCTTTTGTGAGTTCGTCGGGACCGCCGCAACTTAAACATCTCTTCATGGCAGAACCCGGCCTCAACGACGTTAACCCACTTGACGCTGCGCCGACAAACCACCAGCCAGAGGCAGCTTCTACGAGAAGCTCCGACGGAGGGAACCCACCAGCGCTCAAGTTGGCCAAGCTGCGTTCCCAGGCGGCCACTCCGCAATGCACCACCTACGTGCTTCAAGGATTCGGTTGCTCTTTCCTGGACATGCGCCCATTCCAGTTCCCCTTCCACTGCCCAGCGTACGGGTCTGCGTCGCCTGCAAGGTCGTGTCTGCCAGGGCCGTGCTGCTTCCCTGCGGGCACACGATGTGCGGCATCTGCTCCGCACGAGCCGAACAGGTCGTTCGAGACGACGGCGAGGACGTCGAAAACAACGGCGACCTAGAAGCACGTGTGGGCGTGTGTCCAGCGGACTGCCGCCAGTTCGACAGTGCTGAGGTCCTGCCCCTCCCCTACGACCTGGAGCAAGTGGGTCGCGAGCTCGTGCACTGCCTCTACTCCCGGTCCGGCTGTCCCTTTCTGGGTGAGCTGCGGCACCTGAAGGAACACTGCCTCGGCAGCTGCCGCTTCCGCCCGAAAATCTGCACCCAGTGCGGGTGCGCTTTCGCGGCTTCCCAATTCATGTGCCACAGCATGCATTGCCTACGGCGATAAATGCGCTGAATCTTGCAAGCAGGTGACTGGTCGGCACTTGCCGCCTATACACGATTAGCGACCACAGCACAAGAAGCGACTGTCTTCTGATTTTACTGTCTAATATCTCATCAAAACTGTGCCCTGGACTAATCCTATTTTTTTTATTGAAAGAACAGAAGGCGAAGCGACGTTCATGGTCCATTAAAAAATTCCTCTGAAAATTAACGATGTGATCACCGACAGACCACCTGACTGACATTGATAGAATTTTGCATCGCCAGGGTGAAGGCTTGTCGTAAACAAGAAACATCTATATATCTTTGTAAGGTAGTGGATTCGACAGCTTTTAAGAAAATAAAGTTTACTGCCATAACGTGTGGTTAATTTCTTTAAGTCATACCCATTATAGCAGAGCCAGTGTACAGTATAAGTTGCGTAATTTCCTTGGTTAGTCGGCTCCCATAATCTCTAATCGCCTCTAAAGGCCTCTACTCTAACAGCCTGGTGTTCAAACACCGACCCACTTGGCGGATGCATACATTACCACTCGATAGCGGCAGAGAATATACGACGGATAATTTACACTTAACAAACTTTGTATTCGGTGACTTAAGAGACTGTTGAGGCAAGCTGGTTTTGGTACGGATCCATTAAAAAAAGCACTGCGCATAACGAACACAAAACACACGAGACAAGAACGAGGACGTGGGCTGACTGCCAACAATTTGTTCATTGTGCCTTATCGTAGGTAAAAAGAGCAAAAATAAAGGAAGGAGAATCGGGGAAGGGCAACATGCGCATGGCTGTGACGACGACATTAGACCTATAGATGCTTCCGATTATTGTCCGAGATACCGGAATTCCTTGTCATTTAAGGTGAGCGAAGGAGCCCTCACACATACGGTGCCTTTGCAAATCATCGTGTGCGCTTTCCTCGTGTGCTCCCTTTCCCTGGTTCCCCTGCCTTCTTTTTTTGTCTTCTTTATATATGTTAACGCGCCATAAACCAAGTGTTGGAAGTCGTTGCACGTCCTCGTTCTCGTATCATGTATTCTGTGATCGAAAGACAATCTCTGAAGCACCCCACAGATCACCTAAACTGCCAACCCTTTTCGGAAGAGAAGCTTTTGGCTGATTCGGAACGTGTTGATTATGCCCAAAGCAGCTTAACTAAAAGGATTGTTCACGTTTCTACGCGAGATAGGTTTAAATTCCCGTCTTTAGAGCATGTGCTAATGTAGTTAACGTAGAGACTTCTGTGCGTGTCCTACACCGAATGGGACAGTTTGTGCAGTGATTCATTGTGCTATGTCACAATCGCCCCTCTTTCTGCCCTCATTTTTCTTTCTGTTTTCCCTTACCGCCGAGAGGAGTAGCAAAATAGAAACCCACTTTCCAGGCCGACCTCCTCCTTCTTCTCATTAAACACCTCCTTCTTCATCTTGTGTTCTTTAACTGCTGTGTTTTCTGGTGGATTTGTATATTCGATTAATCGTTCATCTGTTGACATTACTTTTGCGTGCGTAGTGGACAGCCTATAGTCACAGAACACCTACACACTGCTATTGTGTAATCCTGCACACATTTTATCCAGTTCTTTGAGGGCCGAAACAACTACATGTGGACCAAACTTGCTGCCTACGTTTTCTTAGTTATGTGCAATCTTCTGCGCATGTGGCGTATACACAATCTTTTTTTTTTTCTTTTTTGTAGTAATTTACTGTCAGTCTGTTCCTAAAGTTACCTCACACGTAACTACTGTTTGTTTGCTGATCTACACAGCTCGTGTTTTTCTTATCCTGCATTTTTATAGCCTGATAATTCGTTCGCTAAAGCTTTCTCTAATCTTTTGTATGCATTGGTCAAGAATTTTCTGATACATAAAAATGTTTGTCGATGGCATTTTGCGCATAAAAAAAACGCGAACAAGAAGGAAGAGATCACGGATGCCAACTTGTTCGTGTTTTTTTTTTGCGCAAAATGTCATTCACAATACTGTCGCGAGAGCAAGGTTTCCAGCTCCAGTATCTTCTCAGGAAATTTGTGCAAAACCAACTCCTGCTTCTTTTTTAAGTCTTTCTTTGTACTCTTCTACTTTTGGGTTTGTTTCTCTGGCCATTACAGAGCTTCGGCTTTAGACTTTAATGGAATGTGGGATAAATCGTGTTTTCCAGCCTGGGACAGGCGCCTACACGCTGCATTTTACGGCTCACAAACCGAGCAGTCAAGGTCGCCCCGTTCGGGATTAGAAGGGGAAAGCTTACTAGGAAAAGCGTCTAGCGGGAGGCAGGTCCGGCGCCACCGTCTGAGTCTAAGCCATTGTTAACAGGCACGCGTGTCATTGAGAATGACATGGGGACGCGACCACTTAGCCTGACCGAGACATAGTGGCGGCAGGTAAACGACCATATTCTCTCGCGCTGTTGTTAGGATGTCGGGGCGCCTCGCTGTCGCATGTCCACCTGGTAAGCAATGGTGTACCCATCGCCCTTAAGGACGCTTCTAGAAAGCAACAGTTAATGGAAGAACTTACGGGGTCCGAGCGTGGGAACGGCCGCCGACGGTAGTCGACCGAAGGAAGCAGCACGGCCTGGTATGGGAGAGAGTGTCACGTGCGGAGGACCTTTCCCTTTGCGTGTTTCATTTTGGTAAGGAGGTTTTTACAAATGTAGTGCCTTTTATGAAAGTGTTTCTGTGATTGGTTGAGATGCTGCGAGTCCGAACATGTGATTGGTTTTTGTGAAGACTCTTTGTTCGACCAAGGGTTAAAAAGAGGATGTTTGAACTTGAAAAAGGAGCGGAGCGGAGTCGGGGTCAACGGCGGATCTCACCACCGGAGACCAGCTATGCGGGCCGAGGGGTATGCCACCATTTTCTATGTTTTGTCCTTGTAACCCAGTGCATTTTGTAACTTGAAGTTGTGTTAGCTAAATAAACCCCCAAAGAGTGCTCCCCGAATTCATCGTGTTGACTTCTCATCGATTGCCCCCGCGGAGTTTCAACCACACTTATTCGTCTCCCTGGTCGTCCGATGCGCCTAACTTGAACAACCGCGACGTTTCGCTACAATACAATGCCAACTCGCCCAGCACTCGGTTCTTCTATGAAAATGCTATTCTACTCTTTACGGCCGCAGAATGTGCCAAACGATAGCTATGTAATAGGTGTTCTGTTCGTGCCCCCTGTGGCAGAAATATCTACACCCAAAAACTGCAGTTCGTCATTACTTGGTAATTGAACACTGAGATCCAGCTCTTTGCTAACGTTCCTAAACACTTTCCAAACCTCTGTGGCTGTTTTTTTTTTCTAGAACAGATGGTTTAACAAATACCCCAAGTAATCACCAAAGTGGATGATATGATTGATAGATATGTGGGGTCTAACGTCCCAAAACCACCATATGATTGTAAGAGACGCCGTAATGGAGGTCTCCGGAAGTTTCGACCTCCTGGGGTTCTTTAACGTGCGCTCAAATCGGAGCCAACGGGCCTACAGCATTTTCGCCTCCATCCGAAAATGCAGCCGCCACAGCCGGGAATTGATCCCGCCACCTGCGGGTCAGCAGCCGAGTACCTTAGCCACCAGACCACCGCGACGGGGCTCAACAAAGCGCAACACCCTCAGTGCGAGTCCACTGAGGTTCAAAACGATAGCTAGTATTATAGATAGTAGCTTTCGAGGTTTAGGTGTCTCGGAAGCATGGTATGATTATGAGGGACGCCATAGTGGAGAACTCCGGAAACTTCGACCACCCGGTCTTTTTCGACGTGCACTGATGTTCCTCAGCTCATGGGCCTCAACCACATCGCTTCAATCGAAGTGGGACCGCCATGTCGAGATGGAACTCGGTTCAGCAGCAGAGCATAGTATAGCCACCGATCCACTATGGCGGACTTCGACCACCTGGGGTTCTCTAACATGCGTAGGAGTGGACGGAACGTGCAAGTGAAAAGGATGGAGAAAAGAGGGAAGAGGAGTGCTGTCATATCTCGTGTCGTCGCTTGGTGTCACGCAGGCACAACCATATACAACAGGCCAATTACAGCGAGGGAAAAAGGAAGCTATAGGGTCACGAGGAGAGGAGAGCGCAAACCACAGCATAGCCATCCGCATTGAATAGCAGCTAGATGGAAAAGTGAAATGACGGTGAAAAAGAGTAATGTGATAGGGAGAGGAACAGAAGAAGAGGGCGCCACTGCATCACGAAAGGTTTCCTGTCCCGCCATGAACGCCTCGCAGGCCGCACGCTCGACCTGCGAGGTCGGGTGCATGCCTTATAACCACTAGACCACCGTGGCGGGACATGTGCGACGTCGGCCGTCTATTTCAAATGCAAATGGTGACCCGCTGCGCTACCCGCTGGTTACGCCACCAATCTGTACGGCCTGTAATGATATCTCGTTCGTCGCTGCAGTAGCCATTCGTCGTCAGGCGTTACCAAACAGTACGTGCCGGCTGGTGATAACCAGTGCGAAGATTTTATAAATGCTTGCTCTAAATGTGTGAACTATAGAAGAGTCCGATACTACAGAGTACATGCACGAATCTGGTCTGTGTATGCGTCTCAATAAGCCGGTCAACTTTGAATATAGAGAATTTTAGTCTGTCCGGCCCGCCTTTGATACCGGGATGCCGGAGAGCGTCACGCCGGGTACCGTTGCAACGAGCTTTTAGCACTTATCGTCCAAAATACGCCCGCCACGCCCATGCAGCAGTAGCCGGCCCATATCTGCGTACGCGCACAGTAGAAAGTCGAACGATAACTTTGGAAGTAACGGTATTGCATGTCTGACGTTCGAGCATGTCCTGCAAACGTAGTAAGGCATGCGCAGGCGCAGTCCACAACTGGCTCACCGGTAACTACATGAAGGGTCGCTGGTGCGAAATCTGTCCCATACCTTGACTTGACGATTTATGTAGGAGGGAGGGGGAGGGCTCTGCGGTGAGCTTTCGTCCCCCTGATGGGGAACCCTACGCCCGCCTATGTGTCCATCATATGGTGACCAAATGGTAAGGCTCAAACAAATGGAGGGAGACACTATATGATCACGAAAGTGATAACTTCGTCACCGCACTTTAGCATCATTTTTTTTGTCGGAGATACCACACGCACGAATTTCATTTGAAGGGCCTTCGTAAAAACCTCCGAATATGCGAGGAATCATCACATTATTTTCTCCCGTCGTTACCCGCCATCGCGGCACAAATAGTGACGTCAACTCCTCGCTCACATGACGTCATGATGAAATAAGCTCTCGATTGGTCGACATACGAGGGATATCTGTCGCGAATTTTCGCTTGCTCTGCTTTGCCACGCAGTCGCACGCCCACTCTGCGATGTCTCGCACGGCTATTACACGCGATAAACTAATTTCTCTTCATTTTCCTGCGTATAGCGACTGCGCAAGCACAGATAATAGCAACGTCCTGATTTGCTCCTCCACGTGTTCTAGGGATAAGTAAGTGGCGAGGAGAAGATAGCGCTTGTCGGAAGGGCAGTGAAGGAGAGAAAGAAACTGCCTGCCTCGCCTTCAACTTAGTGTGGTTTAAGGGCCCTTTAATGCTGTGATGCGATTGAGAACGTGCGGCGCAAATGGCTCAGACGTTGTTTATCGCTGATATTCAGGGAATGAAGCGGATAAAGCAGATAAGTAGGATACGTGCACAAGAATACACACAGCGTGAAGGGGGTAGAAGTACCGCTTGCTATCCTTTTAGCGAAAAATCACCTAACCTATAGCCGTGCTAACATGCGTGCAGCGTTTACAACCAATCAGCGACACTTTTAACGAGGCCTTATCGCGCCTGCAAAATACGGTAACTGATGATTACCGCTAGTGATAAAAGCTGATATACTATATATAGCACACGTCAAACATCGCGACCATCGTCACTCACCGTTTTGCCACGTTCCAGTGTAGCTGACCAAGGTCAATCTTGGTAGTGACCGCTGTCCGGGACTGTTGCTTGACGGGAACAGTCGCTTCCCCTAACTACTCGAAGAGAGCCAGCACAGTGACAAGCAACGAAGAGCCGACCCTTTAGGTCTTTTGTGAGTTCTTCATGGCAGAACCCGGTCTCAACTACGCCGACCTGAATGGCACCTGCGGCGATGAATCTACAACAGGTGGCAGTTTCTACGAAAAGCCCCAGCGAAGGAAATTCACCAGCCGCACAAATTTGCGAAGCTGCTTTCCCAGGCGGTCAGCCCCTAAATGGACCACGTACGTGCTTCAAGGATTCGGATGCTCCTTTCTGGACATGCGGCCCTTCCAGTTCGTCTATTCGCTGCCCAGCGTTCGAGTATGCGTCGCCTGCAAGGTCGTTTCTGCCAGGGCCGTGCTGCTTCCCTGCGGGCATACGATGTGCGGCATCTGCTCCGCAGGAGCCGGACAGGGCGTTAACGGCGAGGACGTCGAAGACGAACGGCGACCTTCCGGCACGTGTGGGCATGTGTTCAGTGGACGCTCGCCAGTTCGACGAGGCCGAGGTCCTGCCCCTCCCCTACGGCCTAGAGCAAGTGGGTCGCGAGCTCGTGCACTGCGTCTACGCCAGGTCCGGCTGTCCCTTCCTGGGTGAGCTGCGGCATCTGAAGGACCACTGTCTCGGAAGCTGCCACTTCCGCCCGAAAGTCTGCACCCGGTGCGGGTGTGCCATGACGTCTTCGGCCTTCATGCACCACAGCCTGCATTGCCTACTGCGATAAGTGCGCCTGAATCTTGCAAGCTGGCGACCAACCGCCGCTAGCCGCTTACGCTCGAATTTGTGACAACGTAATGCACGCGTAGAGAGTGTCGTTTGATTTTACTGAAGAATTCCTCTCATAAGGGTCGCCTGCTGGTTTGATTCCGTTTGTAACTGAAGCCATAGGAGGCGAAGCCGCGTTTACAGCCTATACACATTACAAAAAAAGTTCGTCCGAAAATCAACGATGTATCGGGAAAAGACAGTCTGACTGACAGTGATCAAATTGTGCACCACGTAACTGAAGACCTATCGGAAACAAGGACTACCTATTTTTTAGCACAGTGTTTTGGACAGCTTTTTTAGCAGAATAAAGCGTACTGTTGTCACATACGGTTGTTGTATTTTCCTTATAGAAACACGTTAAAATTCAATGAACAGTCTTGGTCAGTGCAAACCAGGCCTATGCACCCCCTCTCCCCCTTCTGATTTTGCCATCACACAAACCACAAAATGACTCGACGAGATCTGCTTGCCCGGGCCTCGGGCACCTAAAATCACACGTGCGTCCGAACTCTTTCCACGGAGACTTTATATACGCGTGTCCTTCTCAAGTAACATACGTCTGTCAGATTGTTCCTTCATGCTCCTTCTTTGTGGCTCGAAGATATGTCGGCGCCAGCTCGCAGCGCTTTTTAAATGCGAAGCATTCTTAGCGAACTTCGGTTACTTCGAGTCTGTCTATCTATCTATCTATCTATCTATCTATCTATCTATCTATCTATCTATCTATCTATCTATCTATCTATCTATCTATCTATCTATCTATCTATCTATCTATCTATCTATCTAGCCGCCAACGACTTTTAGCTCTCCTGGTCGTTTCAATAATGGTATCGATACCAAGCTTGGTATGGCATAACATGACTGTATGAAGACATGTATGTCATGACATGACAAATCATGCCATGTATGTCATGAATGTCATGCTTTACATTTCAAGGTCCTGCAGCTCTTGCGGTGGTTTCGTTCACATGGCTTGTTGCAAAACTGGTATGGTATGGCATGATTGCATGGTGAACACAAGCGACAGACCCTAACGTGAAAATCATGAAATGCGTGACATGTAACAACATGACTACATGCCACACTCATGATGCGCTCGCGGCCGTTTCGCTAGCTTCACAAATACCAAATTCGGTATTACGGTACGTGAATAGATGACGAAGGTATGTGACTGGTGCAAACACGATAATCATGAGATGCGTGTCATGTAAACACATGACTACATGCCACGCTCATGATGCACTGGCGGCCATTTCGCTAGTTTCACTTGCACCAAATTTGGTATTACGGGACGTCAATGGATGACGAAGGTATGATACTGGTGCAAATATGATAGACATGAGATGCGTGTAGTGTAACAGCATGACTACATGCTACGCTCATGATGCGCTCGCGGCCGTTGCGCTAGCTTCACATGTACGCGAACGGACGACATAGGTAAATGACACATCCAAACATGATAATCGCGACATGCGTGTCATGTAACAACATGTCTACATGCCACACTGATGATGCGATCACGGCCGTTTCACTAGCTTCACATGGCAACTTTGGTATTAAGTGACGCCAATGAATGACGAATGTATGTGACTGGTGCAAACATGATAATCATGAGATACGTATCGCGTGAAGAACGTGACTACATGCCACAGTCAAGGCGCCAATACATTTCGACGTGCCGCTGTGTGCGTGCTCGCCGGCGTTAATTTTGTCTCAGGCACGCCGGCGTTGCCACGCCAGGCGCCGGTCCTGTCATATACTCGCAGGCGCAGCCACGCTGCGTTGCTTTGACGCATGCACGTTTCAGTGCGTCCGCCGTCCCTCCGTCACGAAGAGAGGGAGACGCAGTGTTGTCTGGCAAACGCATCAGCGCGAGATGCAGCATGTCACATTTCGCACCGGTTGCCGTCGGGCCGTGCCGACAGACGCTGGTCGCCCCTGGCGTCAGACTATAGAGTGCTCGTGTTTTGCTAACGTAACGTCGCTGTGCCCAGCGTGTGCGCACGTCAATGCTACATAGGAGTCTATTGGGCCCTTCATGATGCGCTCGTGGTCGTTTTGCTAGCTCCACATATACCAAATTTGGTGTTGCGTGACGTGAATGAATGACGAAATATATGACTGGTGAACACATGATAATCCTGACACGCGTGTCATGTAAGAACATGACAACATGTCATGCTCATAGCGTGCTCGCGGCCGTTTCGCTAGCTATACATATGCTAAATTTGGTATCACGTGACGTTAATATATGGCGAAGGTAAACGACACATCCAAACATATAATCATGACACAGGAAGTCATGTACGACAACATTGATCTCTACCTCGTAACGTTGTGCTGATTTTAAAGTGACATATCAAAATCTCTCATTCGTGCTTCGCATATCATTGATTCCCACTGTGCGTGGGATCTGCCTATATTTTTTTAATGCATCACTGTCGCCGTGATGCGTCACCATTGCCCCAAACGGCGACACGCTATCTCAAAACACCACATAACTCACAGAGCCAGTGTGACCGCCAACATTGCGATCGCGAAGAATGCAAGACGCCGGCCCACGGATCGGCACACAACTGAACTAGTGATTACTTCATATGATTTCTGTCGTGACGCATTATATTCTGGGTTCTCTTCCCCATGACCACAATACACGCGAACGCTATAGGAGATAGGCGAGAGAAGGAAAGGACTAGAGGAGAGGGCGGTGAACAGCTGGATCGGTGCATCTGGCTGGCATTGATAAAATAGAGGAGGTGCTGGCTCGTCAATGGGGCTAGTTTTCAATGATTTCTTTCTTCATGTCTCATCCTGCTGCGCAGTTTTTTTCTCAACGTGCTCGACTGTAGTGTTTACTTCCATTTAGAAAGAGGCGTATTCCAATAGGGGTAGGAAGGGGGAGGAGTATTCTGCCCTGTCATCTGCAGTGGACAGGCGCCAAGACAGCCCACTGAGTGTCTATAAGGAACGT
Source organism: Rhipicephalus microplus (assembly GCF_013339725.1). NCBI lineage: Eukaryota > Metazoa > Arthropoda > Arachnida > Ixodida > Ixodidae > Rhipicephalus > Rhipicephalus microplus. The sequence continues at coordinate 121,442,073 of NC_051167.1, forward strand.
TGTTATAGTAGCCAAGCAGGTCTTCCACGATAAATGCGGCCGAAGGCTTCTAATGTTGAATTGCAAGAACTGTCTACTGTCCATCTGTACTCCCGTAAAGACAAGGACCAAAGGATGGCAGGTTATTGGAAGGAGCCTGTTATCGCTTACTGTTTTTTTTTAAATCCAGCGTGAAGCACGTGCATCGTCTTTGTGGGGTCTCGGTGAGGCTAACGAGCGCATCGCCACTCCAGCTCTTGGTGTGAACGGACACAGCAGACGCGGTCGGTACAACGCATACAACATACATACATTTATTAACTAATTTAGACGACGATATCGTCCGCCGAATGATACACCAATTTCAACTAACACACTGCCATACAAACAACATAACGCAGTGACACACTAAACACACAATAACATGATAAACACACACTAACACACCCAACACACTAACACCTACCCAAAGCGGCGTCGCCAACGCCTGACTTTCCACGTGGGACCCCGGCGCGAAGCCCGCGGTGCCGCAGCACCGGGGACCCACGCTACAGACAACCGTTCGCGGCAGCCGCCACGCGCAGAAGAGGCTCGCTCAACTCTCGGCCACCACCAAGGCCTGCCTTCCGCCAGGGGCCACCGCCGGCGCTACCACTCTACCAACAGTGGTACTCAAAGCGAACACAACGCCATCTATCGCCCGGTGGTGGTCACCACCTAAATAAAGCCTCGGGGCGAGACACGTGCGCTACGCGGCGCAGACAACTTTACATGGGGGGGGGGGGGGGGGTGTCAGCACCCCCACATTCGCCCAACCTTAAATCAAACCATATCCCGAAATAAAAAATTAGCGACACAAGCTTTAACAAAAAAAAATGATATCGCACGACCATAATGTCCTTGCACCACGGCACCGCCGCTGGTCGATACTGCTGCACTGTCCGGCTAGACTTCACCTCAGTACCGGCCCCGCAACAGCAACGTTGCCGTCGGCGCGACGATCCTCGGCGCGACGAGGTGTTCCTTGGCACATGAGCGCTTTTCGTAGTGGCGCATATCCGCCCAGTTTTGCCCTCAGGATCCCAGAGTTACAACAATGCTGGCTTACTATATATTAGAGCCATCTTGGTCGGTCCTGGTCCTGCTTCTGGCTTCCTGGTCCTAGTGTCCAGGTCATATGCGTGTGCTGTTTCTTTTATAATGCATCACCAAGAAGCCCATGTCTGCGCTATTTTAAACAGGCCCAATGTGAAAGAGTCTCTAAACCACAGTGAGTTCAAAGGCGAGATGGCAGTTTCCTTCTCACCTTCACTGCATGCCATGGTATGTATACGTTGGGGTAAGAAAGGGAAAGAAGAACTCCACCCGTCTGTAGCACGAAGCCACAAGTAAATTTCCTTGTGGGCTTCGTGCTACAAACGGGTAGGCTCCTTCTTTCATTTTCTTAACCCTTCCTCCATAATGCTGGTTTCCGCAGAACTCATTTGCAATACCTACATTCAGGTACCCTTGATCTGCATTGCGGGTCTATCACGTGTAAAAAATACACAGTTGTCTGATAGTGAAAACCAGCTTCAGGTTCTCTCCCGGTTATTAATCTAGCACTTTGCTGTAGCGAAGGCCTCAATTTCGGTAAATATATTTCGGATGTAGTATCCATGATTCTCCACCTATAAACTCGGTATGGATTGTCTCAGGACGACAATAAACTTACGGGAGGTTAGGTGGGCAGATGAGATTAAGAAGTTTGCGGGTATAAATTGGCAGCAGCAAGCACAGGACCGAGTTGAATGGCGGAACATGGGGAAGACTTTTGTCCTGCAGTGGATGTAGTCAGACTATCTATCTATCTATCTATCTATCTATCTATCTATCTATCTATCTATCTATCTATCTATCTATCTATCTATCTATCTATCTATCTATCTATCTATCTATCTATCTATCTATCTATCTATCTATCTATCTATCTATCTATCTATCTATCTATCTATCTATCTATCTATCTATCTATCTATCTATCTATCTATCTATCTATCTATCTATCTGAACTTGTGAACATCCTAGTTTAGTTCTTGGAAGGCTCGTGATTTTTGGCTCCATGTTGCGGCCACATTTTCAGGCACGCCTTCAAATGGCAGCCACATTGTCGAATTCCAAGCACCAGTCGCCGACTAAACGCAAGTCATACGTCTCCGTGTATTCAACTTACTCGCAAGCTCCGCGTCACCTTTTTTTACATCCTCATTTCACAAGCTGCGCGGAGCGATACCGAAACAATGGGACGTGCGGAGGTCAAAGAGCAGAAACCTTGACTGGCTCGCTGCAAGCAAACAAAGAGGACGTCGCGTTGGAACAATTGATTGTGACGCCTGCCTATCTCCACTGCGTAGGCGAATGCTACATTTCTCTCAATCGCTTCTACAATTTTATCTTGAGGTGGTCAAAATTTCCGGAGCCCTCCACTACGGCGTCTCTCATAATCATATGGTGGTTTTGGGACGTTAAACCCCACAAATCAATCAATCAATCAATTTTATCTTGCTGTTAGCTTCCCACCCCTCGAATGATGTCCATCCCATATCACCTAGTACTCCCTGATTTGATGTATCTCTGTTATCTCCTAAAGCAAACAAAGTGGCAGAACCCACGTACCTGGGAATCGACGTTATGCGAAGCACGCATAGGGAAGGTGACCTTGTTGTAAATTTTTTTTATTGAGAGTCACGTCATGAAATGACGCTAAACATGTGTACAAATGTTGCACGCACATACATGTTGAAGAGATGTAGATTTTTATATACCCATGGTTGTTTGCATTTGCGCAAAGATGCCCACTGGAGCATGCATATTAGCAACACCAGAAGTCGATATGAAGCGCTGATGCTCGCGAGGATGCTGGCCCTGAACACTGCCACAAAAATCAACTTCAGCGCATGGCAACTAGCCACAATTGACGTTAACCCGACCTGACGGCTGCATCAAAGGAGTACACACATGTAGAGTTTATAAAATTGGGTAGGCACCGCTGCAACCACTATTGACGTTTCACGAAGATTAGCGTCTATTTGAAAAGTAGTTCCGAGACCTGACGTAGCTGTGTGAGGTAAACTGAGCTGTGTGGTAACTCTGTGGTCAAATGCGTACCCAAGCCCGGTGGTCCTACGCCTGTGTTATCCTCACCTATACCCGACGGACGCGTGTAAAGCGTGCGGGGAAAGGGCCACACTGCAGCACATGCTTTAGGAGAGTGCTGAAAAAGTTAACGTCACTGCCGCCGCTCCCTTCGCGATAGCATGTTAGGCAGGGACGAATCTGAGAGGCCAATTGCTGCTGCCACCACCGCGCGAGGGCAGGGGCCGGCTTCCGCCGCGGCTGAGGTCACTGTTGCCGATCGGCGGCGTCGGCTGCTTGCCGCTGGGTGGCGGCACTCACCAGCGACGAGCTGGCCTACCAGCTATGGGCCGTCCGGCGAAGCTGAAGATGTCGCCCGGGTCGAAGGACTTGGAACGCTCACCTGAGGCACCGCCATCATAATCAACGGAGAGGGGGAAGGGACAGGGGTTAATCCCCTCTTCCCCCACTCCACCCGGTGAAAACTACCGGACTTTAAATAAAGTCTATTCATTCATTGACTGCCACGCAGAATGCTTGGGTTCCGATTCCAGCTAGGACCCTGATATTTATTCTTTGCATTAGTCGGATCAGGCGCTACCTGTGGCACATACCCGCTTACCAGCGGCACATACCCACGCATGGTTATGTGCCACTGTCTGGCGGGAAGTGCTTGACGACGTGCGCGACGGGATTTTGACAACAGTTGATGCCTTGGCCAGCGTGTGATATTTGTCAAACCATCTTACCCTCCCATGCTAATTTTGGTTCACGCCAACTTCAGGGGTTGACCACGAGAGCACCCAAACGTAAGCGGCTAGATAGATAGATATGCTCAAAGTCGCCGAAGTTCACTAAGAAATGCTTCGCATTTAGAATACCTATTCCTCGTTGCTTAATTTCTAATCTTGCTTGAACCCGTGATCTCAAGCCCAAGACCGCATTGCCGAAAGTCAAACCCGGAACCATGACATTTTTCCAAATTCCTCGCACAACATCATACCTATTGTAATTCCACAGTGCCCTATTATTCATGACCGCTACATTCCTGTTACATTTAGTCGTCACGTATATTTCGTGTTCCCTTAGGTACTCGATCCCATCGCTTATCCATAGGCCCAGATATTTGTATTTATTCGTTATCTCCAGCGTGACCTCCGCTATCGTAAGCTCACTACCTTCATTATCATTATAAATCATGACTGCTAATTTTTCCTTACTGAACCTCTGGAGGATGGATAGATGATCCTGCTGCGCCCTTTAGATCAGGCGGTGGCTCACGCCACCTAGCCATAAAGTTAAGTGCTATAACTGTGTGTTTAAGGATTGAATTTCACTCGCGCCTCGATTGTAGCCACCAATCAGTTAGCCTCCTCCTGGTTATTTCTACTCGTGTAAACTCTATTTCGCCTTCACTGTCCCTAAACCCCAATGCTTTAAAACATTCGGAGCCATTTCCTTCGACTATGGGGTAGAGCCCTCTACAAAACATTATAAAATGTTCAACCGTTTCCTGCTCCTCTCCACACGCACTACATACCGTGTCTGTGCCTTAATATATTGCTCGGTGCGTCTTGGTCCGCAATACTTCCGTTCTAGCCTCAAAGAGCAGAGAACTACCCCGAGAGTTATCGTAGATTTTTTTTCCTTGCAGTTTCCTGCTTGAAAGTTCGGTAGGTCCCCAGTGATGATTTTGTAAGCATTCTTATCTTCCACATCTCCCTCTCTGTTTCCTTCACCTTTTTCTTAAGCAATGTTTCCTTTTGGCATGGTATTATACTGTTGCCTAAATACTTGCTTGACAATATTCTAGTTCGTTTCCTCCATTTTCTCAATCGCTCCTCAAATTCTACCTTGCTGCTGGCTTCCCTGCACTCAAACGATGCCTATCCCATGTCTCTCTGTACCCCCTGATTTGTGGTATTCCCGTGTGCTCCCAAAGCAAGTCTACCTGTGCCACGTTGTGAAATTTCCAATCTTGCTTGAACTGCTGATTTTGATGCGCAAGACCGCATTGCCGAACGTCAAACCTGGGACCATGACAGCTTTCTAAATCCCTCTCACAACGTCATACCTATTGTAGTTCCACAGTGCCCTATTTTTCATTACAGCTGCATTCCTGGTGCCCTTAGTCATTACGTATCTTTCGTAGTCCCTTAGATAGTCAGCTCCGTTATTTTAATACGCCCAAGTATTTGTATTTATCCACTATTTCTAGCGTGACTTCCTGTATCTTATGCTCACTGCCTTAGTTATCATTAATAATAATGATTGCTGTTTTCCGTGCCGAACTTCAAATTTAACCTTCAAATTTAACCATTACCACAGATGTCTATTAATCCCTGCAGATTTTTCTTGTTGTCCGCTAATAATACTATATCATATGCATACATCAATGCTGGTAATGACTGTTCAACGTGTTTTCCTTGCTTGGCGGAAGAGAGGCTGAATCCGAATCAACTCCCCTCTAATTCGGCTTCTAGTCCCTGTAGATGCAGCATAAATAACAAATGTGATAAGGCACATCGCTGTCGAAACCCGCGTTGTATCTATATAGGTTCAGATACCTGTACTTCCCATTTGATAACTTCCTTGTTACATTATAGATATCCTTTAGAAGATTAGTTATTCTATCTTCCACATATAGTGTGTACAGTATTCCCCACAAGTCTTCTTGAATCACACTATCGTAAGCACCCTTGATATCTATAAATGCTAGCCACAGGGGCCTGTGTTCTTTTTTCGCTATTTCAATGCACTGCATCAATGAAAACAGATTTTCCTCCAACCTCCTTCGTTTTCGGAATCCATTTTGTAGTTCTCTAGTTCTCCCAGCAGCCCCTCATTCTCCACCCATGTATGTAGTATGTATGTAGTATTTCCTTCACTATCTGCATCACCAGCCTGTAAACTACTGATGTCACTGTTATAGGGCGGTAGTTATTTATATCGGCTTTGTCCCCCTTTCCTTTACAGCTCATGCTCATCCTGCTTAGTTTCCACCTATTTTAGCTTCACCATTCATTATTGCTTTGCTCGCTGCAAATGTTAATGTTTGCTTAGAGTTTGGTCCTATTTTCTTTACTAGCATGGTTGGGATGCCGTCAGGGCCTGTTTATGTGCTATTAGGAACTCTTTTCTCTGCCCTTTCCCACTCTCGATGTCCCAGTGGAGCCACTGCGCTAATTTGTCTATCCTCATCTGGTACGGTGCACGCAGCGCTTTCTTGGTGTGTAAATTTTTCTGTCATTGTTGTTTTTATATATTACACTGCCTCATCCACTTTTAGTCTGACCCCTTGAATTGTAGTTATAAACTTCTGTTTCATGCTTGTCTTATTACTCAAAGAATTGGGATGGTTCCGAAACTTTGCAGCTGCCTTTCTATTCTTTTTGTTTACTGCCACGACCCATTGGGCCTCTTTCTTCTAATCTTTTCACTGATCAAAGTGGATGCCTCCCTTCAGCAGCTCAAAAAGTTATCCCATTTTCTTTTGACATTATCTTCCGGTTCACCCCTCTGTTTAGCATACCTGCGTTCTCTGGAGGCTTCCTGGACGTCTTACTATGGCTCCCTTAACTTCCTAATCCCACCAGCTCTCAGGTTTGTATCTGCTTTTCCCAGCTGAGTTGACTCGTACCTTAGCAAGCTCTATATAGCTCAAACAATCGAGTTAGATTCGTGTACGTCCACTATATTTCAGTATCCTTGGTGATTATTTTCTCAATATTTCAAGCTTCTATTTCCATTTGCCTTTCTGAATAAATATTATTGCGTGGTCGCTCGTAAGGCCACCTTTCCAATTTCATTTCTCTTCTAAAACTCTGCTTGATACGTTTGTGAACACTACCTAAGGTTCCGGACCCATATTCATCTATGTTCATCACACCTTAGCCGATCATACATCATATGTGACATCAGTGCGTAATCTATCGTCGACTGCAGTCTTTCCCGCCTCCCATGTTATCTGCCCTTCGGATTTCTCAGGTGCTGTTGCAAGTGATTAAATCACGCCTTTCACACATATCCATCAGTATTCTGCCTGTTGGGTCAGTATATCCATTTATATCTGCTATATGCGCATTCATATCTCCTAATATAATTACCTCGCACTCTTCTCTAGTTCGTCAATGTCATTTCCTATGCACTGCACCATTTGTGGATTTTTCTCTCTGGCTTTCGCCCCTGTCCACAAGTGTACAATACCCAGGAGAGTCATTTGCCCTGCCACTTTCCCTTTTGGTCATAAATGCCTCTTGCACTCCTGCTTGACCCTTTGCCAGTCTTTACTTTAATGAATGAATGCCCTAATACCACCCCCATTTCTGCTTACTTCTGTTTTATTACAATATTCCGACGCGTAACCCAGATTGTTAGGAGGTTGTTCCATGTCCCTAAGATGTGTTTCTAGAAAACCATATATCATCGGCTTCTCCTCCCTTGGCTGTTATTCCTATCTCTTCCAACTTCAGTCCTATTCCTGCCACCCTGCATGTTAATATTACGTCTGCGTACATGTGTGTATGTAGTGATGCTTGCGTATATAAAACAGAGTTCCTGCTTGGCTATCGGTTGCGGCGTACCTCATGTCGGCCGGCGCTTCAGCGCCGTGCCCTGTGTTCTCCGTGCGGCACACGATACTATACAGTGACATGTGCTCAGAACTGCACTGCATGGATAGTTTGGTTAATATACCGCAGTTCTGTTTAAAACATCTTCACCTTTCCTAAATTCTCGCCTGTACTATAGTGATGTCACGTTAAAATGCAAGCGGCATTATATCTGCGTTAGAAGCATGCGGCTGTCGCATATAGATTGCCGGATTCCAGTGCTGCGCACTGATATAAGTGTGCACGTGTTTTCGCCACATGTCCTCATGTACCGCACTGTGTCCAGATGGGGGAAAAAGGAGGATACATACAAAACAAAACGTGCCTGCGTCATCCAGTACTCTCTTTCCTCCCCTTTCACAGCAAAAGCTGTAATGGGATCACAAGACGGGTCACGCGCAATGCCGTAGTTGTCCGCCACCGCCACCGGTGTCCGTAACCACCATCGCACGAAATATGTGGCGACATAGTGAGGTTTAAACCAGAGCTACATTGCGTGCCAGCCCAGTATCCTACCGCTGAGCTATGCCGCAGCTTGGGACTCTTTCGAAAACTTGCCTTAGGCAGGCTTGATGTTGGGAAAGTAATCGCATTAATACGAGTAATAAAGCGTTTTAGAACAGCAAAGGAACAACCAAGCTTCACACAATGTCAATCACGTAACGAATGGGTCGTCCAATGCTGCAACCCGTTACAAAAGCTTGTTCTTCATCACCTGTTGTGCCCCATACCCACTTCACGCGTAATTCTTTATTGTCGTCAGCCACTCAATGCAGCGCAAAATCCCGTTACAAGTGTTTAGCGCATACAGCGCTTCTCCGAAGAATGACGAAAGACAACACAAGTGACTGCCGGCCTACTATGCAGAAATTATGAATATTTATGGCGTACTGGGTATCCAGCAAGTGTGCTTTTAGCATTTACCCAAGGAGTGTTAGAAAAGGTTCCGAAAGGCCGTTCTTTAGGCTTTCGCTGTGACTGTGCTGCGCCTTCCACGTAGGCCTGGTGTTTTTTGTTTTTTTTTTCACCCCCGTTGGCAGGTTGGAGCATGCTATCGGCGATGACGATCACGAACAACGACTGGCTGGTGTGGTATATGACATCTTGATATGCTCTACGATGCAGCTATGAGCGAGTCTTCGTACGACCGAAAAAAACCAACAACTGCTAGGGGAACGTACACAGACCTCGTCTTTGCCCCCTTCAGGCTATATTCGATGCCACAAGGCAGTAATAATGAAGGCAAACGAACTTCACAGCTCAACACGTCACACTAGTTATGTCCAAAAAACAATGTATGTAACTTTAAACCCCTTGGCACTCACTTACATGCGTAAGTGGTCAATGTCTCAGGGTAATTCACGACAACACCGAATGTCCTGCTGCTTCGCCCACTCATCACAGTTCACTTCGTGGATACGCCGTGATTATTTTACAAGACTGCGCAGTCGCTTCCAGTTACTGAGTTATAAAGTTGTAAACACCATATAGTTTTCTCGAAAACAATATGATCTTCAACACTTTACCCAGGAAGAAAAGTAGAATCTAAGTAGAATGTCTGTTTCCAAAAGTAACTACATTTGCCGGGACACCATCGAGGTTATTTAAGTATTTGTTTAGATACACGATTGCTACGTTTCCACGCATCTACAAATACGAACCAGCAACTTGCTCCTGAATGCTCCGCTGCTTTAATTTTGAAATTCGCTATAGTTTTGTTAAGTCAACCGGACAAGCCTAATACGAACCCACGCTGATAGGTTCTGGGAGGATGCAACGTCTCTGGTTTGCTGCAGATAAAGAAACAAACAAACAAACTACATCCTGTTCAAACAGACAGGTCGTGATCCCAGCACTCACTCTCATATGTGTGCGCAAAGCTTACATAAGACCGATAGGGCCTCCTGGTTTGATCCACCTGCTTGCACGGCAAAGATAAGAGTCCACGAGTTCGGTATATCAGACAAGCGATAAGAAGAGAAGCTAATCTCTTTATTCTGCGCACAGAGTTACGCCCACATCACACACGCGTGCCTGACGAACTCTCAGGTCGTTTCGAGGAGGTTGTGAATGTTGAAGCTGATAGGCGAGTCTAAGTGAGTAACAGAGGAAGTGAGCTCGAGCGAGAAGTCAAAGGAAACCGGATGCGCGCTCCGCGGATGACGTCAGTGAGTGGTATAAAGGCAAGCTCGCACGCGAGCTTCGCCATAACGCCTTTTTATTTTGCTCTGTTCTGCGCTTCAGCACGTTCGGAATCAGTGGTGAGGATGGCGCAAGCTGTGTGCACGACAAACCACCGAAAGAGGTTCAGGGATTGCGCTGTTGATGTGCTGTACTTAATACCACTTGAATGCGGAGAAAAATTCTACATTGGTGAAACCGGGCAATGCGTGAACCAGCGCTTATCTCAACATGCCAACAATGTCCGCAAATCTAAGAACAACGCGTGCGAGACTCAACCCGCTCAGAATGAGATATCTCTTGGCACCCTCGCTAATCACACAGTGGAATGCAATACAGTGGTGCGCCGCTGCCACCGCAGGTTATGCGAACCCAACTCCTGTGGATCTAAGTATTGCGAACCCATGTTCCAAAGAACGAAAATCTTCGCCCAAGGATTCCTGGACTCGAACGAACGTAAACGACTGGAGAAGATGGCAATAGAAATATATGGCGGACGGTGCGTGAACAATTCGAAAAGAGTTATAAATAACTACATGAAAAGAAAGGATGACATGGCAACGAGTGAGTATTCAACTGATAATTCGAGTGAGTCTTCGAGCGAATCTTCGAGTGAATGAAATGTCACTTTGGCACGTGCGTGCCTCATACGTGAAACACCGTAGCCAGTGTTTGCTGCAACGTCCCAAATGCGCTTTCTTAACTTGTTCAAGATACCTTGTGAAGGAAAACTTCGTCGGCCCTACCACTCTGTGACCTGCTGCCAGCCCAAATTCGAGATCCTCGCTCACAGAATGTATGTCGTGAACTACAGAAGCGTACAAATGATCGGTGAAGAAGGATGCCATAGAATACTGTGGCCTAACGTCACCGGACGTCATTTGCGTATCGCTGAAAACAGGCACGAGCGATGGACATTGACGCGATACTCCAAGGCCCTGTACAAACAGACAAGAACCTGTACCGTCAGCCCTGATGACGAAGAGATTCCGATGGTACTGCGACGGCTACGGTGAACTTGGCACTGTGCATCGGAAGTCATTGGTACATAGCGGAAAACAGATACGAGTGATGGGCATTGCTTGCTGAGACGTGACACTGCAAGGCCCTGTACAAACAGACAGATAACCTGTACCGTCGCCCTGATGACGAAGAGATTCCGATGGTACTGCGACGGCTACGGGGAACTTGGCACTGTGCATCGGAAGTCATTGGTACATAGCGGAAAACAGGTACGAGTGATGGGCATTGCTTGCTGAGACGTGACACTGCAAGGCCCTGTACAAACAGACAGATAACCTGTACCGTCGCCCTGATGACGAAGAGATTCCGATGGTACTGCGACGGCTACGGGGAACTTGGCACTGTGCATCGGAAGTCATTGGTACATAGCGGAAAACAGGTACGAGTGATGGGCATTGCTTGCTGAGACGCGACACTTCAAGGCCCTGTACAAACAGACAGATGAACCTGTACCGTCGCCCTGATGACGAAGAGATTCCGATGATACTGCGACGGCTACGGGGAACTTGGCACTGTGCATCGGAAGTCATTGGTACATAGCGGAAAACAGATACGAGTGATGGGCATTGCTTGCTGAGACGCGACACTTCAAGGCCCTGTACAGACAGATGAACTTGTACCGTCGCCCTGATGACGAAGAGATTCCGATGGTACTGCGACGGCTACGGGGAACTTGGCACTGTGCATCGGAAGTCATTGGTACATAGCGGAAAACAGGTACGAGTGATGGGCATTGCTTGCTGAGACGCGACACTTCAAGGCCCTGTACAAACAGACAGATGAACCTGTACCGTCGCCCTGATGACGAAGAGATTCCGATGATACTGCGACGGCTACGGGGAACTTAGCACTGTGCATCGGAAGTCATTGGTACATAGCGGAAAACAGGTACGAGTGATGGGCATTGCTTGCTGAGACGCGACACTGCAAGGCCCTGTACAAACAGACAGATGAACCTGTACCGTCGCCCTGATGACGAAGACATTCCGATGATACTGCGACGGCCACGGGCAGCTCTTCGGTAGCCATATTGCACCGCACACACTTTCAACACTGCTGCGCAGCACTGGACAGCTTCAAGGCTTGACACCTTCAGACGCCACGGCATTCACGTGACTCATCGACATTCTTCGTGGCACATGAGTAGACATGTTCTATTCTTGAATTTATTGCCACTGAATGAACACTACCACTTTAGCAATAGATAAGCTAGTGGTAAGTTTTTATCGGTTTTTCTTGTTTCATTGCCTTGTAGTGAATATTAGTACTAGAACATCATTGAATGTGCTTATGTTGTTTTCTCTTTTCTTGGCTGGCTGCGAATACTGGAATATGACGCCAACAAAGTACAGGTAGTTTGGATTGACTATTTTATGCTTGAAATAAATTGAAGCTAACTTGATATTGACTCCATCGGATTGTGTCATTTTTTTCCCTTAGAAGTTCTTTAACCGTTTCAGCGTCGTTTTTTTTTATCGGCTAATGGTACAACACAAGCTAGCATTTTTTAACCACAAGCTTTCTATAGTAAGAGTGAGCTATTAAAAATATGGGTTATTGTAACTTTTCGGGGTCGACATGCAGCGACAAAATTGCTTTTTGTGGGCGTAAACGCTTTTTTGTCCATGTATATTGAGAACAAGCACGGGAATAAAGAAAGTATAATAATAATAATAATAATAATAATAATAATAATAATAATAATATATCAGCCTTACCAACATTGAATGATAATGCATTCAAGAATGCCACTTCAAGCCAGTGGTGGACAAGACGGGAGAATCACGCCTTTAGAGTTAGATGGGATACCAAAATGAACATCCGTGTCCAAGGTTTGCAGGCGCGGACTTCTAGTTAAAGTGAACTCTAAGGTCGAACGCTAAATAACGTGCTAGCACACGGCATTTTTCGGCGCCAGATCTGGATTGAAAAACGATGACACTACTGACGGCACCATGGATGAATTAGAGCCTCTGTTCTCAGTGGGGGCTAGTGCCCCTAGTGAGAACTGAGTTGATTGCTACCTATCTGCTCATTCTCGGGCCTGTGCCCATGGGTGTCAACCATCGTTCAAAAAAGCATGTATTCTGTTTGATTGATGTGGGGTTTACCGCCCCAAAACCACCATATGATTATGAGAGATGCCGTAGTGGAGGGCTCCGGAAATTTTGACCACCTGGGGTTCTTTAACTTCCACCCAAATCTGAGCACATGGGCCTACAGCATTTCCACCTCAATCGGAAATTTGGACACCGCAGCCGGGATTCGAACCCGTGACCAGCAGGTGAGCAGCCGAGTACCTTAGCCACTAGACCACCGTGGCGGGGCTCTTGAGCTTGTATCGTCATCTGTCGACTCAAGAAAGCAAGTTGTAGCTGATTTCAAGAATTTATTGTGAATTCTAGACTGTGTGCTGCGCTGTAATTTGGCTCGCGTGTTCTTGGAAGCCTCGACTACTGAATGACAGCATTTTTTGACCCTGCCCAAAAGTGTTGCAGGGCCCCTTCAGGCGTTATTGAGTACGTTGTATGACTTAAGTTGTCCCGGTTGCCGACTTTTTCCATAACGATAAAAATATTTTGGATTAACTCCGGAACCAATTAATACATCAACTTTTGGTAGCACTTTCGTCCTGATCAAGAACGTCGTTCCTTTGTTTTCGTTTTTGTTTGTTTGTAGCTTTCAATCGATTCTGACGCACTAGTCAGAGGTGAAGCATGCTGACGATTCCGCTATTTACATCATGCGCTGAGGCAATGCCACATAGACTACTCAGTAGTCTAGGTGGCGTTGGCTGAGGTCACAGGTGCAGTGCACTATGCGGATAACGCAGACTCCTTGCACAAGTCTTCCACATGCATCTGGAAGACTTGTGCATGTGTTCGCGTGCAATGGCTTCTTTTGAAATGATAATCTCTTCCAAAAAGCTGTGCAGGCCGCATATCATCTTTGCATCGTACGGGCACGTCTCGTTTCGTGCAGGAAAAGGGATTTCCTTTCTCGAATGCATGCGTCTGGCGTGTTAGAGTCATCGCCTGTTATTATTGCATTATTCCTTTTCTCTTTTTGTTTGTCCTTACCGGGCAAGCATTAGTTTCGAGCCAGGATGCTGTCTAGGTGTTATGAAAGCTTCGTCTTTGCCCATACATAGAACAGGAGAGGGTGTGCTCACGGCACGATTCGTCACCCCTAAAGATACGTCATGCCTGCTCTTTTTTTTTCAATATAAAAAAACGGGAGATATACATGTATTCGTTTTATGAGCGTAAGCAACGTAGTTTCGGATGCATTTTAAGTGATTGGCTAACAACTTAAAGCAAAAACGAAAGTCAATGGAGAGCTTAGGTGGAAGTGGCAGGCCTCTATTCCTGCGTACACGAAAATCAGTCATTCTATGCTAAATGTCAAAGCCATTTCGGTGCACATGAAATGGCTGGCAGAAACTATGAGGCACACGAAATGCTACTCATGTTACCACCTGTCCGTTATGCTGTCCTTTACAGACAGACAGATAGATAGATAGATAGATAGATAGATAGATAGATAGATAGATAGATAGATAGATAGATAGATAGATAGATAGATAGATAGATAGATAGATAGATAGATAGATAGATAGATAGATAGATAGATAGATAGATAGATAGATAGATAGATAGATAGTAAAAGCTTACCACACACACACACACACACACACGCACACACACACACACACACACACACACACACACACACACACACACACACACACACACAACCCAAAACAGGTAGTGTTCCGGCCACGCGTTGTCGCATCCGGGGAATCATGCTGCATCAAACGGGATGTAACGAGTCCGTCGTGTCGCTGCTCGGGCTGACCACCCGCACTGTCGAACGGCGGTCGCAGGCCAGGCAACTGCAATTACACGTGCTTGATCATCTGGCGTTGTTTTGAGCCTCGGTGACCTATCAGCCAGAGAGGCACAGCGTGGTGGTCCGTCTTCGGCGGAAACTCGCGGCGTCGGGGCTTCGGTGCACAACGGCGCCACGTGTCGCATTTCCGCGCCGGCACAAGCGACGGCCGTGCTGCGTGGAGTAATTACAACGACGCACCTCCCAATAGATGAAAAACAGGCGGGAGTCTTCGCGTTTCTTTTTATATCGGTGGCTGCATTTCTTCCTTCTCGGTGCCCGCGGCAAAGGTTTGGCTCGACGATCGCAGCACCGCCTATACCGCAACACCACTCCCGTCGGCGCCTACAGAGGGAGTGTGGCAGCTTGGCCTAGTTGGTATGGCATGACTATAGGTAAAGCGCGAGAACGAAACGACGGCACAGAGCAGCTCGTGTCTTTCGTGTCCTTCTTGTCTCTGTGTCGTCGTTTTTGTTCTCGCGCCATAACTATCCCTACGGAGGGAGTCGTACCTCGAGCTTTGCCTGGGTAACAGACGCGTTCATGTATATTGCCCTGTTGACTGTGCAATAACAGCAGTTCTAGACCGAGTAAAGATCATGTTTCATCAACTTGAATTCACGAACGTCAGACGCCCGTTAATGACCGATCAGTGCCAAGATTTCTGCTTGCCATCGTTGGCTTCGCGTCCCCTAAAATATAGGATGCGAGCGCCTCCAGAAAGCTCTTGCGTCTCTAAAAGAAGGAAAACAATGATGCCGACCAAGTATGCACTGAAATTAAGATAATTGTTTGTTAGCTTTGCTTTGTTTCAATCACCCAGTACCTGGTGGGCCGTACCTTTTTTTAAAAAAATAAATCTACACGTTTCAAAGAAACTTCGTGTTCTTTCTTTTGAAGAAATGAAAATTGTATTTATTTTCCCCCGAATAAATGGAAGATTTATTGCATGACAGTGCGAAAAAGAGCATGTTGGTTGTGCTTGCGAAACCGAAACCGAAATCGCATAAGAACGGTCTACTTAGCGTAGTAACTCGTGGTAACACATGTGCAGGAGCTCCACCCACGTAGCTTTAATTGTGCTGCCACAGAAAGTTGTCGCCGAGTGTAAGTAAGGCTTAAACCCGGTTCCGCTGCCTGCCCGCCCGGAATTCTTGCCCTGAGCTTAGCCAGTGCTTGGGACTTGTTGGCAAACTTGCCTTAGGCAGGCTTGATCGTGTTAATACGACATATAAAGTGTTTTAGAACAGTGAAAGAACAAGCAGTCGTCGCACAACGGAAATTGCGTAATGATCGAGTGGGTCGTTCTTGATTACCTATTAACTGTAGCGCATACCCACTTCAGCCATAATTCCTCATCATCGTCAGCCACTTCATGAACAATTGGCACAAGATTCCTAGCAAGTGTGTAGTGCATACCACGCTTCTCCGAAGAATGACGAAGGATAGCGTATTGAATGCTGGCCTACTGCAAGAAAAAATATGAGTATTTATGGCGTAGTGGGTACCCAGCAAGTGGAAGCAATTACCCAAAGAGTGTTTAGAAAAGGCTGTGAAAGGCCGCTCTCCGAGTTTTTCGCATTGACTGTGCTGCGCGTACCGTGCACGCCTGGCAGTTTTTTTTTTTTTTTTACACCAGCCACACAAGGCCAATCTGAAACTATGCAAGTTCCTCCTAAACAACCCCTTTTATTTCTTTTTGCTTTGCTTTTTATGCCAGCCACGTAGGGGCGAATCGGAAACTATGATGATTGCACTAGGTGAACGACCATGTATCTTATATCTTACCCAGACTCCTGTTCGGAAAAAAAGAAGCGAAAATCTACCGTATCCAGCCCTCATTCATTCATTCATTGCACGGCAGGAACGCAGTAAAAAAATAAAAAAAAGCGATTGATAAGCACGACGGCTGTTGCACAACGGACGCATGAAATCGAGAAAGGCAGCGTCTTGCCTCCTGTGGAAGAGTCGTACCCGCATCACAGAAGCACGTTTAGCGCAAAGCTGTTTTTAAGAGAGAGAGAGAGGAAAGGCAGGGACGTTAACCAAGCTTGGTTCGGTTGGCTGTCCTACACTTGAAAAAGGGGAAAGGGAGAATAATTGTTCAACGGAGGGGGTGGAAGCGAATACATTAACAAAAAAGGATGAGAGTTTGTGTGAGGACTCTAGGTAAGGAACTGCGCCCATGACATAAGCGAATGGTATATATAGCGACCTCGTCCGCGTTCTTCGCCCACAACGCTTCTTGCCTCGAAAACCACACTACTCTCAGTTCTGAGACTGCGCCTGACACGTCCCGGTACAAGAAACCCGGTGAATACAAAGGCCCGGAAGAAGCTGTCGTGTACGAGATACCGTTCAGCTGCGGGAAGAAGCACGTCGGGGAGACCGGCAGGACGGCTTACGAACGCTTCAGAGAGCATCACTACATCGCTCGTCAGGCCTGGAGTCCACGTCTTACGACATGCTTGCGAACCACTCAGCGGACTACGGCTGCTACCCGAGGTTCGACAAAGCTCGAGTCATCGCCCAAAACGTCCGGGACGACGAGCTAAGGAAGGTGCTGGAAAAGCACGCAATTGCAAAATCTGGCCGAAAGTGCTGGAACAATGAATTGCTTCATCTGGCGAAGCGTGTCTTTCCTGGAAAACAGTGCGTCTAGCTGAGCGGGCCCCTGAAGCTAAACGGTGTGTGTGTGTGGGGGGGGGGGGGGGTGGTATTAGAATATTTGAGAAATCGCATAATGCTTGTTAAGCAGTAATCTGTCAAGTCCGTGAACTGTCAAGTCCGTGAAGGAACCCTGAATCTTGTTGTTGCAATGATGACGAAGACATTCCGATGGAACTCGGCGCTGTGGACAGGATGGCTTGTGTGCATAGCTGAAAACAGTTACATAAGAAATGCATTGCTGCCTGAGAAAATATCTTTCAGGGCCCGGTACAAACCGTACAGAGGTAAAGTGACTTTATACAGAGGAACCATCACCGTCGCCAGGATGACGAAGGCATTCCGATGGCGCAGCGATGGTGAGGGGAATCTCAATGGTAGATACTCTGCACTCAACACGCCTGCAACACTGCTTCGAAGCATCCGGGAAACTTTCAGTGCATGGACCTGCATATACGTCGTGCCAAGAAATCCCCGTGACTCATCATTATCCTTATTAATACAATGGCGACCTGCGACATAACAGCACACGCTAATTGGTTTGGTTCGAATTCTTGTCTTCATGCACCATCAATGAAGCTTCCCAATAAAGCACCAAGGAAGTTTGAGATAGGTTGTATGAGTTTTCTGCTTTTACTGCGCGATATTTATTGTTAGAACAGAAGCCCCAAACTGTCTTGAATTGTTCTTTTGTTTTTGTTTGGCGAATTGTGAATATTGGAATAGGGCACCAAAGAAGTTCAGATGGTATTGCTGTCGTTCAAGCGCACAAATAAACAGAAACGAAGAGAGGACCTTCATAAGACATAGCATGAACTTAAGCAACTTAGTAATTGATATAAATTCGATGTGCTTTTCTCCGCCAAAAGCAAACTGCAGTCAATTTGTTCGCGCACGCGCAGAGAGTTTCCGCAATGTCGCATGAAACACAGCCAAAAGCTCGTGGACTGCGCAATGGGCGTTGTTTACATGACTCCTTTTAGCTGTGGTAAATTGTACATTGGTCAGTCGGGAAGGCGCATCAATGTTCGTCTTAGAGAGCACGATTCTTCTTTGAAATCCTCGGGGCATCGCATATCGCGGTTCATTGCAGAGAGTGTGGCTGCTATCATCTCTCTCAGGATACTGAAGTGGTTTTTCGATCTAACAATCAATTAACTCGTGAGTTGACGGAAGCTATTCACTTGAGAAAAAAGAGGAGAACAATGCGTCAGCCAGCCTTCGGTTTCGCTGCACGAGAAAGAGTTTGCTTTTCTAGATGATGTTTATGGATAATCGTTCTTCTTTTACGCTTTGTTCTCGAGGGGCCACGGGTGTACTTTTTGCCTGCACACGCATGCGTTGTTTTTTTGATTGCGTGTTTATATATTCTTCCCTTTCTAATAAATCGTCTAGTTGCGAGAAAGCGCTTGTCCTCTCTACCTTTCAGCTTATTCGTGCGCTTGAACGACTGTTATACCATGCATATCCAACTAGCCCAACTTTCGATTATGTTGTAAAAGTTCAGATAGTTTTTGTTTATTTCAGCGCTTCAGCATCGAAGTGAATCGTCCCTAAAATGAAACCTGCCCTTCGACCTGTCTTATCTTTTTTATTTGCCGCCCGGGTGCAAGGATTTCGAGCGGTCACCTGAGGTACCGCCATCATAATCCACAGAGAGTGGGAAGGACCCTCTTCTCCCACCTCGCCCGGTACAACTGCCGGACTTTAAATAAAGTCTACTCATTCATTCAACTAGCGAGAGACTATCTTTGACCGTTTTAGTGTAACCATGTAATGGTAGAACATATGCACGAATTTACTAACCTGAGATTCCATATAATCCGAGTGATGCAGTAAGAAAGCGGTTTTTGTAAGTTCTTGCACTCACTATGAAGCGACCTAAATAAGATAAATTTATATATATATATATATATATATATATATATTTGGTGACGTTTCGATCGGAGACCGATCTTCATCAGACAAAATTTAGTGGGCTCTGATGCGCTTTTGTGCCATCGTCCCGCTTGGAGAAAGAAAAATAAAGAAAAAAAAATATTGAAAATGTGACAACACAAACCAGTGGTCAAAGAAGTAGTCAAAAGACCACGTGTGCGCGTGCATACCTATACCTACGCATAACACGTGTTTTTCGTCCAAAAGAAGAACAGGTGCACATTTCAACGAGTGGCCAAGCAACCCATCATATACTGAAACTGTCTACACTAATGGCGAGTTCCATTGGGAGAACCGGAGCACTCAAAAGCACGCTGAAAGTGCTCTCTTCAGAGCCGGCGTGTTTCAGTGGTCGAACAGGTGCAGGAGCACTGTCATCCATTGGTAGAGCGAGAGCGCTCTTGCTGCGCCGAGAGCAGCCCGGAGCAGTTTGCAGTGCTCTCGGCTGAAAAGCAGAGTAGGCGCAGTACGACGGGTCACGTGGTCCTTGAATGTCACAGTTCCTGAATTTTTCTTCAGCCATATATATAAGTGGTTATAAGATGGAACAGAAGAGAAAAGTGACCCCCGTAACTGCCTGCATCAGGGTGCGACACCTCAGCAGTAGCTCACAAGGGAAAGATTAATGAGAGATTAAAAGGATAGGATTAAAGGTATATATATATAGAGAGAGAGATGCGCTGAGCCAGCGAGCGAGGACATATCGAGGGGGTAGGAGAGATATACGAAAGATGGAAACGCGGTCACAGGAATCCGAGGGCGGGGCACCACTTGCGAGCGCTCTTGTCGGCGTCAGGAGATGGCGTAGGGCAAGTCCAGTAAGTCAGAGCTACGCTGTCGTAGAAGGTCGGTGTCAGGAGATGACGTAGGGCCAGCCCAATCGGCAAGAGCTACGCTGGCGTCGGAGATCGCGAGGGCTAAACCGGTCGGCACGGAATCCAGCGAGCCCTTCAGCCCAAGTGCAGCCGCAAAGGTAGCGACCGTGCGTAGTAGTTTGACACCGCTGTTTTGTACGGGTGGCTACGACGACAGCTGGACGTGTGCCTAATGCGTCGTTAGCGTCGCTGCACTAACAGACTAGGTCTTAGGATAATGAAGAGCACGTGGCTGACCGGTTTCACGTTTATTTTGCTGCTTCCCCACAGAGAATATGTCGGGGCTTAGAATGTTTCCGCCACATGGTCTCCCCACTCATCACCCGCTTCACCTGCCCTCCTGGAGTGCGCCGCATTCCAGTGGCAGGTTGAGTGGCCCTGCTCTCAGTGCCCTGCCCCCATTCCTCGCTGCACTGCCCCTCTACTCCTGTTCTCTCAATGGAGCTCGCCATAATATGTGGTCCAATGACCTCGTGTGCGTGTGCGGACTTTCACCTACGCATAGCACGTGCATGTTGTGCAAAAAAAATTAAATAATAATAAAAATATAATAAAATATATAAAAATGCACACACCAACGAGTGGCAAACAACATAGAATCAAGCCAAGTTTTTTGGGGCCAGGTGGCTAAACAGTCCAGGTGGCTAAATTAAGCACATTCCAGTGATACATTGTGAACTTACACTCCTCAGGCTCACACCCCATAAACTCTTCCCCCCCCCTCCCTTATTTGCTTCTTGAAGCCTGGGGAGGTGGGCCGCGTCGGAACGATGTGGTAAACGCTTAAAAAATAAAATAAAAAGAAAAGACAAACAAACAAGGGTCACGCATGTCAAAGCTTCGCACAAAAGAAGAAACGTGTAAGACAGGCACATGCCAAGAAGCTATTATCTCCGGTCTGTGGCTCTAGGATGTTTAAAAAATAATGGAGGTTGTTTTTCAAATTTTTACCCCTGGGGTCGAATATGTCATGATTTCATAGAGGGAGCGGCGGTTTCAAGATTCTTCGAGATTTGCCCACCTTTCTTGGAAGGAGCTTGCCTATGACGCACGCCCGAACATGTAATTCGTGCGATATTAAAAAAAAGAGAAAAAAATTGGCTAGGATACATATTTTCCTGAGTCGTCCAGAGCGCGAATTGAAGAAAGTACGCCTGGAGTGATGTCTAGACCGGCTTTTTATGTAATTTATAAATTTATAAATCATATATGATTCGCGCCCAGTTCACGTTCCCCTGTGCAGGAGAAACCGCTTTGCAGGAGTGTATTGATGGAATCAAATGGGTGGTTCGCAAAGTTAATATGCCGAGACAGAGGCAGATCCGGAAGCGAATGAATATGTGTACGGTGGTTATTGAAGCGGATGCGGAAGGCCGTGTCACTGTGTCCTATGTATTGAATACCGCATATTCCGCATTCGAGAAGGTATATCAGACTACAGCTGTCACAGTTTAGGGTTGAATTAATGGAGTACTTGAAATTGGAATGTGTGCTTTCAGCAACGTTGGTTAACTGTATGTGTTTGCACACCTTGCAGTGGGCCTTGCCGCATGGCTGAGATCCTGTTATAGATGTCTTAGCGGTTTTTGACCACTCAAGATAATCTTTGATGTTTTGGGGGCGTCTATATACCACTCGTAGAGGGGAAGGGAAAACTTTTGATAGCCGTTCACTCTGTTGTAAGATGTCTCTTTAGAATTTTCTTTACGTTAGGGGGGTTGTTACTAAATGTTAAAGCGAAGTTTTTTCGTCCCTCTTGTTTTAATTCTTTCTGCTGGTCAAGTAGCTGCTGGAGATCTAGGTATGCCGCTTTATGTATGGCATCTTTGACTATAGAGAGAGGATAATGTTGCTTTGCAAGTACCTTGCACAAGTTTTCTGTGTTGGCCTCAAAGTCTTCGGGACTGGAGAGCATTCTTTTGAATCGGTGGGCCTGGGAGTAGGGAATGGATGTCTTGCAGTGACGAGGGTCACAGCTCTCGAAATGAAGGTATTGCTACCTGTCCGTAGGCATTTTGTAAACGTTAGTAGCTAATGACCCGTCTTTTACTATTGCGTAGACGTCCAGAAAATGTATTTCAGTTGTTGAGTATGCATAAGTGTATGTTATGTCTGGATGAACTTCGTCGAACGATTCTATAATTAAGCTGTCCTATGTGTCTGTCCAAATAATAAAAAATATAATCGAGGAAGCGTCTGTAGAGAAGTGGCTTAATTATCTGGGTTGATATAAACTTAGTTTCAAGGTCATTCATAAATATGTTTGCATAGTTAGGTGCCATACGAGTCCCCATAGCCGTGCGATTAATTTGTATGTAGTATTGGTTGTAATACTCGAAGCTGTTGAGTTGAACTACCAAGTTAGCAAGGGTTTCAATGGCTATTGGGTTTGGTGAGTCATCAGATTTATGTGAATTATAGGACTCTACTAATGCTTTGATGCTATCACTGTGTGGAATATTGATGTAAAGGGAAGTTACATGAAGAGTTACAAGAAAGGCACCCTCAGGGATTGTTAGATCTTTGATCGTCCTAATGTAATGGTTGGTATTACGTAGGTATGAGGGGTGTGTAGGAGGTTCGTTCTCAATTAGGGAGTCTATGTAACTTGATATTGGTTCAGTGAGAGTACCTCTTCCTGAAATTATCGATCGGCCGGGGTTTACTTTTTTGTGTATTTTCGGAGACATATAAAACCGTTCTAATTTTGGCACGTGCTACAGCAAGCGGCCTAGAGAGTTCAGGATCTAACTCTCACAGCTCTACGAGATCATGGAGTGTGGTGGTTATTATTTCTTGATGTTCTAGGGTTGTATCTGTAACCAGTGGTTTGTAGAAAGATGTGCTGGTCGATTGGCGGGTGCCCTCTTGGATGTAGTCGGATTTATTTAATATTACTTGTCGCCTTCGCTTATGAGAGGGAGGCGCCGCCGCGTCGTAAAGCTTGGCTTAGCCGCACTACTGTGGCGCTGCACACCACGTGAGTTGAAGCCCAGTTGACAGCAAGGAACAAGGAAAACATCTGGAGGGAGCACTGCGCAATGTGATAAATAAATAAATAAATAAATAAATAAATAAATAAATAAATAAATAAATAAATAAATAAAATTATTTGATTTCTAGCTTACGTTTCATCACTGTTTAGCGTCGCTTTTTCATAACAGCCTTTTACTTCGGTTTTGTGAAGCCTCCGTTTCGGATTCGCTATCAACAGCTACGTTGCAGAGAGAGAAATGTGGAGAATAAAATGAGGGAAAGGCAGGGAGGTTAGGCAGAAATTGGAGCAACTGGTTTGCTACCCTGCACTAAGGGAAGGAAGAATGAGTAAAAAGCACGATACGCTTATGAGAGACGCCGTAGCAAAGGGCTCCGGAAATTTCGACCATGCGGTGTTCTTTGACACGCATTGACAACGCACTGTACACGGACCTCAATCCTTCCACCTCCGTCGAAATCCGGCCGCCGCGCTCAGGATCGAACCCACTACCTTTGAGGCAGAAGCCGAGTAACCTAGCCACTGATCCACCGCGGCAGGCTGCCATATCTCACCGAAATGGAAGGGGAAAAAAGAAAGGTGGCGCGCACTTTTCAAAGACGTTCCAGGCTGTCACTTCTAGATCGATCAATAGGCCGTCCAATGGCGCAAACGGTAGGCCAGCAGCTTTCCGCACCCATTCTTAAACAGTAGAAATTTTCCGAAACAGATATAGCGCCAAGGTGCAAACATTGCTCATATCCGGTGACACTCTTACATAGGGTGTGGACGTGCACACATTGTAACACGGACAACACAAGCACGCCAGAGTCCTGGAAGTCCCTTTTGCATGCCTCCGAGCCAGAAGGCCAACGCCGGCCGTTCCAGCGCGCGGTGGATTCTGCGGTATCCCAAGGGATCCCCGTCGACCTCCTCTGAAATAGCTCACCCGTCTCTGTACTGGTCCCCTTCATTTTTTTCTCTATTTTTTTTCTAGGAGAAATAAAGAAGTCACCACCACAACCAACGAAAGCGATTTCTGGGCCCGCTGCTAAAACGATAAGCCCTCAGGAGACAACGGAGCTTACGACGGAGCAATATTAGACGCGCAAAAGACGAATGAAATAGCGCGCACAGAAACCAAGGCAGACAAAGAATAAGTGGAGGTGTGGGAAAATGAATGTGGCAGCAACTAAGTCGCAATGCATGCTGGCGTCCATTCTATCGCGTAACGCCAGCGAGCTCGCGCACACGGTAGGTGTTGCACAACTGTTGCACAACGATGCACAACGAGGATACCAAGTCGCCCGCACCGGCTATTGTTTCGCAATTTCCCGACAGGCGGCGCGGCGCTCGCGTTGTGCAGCTGCAGGCAGACTGTTCCAGCTGGGAGTTGTCGCGCCCAGCTGAGGCTTCGACGCGTCTTGAAGGTGTCTCGCTGTAGGAGACGCCCGAATGGCGCCCGACGTCACATCACCGACTCGACGTTACGAAACGTAACCGGCGCTGACTCGCCTGCTCACCGATGACGTCAGAACCCGAAATCCGAGCGACGTGTAAACTAGCAGGATGTCCGACTGGAGTTTCTCTTCTAGCGACGACAGTAACGCTATAAGCTGTACAACCAGGCACATGGTAAATTTTATGGAGTTCGAAGTGAGCGTGGTGTACGAGCTGCCGTTCACATGTGGAAAAGGCTACATCAGACAGACAGGTAAGTGCATCAACGAGCGCCTGAGACAGCCCCCAAGGCAACTTCTACCGATGGAGCCAAACTGGTGGTGAAAAAAAAAAAATTTCAGTGTGCTCATTAGACACTGTGCGCACTGCAACTGTCAACCGTATTTTTTACCGTTGCCAGCTGATCGCCGCGGCAGCCGAACAGGAAGCGAGAGAAATCGTGGAATCCGAGGAGATGAAGAAGGCGGGCTTGCATGGCGTGAGTCACCCGACGACCATCCCAATGGAGTACACGGACGACCACAAGACTCACTCTCAGCGAGTATCGTCTGAGTACACCTCCGAGTCCGACGACGAGATCATCCCCGAGTCAGTCTGCACGCCCGTCCTCGGGTCCAGCCAAGAGCCCGCCAATGAGTCACCCTGCCAATGAGTCACCCAGTCCTCCAGCATGTGCGTGAGTTAGTCGTCGAGTCAGCAAGGGATCCCCTTTTTCAGTCTTCCAGCGAGCCAGTTTCTGAGTCAGCCCGTGAGCGCGTCCTTGAGTCTGTCCCCAACCCGGTCACCGAGTCTCACTCCGAGTTGCCTCTGAGACCAGGCTTTTCACGCGAAAACCTAGTAGCCGCTCTTGCTTCCTCCTTCGCCACGCGCTCGGGGCACATTCAACGGATTTTGGGTATTATTCAAATTTTGGATACCATCAAGTGTGAACATGCTACTACAAAGTGAGCTAAAGGAAACGCAAGAAGTGACTCCGAGTATCCAGATCTCCACTGATCGTAAGAACCGCGCGCAGACCACGCTAGATCGTGCGCTGTGCTCAGTACGCACTCCGAAAGCTTCACTGACGTTGCAAGTGTGTTGCACCTAGTCTGTGTGCGCGCTCTCATTCCTGGTCATGAATGGATCAACGTTCAACCAGGGGTCCCCAATGGTAATGAGCTGGCCCATAACCTCGCGCGTGATCTTACGTGCCGCCGGGGGTCGCGGTCCGGCTCACTGGCCGGGGACACCAACACGCACCGGGAGCCACTCCTATCATATCACCAAATTTGCTCGCACTATAAGTTATTTAGAAAGGAATTCCCCTCACCTCACTCAGCACTAAATAAAGCACAACAATTAACGCTTCGACTGCTGCAAACGCACAGTTACCCCAGCCCCTATATCTGCAGCAAATACCTGCCAGATATCATGCCAGAATGCCCAAAATGCCAAAATTCAAGGTGCGATTTAAGTCACATGCTGTGGCAGTGTCCCGTGCTAAACGCTAGCTTCGGGTCCCCTGCCACCAAGGACGACTGGATCAACCACCTCAGGAGCCCCGACAGGGCCCTTCAACACCAGGCCATCCAAAAGGCCCAAAAGGTGGCTGGCGAGCTCCGACTCCCAGTCTCCACATGGGTGGAGCCACCGGGCTGGCCCTCGTAAGGGGTGCCCAGTCCCCTTCAGGACCTTTAATAAAGTTAATTCTCTCTCTCTCTCTCAAGGAGCAGTCAAAACAAAAATTTATTTCTTGAACTAAAGATGATGGTTGGGCTGAATGTTGGATCACCGTCGTCAACATAAACTTGTGGCACATGACCTGCCCTCCCGGAGGGCCACGCAAGGTTGCCCACTCAGGGGTAATTATGACAGGCTGAGTGAATACCGGGAGAATGAGGTAGCAAGAGAAATTTTCCTAGTTGGCATATTAACTTGGAGTTTTGTAGGTAAGTTATACTTCACTTTTAGAACGAGGATGTCTTGAGGTGCGCTGTGCCTCCGGTCGTCGTCGCCGTCCTAGCAGTACCGCTAGAAGGCAGTACTGACGAGAGAGAAGGGAGTAATAGGAAAGAAAAATAATTATGATTATTATGTTCGAGATGGTGATAACATTGCTCGAAATGTAGAAGCGTTCGTATTTCACATTGTGGCGTGCTTTGGACACCACGTGACCTCGTTAGCCAATAGTATGCATTGACGCTCTTACAGCCTCGTTTTACGACTGTTTTCAATGCGGGGTACTGGCTTTCCATTTTTTTTAACCTTTGAGATCGCATGAAACCTGAGTGTATTAAGGGAAACAACACTTAGATGCCTCAGGAAACTCGGCAAATCGACTGTCGGCGACGACGTCCACACGAGTGATGCAAGAAAGATAATCAAGCGATGACGTGACAGATCACCAAAATTGGTCGCGTCACTATGACGTCATCCTATGACAGTGTCAGCTGATCAAAAGTGGGGCCGATCACGGAGTCAGGGCATAGCCAGGCGAGCAGCAGAAAGCTTGAAATACCTAGGATCTTAGAAGTACTGCAGAACCACGTTAGAATTCAACCACGTCATGTCTGAGTTCAACAACACAGAGTACTGCAACGAAAATGTCGCTATCCTGAATGTCTCCTCCTCGACTTGGCACTCTTGAATTGAAATAGAGGACGAAGGGAAGCAAGGAAGCAACAAAAGGGAGGAGGCAGAGAGGTTAACCAGAAAGACATCAAGTTGGCTACCCTACACTGAGGTATTAGGGAAGGGACAAGAAAGATGAGAAAGAGGGAAGAGAAGGTAAAAAAGGAGAGACTGACAGTAATTTCACTGCAGCGTGTAGAACTCCACCGCATGTCAGAGGCGTTCACACAACCCGTCTTTCTCAAGAAACACAGCAGAGCTTTCACGGCCTTGTGGGCTGTCGAGGGATGTGGACGTTGCTGTAATAGCGCCTGCACAGAAAGAGGCCGATCATCCAGTCACCGCATTGCGTTGGCAAGTACTTGTCTGTCTGAGGCAAATCGAGGACAGTGGCACAGCAGGTGTTATGAATTAATGCAAAGCTGAGGATGTTATCTTATCTTGGCTATTCACCTGACATGCTACTCTGCAGGTCCTGGACGATGATTATCACTATGCACTGATAACCACACAAACACACAAACAAACACACACACACACGCACACACACACACACAACACACACACACACAAAGAGAGATAGAGAGAGAGAGAGACAACCTTGAATTGAATAGATATATGTTTGAGTGTCTTTCAAAAGTTGTAGGACACTACGAAGCACATTCTTATGAAATGAGAAGATGAAAGCGTTACTTTTGTCTCAGTTGTTGATAAAGGAGGGTTCTGCAAGCAGGTGTTGCCGAGTTGTGCTCTAGTAAAAGAAACTGTGTGAAGGGCCCTACTGTGGTTATTTACATAACAGGCTTCTCTAATGGCGTTTTTCACTGGGAGATTCAGAGTGGGCGCCGAAATCCGTCGTTTTTGTGCAGTGGTACCATTTTCTTGTGTTGCGTTGACGAATAGGAACGAGCACATTTAAATCTCTCCGGCTGTGCGTCAGCTGCTGCTGAGCGTCTTTGCTGCTAGACAGCAGTTCCTCCACAGCAACGAACGCTGCCATATTGCAAAACTCAGACCACGCACAATAACGGAAGTGACGTATGATGCTCGTCGTACTTCCGCCCGAATATGTAACTTCGGCAGCGGTGGAGAAATTAGATTATTCAGCCTCAGAACAAGTTGCTCTGAATTCACCAGTAAAAAATGTGAACTCCGTCCACATCTACCAGTGAAATTCGGATTAGTCGCCATGGAGCAAAAAAAAAAAAGACTACTGGAAATCTACCAGTGAAAAAACGCCTTGAGCCACAGACAAATCCTGACGCCACGAAGCACACACTACTTACAGACATACTGCATGCCTACTCAAGGCGTGTAGTTCGGTTCCGATTATCGTGGCTCCTCGCACAAGCTCTCCTTCTCTTTTGTTAGTGTTTCGTGCACGTTAGGTTCACTTAAATTAGGGGTCGTTAATTAGTCTAAAACTCACCTCAGCAAGTGCCCCGCAGTCACAACATTCACCGCGGTCATAGGTCTCACCAAAGGGTTGCGACAGCGAAAATGTTTGAAGCAAAGGACGGTTGGTAGCCAGGTTGATCAAAATGTCCGGTAACGTTACCGCTTGAAACATGGACTTTTTTAGATCTAATAGATCATTTCTGGCGGGAACATTTGACGGTCAAAGATCTCTGCCTCTCTCTCTATAGATTCAACTTCACAGTGTATAGCTATGTGATCATTTGCGATGTCTTGAAATATTCGTTATCTATTCCACCTTTAGTTTAGCGGGGTACACACATACATGTGATTACTAGTTGTGTTGTCTCGACTGTTATGTTATGTCTCCACGATAATACGTCCACATTTATCAATTCGGATATTCATAAAGGGACACTGTTTCTTGTATTTTTTAAATTCATTTGATGGCGTTCTTAAAAGTTGTATATTGCATGTGCCGTGTTTTTTTTTAAGCTGGAGAACATTTTCTCTTTAGACATACATTAACGATGATGAAAAAACAGATTTCAATTAAGAGACAGACGAGGACAGGCGCAAACTACAAACAGGCTTTATTCAAGGAAAATTCACACCCTTATATATAAACACCCTGCGCAGGGGTATCGCCACAACTACGAAAATTTAAACCATGCGAAAAAGAAATTGAAATTCAGCCTTCTACATCGCAATGGATGTTTGATTTACGCACTCTTCTCCTGCTTTATTAAAGAAAAAATATGCTAGCGTTTCGCGAGACGTTCTAACTCTACTTTTGCCCAAGATTTTGCATAGGATTTTGTTAAGAGGGAGGTTTGATGCGAGGTTTCTAGAAAACTATGGATCTCTACCTATCCTCGGCAAAACAGTTATAACAGAACACAACAACGAAGACAGATCTCAATCTAGACAGAAATTCTGAAATATAAAGCTTTCGTTACATGTTTATGCTTTACAGCGTGGTGACAGCATAGGATCTCCCAAGAAACGAAAGGCTAAGACCAATCACAACCATGCAACTATGAACAAGCGTTCTGGAAAAAGTACGACACTAAGACAGCCATATGTGCGGCGGGCCGATAAATAGGTGTCTGCGTATTTTAGAACCCTGCTTAATAGACTCTTCTTACCTTCTGTCCAATTTTTTTGTCACCCCCAATCTACCCTTTGCCATTTCAAGGTCAACAGCTTAGCTGCTCCACTCCCAATCCACTCTTTGAATCTCCCGCCTCAAGGAAGCTTCATCACGCGATCTTTGTTTTCTCCTTCAGCCCTCCCACCTCAAGGTGACACCAGGCATTGCTCGGGGCACTGTGTCAAAATAAACGTTTACTTCTCTCTCTCTCACTCTGAAGGACCCCCTCCTCACCACCCTAGTTACGTGATCTTTCTTTAGCGTGGTCACGCCAATAACACTGGTGGCAGAGCGTTCTAATCAAGGAGGCTATTTTTTTTAAAGACGATAGTCTTTCTTGGGGACCTTTGACGCAAAAATTTTGGTCTGTCTGTCTGTCTGTCTGTCTGTCTGTCTGTCTGTCTGTCTGTCTGTCTGTCTGTCTGTCTGTCTGTCTGTCTGTCTGTCTGTCTGGGTGCCTGCCTGTCTGTCTGTGTCTGTCTGTCTGTCTGTCTGTCTGTCTGTCTGTCTGTCTGTCTGTCTGTCTGTCTGTCTGTACATTTGTATGTTTGTCCTCTATTAACGGCTCTGGGTACTTGAAACGGCCGACCCCGTCCGCAGCACCCACCAGTGTTGCTCAAGGTTTAGCGTTCATCCTTGTGCAATTGTCAATTAATAAGCAATTATTGCGCAAGTCTGGGGCCCCATAACAACACGTATATATTCTGCATGTGCATCTTTACTAGAAAAGGCATACATAAGTAATGTTAAGGACTGTAGCACTTATCACGCTGTGCTGGCCGTGCAACGCTTGCACGGAAAGGTGAGTGTTTCCAACGCTCTGCTAAGACGCGATGGTGGTGGCGCCTACCCGTCACCTCTCGTTCTACACCTTATCACCTCTGAGACGGGCGCGCACACCTGTCTCAGAGTCACGTGCTTCGGTTTCCAAGAACACTGCCAGGTGGCGCTCATGCCTCACATGTGACGTGACTTGATGCGCTCGTTTGCCTCCGCTGCACGCTCGAGGCACTCTAACGCAGCGCCTCCAAAATACCATTCTCGGATTTTCTTGCGCAGAACACCAAATAAATTGTTCGCTCTCTCCACACGCAAGACTATGGTCTTTCGACGACATTTGCAGATTAAATGTAGATACGGGGCCATTTTTTTACAAACCTCCTTGGTTCGCATGAGCAGCCCCGTTTTAAAATGACGAGCAGTTTCTGTATGCGAGTCAATATTTTTTAGGTTTCGTACCTTTTCTGTCTATGGGTGCAGCTTCAGCGTCCATATCGAGTCACAGATAAACGTGCCGAGAACGCATGACTTTCCATTCGTCCTAACAGCTGATGCCATCAGGTCAATCTATTTCTCGCTTGGGAACGCCTATGGAAGAGGAAACGAAACCCCCTATAGTCCAGTCACACCTCTGTTAGGCAAAAAAAGGGAAATAACATGTAGCAACTGCTGCGGTTTTTAATGTAGGTTTATAAGCATATAGGAAACAAACGAACGGAATATACGTATACGTCATCCATTAGGTATGTGCTATGTGTGGCAGAAAACAACAACAACAATAATGAAACACTTTGCGTTGAAGTTTGTTGCCCCTCCGCACAACGTTGCCTCCGCATGCGTCCTGCGCTGTCTTCTTTGGTACCTCCTTCTAAATCTAACTACGGCCAAGAAAAGCTATTTAATTGTAGAACATTCATTCTTACGCGGGCGAATGTAGCGTAGGATGAAGGGAACTCAAGCATCAAAACACAAATATAGAAGCAGCTCACCTTTATTTGGAAAAAAAGAAAGACATTTTCAGGGTTCTGGAAATAAAAAAGGGAGGAGGGGGATATGGTTCTGTATAGCGGGGCAAATTGGCTGTGACGGTTTAAAAGCTTGATGACTGTCAGCCAGACTGGCTTGTCGAGATTGCATCGTCGCTTGTGCAATGACTTTTCTGAAGTATGTGGCAGTCGATCCTCGGAGGATATCGCTTGAAAACGAGGCGAGTTTCAGAGTCCGTATGTACGACAGTAAAAAAAAAAAAGTGACAGCTTCGTAGATGTGTTACCGGGACTATTCTTCTGGTGTGACAGCGTTTAACGCTGTCAGCGTTTCTCAGTCACCCGCATCCACAGGGAGCTTCGATGGCAGCGTTACTTGATGCCACAGGTCCATCACCAAGGGTGGAGAAACCCACTGACCGCGTCACCGCCATGTTGTGTCCAACTAACTGCGGACACGGTCAACACCTTGTGCGAAGTGACACAGGCGAAGGAACGCTACAATCGAGCAGCCCCACGCCTATAACTCCGTCACGGGCGCAGGTACCGTAGCCAACGCATGGGGTAGCGAGCGATGAATGGTCCAGGAACGCGGCGTCCGTAGCTGCTGTCGACCGCGAGCCGGAAGCGGCAGCTTCGCGTGCAGTGTTCCTTCAGATATTTCAGCTCCGCCACAAACGGGCAGCCAGACCGGGCGTTCACGCAGCGCACCAGTTCGCAACCCACTTGCTCCAGACTGTAGGCAAGGGACAGGACTTCGTGATCGGCGAACCGGAGGCCGTCTGCGGGACATGCGACCCGTTCGCGACCTGGAACGGCTTCGACGTCCTTCCGTTGGACGTCTTGTTCGGTTTTGAGACCGCCGATGCAGACGTTGCACAGAGCGTGTCCACAGCGAAGCACCCAAGACCGGGCAGAAACGACCTTGCAAAGGATGCAGACCCGATATCTGGGCAACGGGTAGGCAAACATAGTAGGCCGCATGTCCAGGAAGGAGCAGCCGAATCCTCGCAGGACGTAGGTGCTTTCTTCGGAGTAGTCCGGCCAACGCGGTGCGACGACCGCGACTGGACGAGTCTGCGTTTCGGCACTGCGTCGTCTAGGAGGTGCCACAGGCTCTGGACGTACCACCGCGATTCTCCTTTGGTTAAAGACGTCGAAATCTCGTTCGTCCATGATGAATAAAGCGTGGAACTGCACCTGCGATGAACACAGTTTGTCCGGTTCTGACTCGCTGTCACAGCGTCGATATCTTTTTTTCCGACTGGGATCAACCTTTGAGGAGGTGAAGCTGCCGTAAGTGGACGCGGCGACACGACTGGAAAACGTGCGAAGGGGTAGAGGCGTCGGATGAGCCGCTCAGCTTGCTTGTTTCCACGCAGCGTTTCTTACCGGAGGCTGCATTGACTGCCGCTGTTCTATGTGAGGTACGAAAGACGCAATGTGGCGTCGCTGCTGTGGCCGCTGATTGGCTGTGGATCTACAGAGCTGGTGAAAACGTGGTTTGTTGTTGCAAGAAAGAAAAAAAATAAGCTGTATACCCTACATTTTCGTCCGCAGCATAATTTGTCACGGGTGTCAAAAAAAAAACGAACACAAAAAATTATTGTAAGGTATACTGAGCTTTGACTTAGCTGTTTGGTAGTGGCACGCGCACGTAGCCGTAAGTGTGCTCTGTTTATTGTGCTACTATAGCGGGTCTCGGAGGCCACTAATAGAGAAGAGAGTGGCTGACATCTGCGCCACCTGGTTGCGCAGCGATTTCAGTGCCTTTAGAGCTATACTTATAGGCTGCCTTTAGGTAGCAGAGTTGCGCATCTGTTTTCCAATGCCGCTGGCAACCATGTAATGTGGAGAAGCTGATTCACAAGCACAGCCCGGAAAACATGGTTGCACGACTGAAAGTGGTCGCCGTCCACCTGGATTCTATAAATTGAGTGACCGTTGTCATTGATCACGTTAATACGGAGGCAATCGTTGGGCTGATTCCAAGGGCTGACGTATCGGCCCCTGAAATGCACCACAAAAGTGCGGACAATTTAGTGTTGACTAACAATAGAGGGACTACTAGCACGCACCGGAGCATAGCAAGCGCTCTACCGCAGACCCATCTAGTGGGTGCTCCGAGTCCTAGCGTGACCACTACGACGGAAGGAACAAGCTCCGACCTCGGCCGCTGGTTCAAAGCGCACAGGCGTGCACTTAGATCCAGCCGCCGTGCTCCGACCATAAGCTGCTTGACATCTAATAATTGCTTTGCGACAATTGGTAGTGACAACTGGTTTGCGACATTGACGTCCGTGTCTGTCTTCTTTTCAACTCTCGTGTCAAGTGCCACTGCTCAAATCGATGTTAGTGATAACACTTCCCCGGCCATTTTCTGTAATCGAGTGGTTTGCTGCTGATAACATCTAGGCTATACGTTACCGGCAATACGCGGGCAGGGAATTGGAAGTATCGTAATCGTCATAGTAGTCAGCTAGAAGTTGCTCCCAATTTCTCAACAAATTATGTCATATACCAAAATGACCGCGTCAAAAGTGGGAGCTATGCGGCCATTGGCAAATTCAAGCACTTGTGGCATGGCCTCCGAGATGGCAAGCGTGCACACACCACGCACCCGCCATCTCAGAGGCCACGCTGGTAGCTGAATAGTTACCGCGGGCGCCGCGAGATGCCACCGCATGCATGCACGCGCCTACCGGCTTGCGATCACATTCGCTATCGTAGAAATAAAATCGCCGTCACTACACTCTGCGAACGCGGATGTCCAGCGAAGCTGCATCAAACACCGCACATACTGATCGGGTGGTGTTCTGTTATTACTTTAGAGTTATGCTTTCAAATATGCTTTCACAAAGAGGCCCTCCAACACTTTCAAGACCTCATATTTTTACATGTTTTACTCGTGGGTTGCATTGAGTGAAGGCTTAAAAGATCAGTGCAGCAAAAACGGCAGTGATAGGGGCACGCAGTGCAAAGTTTACAATAAAATGGACGCCATACCCTCCATTCCACTTTCACGAGGTCACCTGACCATGTTTACCTCGTCCTGTGATGCAGGATGGCGGCCCGTTGAAATGAACTGAAAGCTCCCACGTACAGGAAGCTTGCATGCCATATTGCCCGTTACTTCCTATGTAATGGGGACGTCGTTGCGAAGGTAACAAATGTGGTGCTTGAAGAGTGAACCACACGTGCGAAACGAGGCAGCTCGCGAAAGCGTTTATGGTGTGTGTTTTTTTAAGCAATACAAATTTTACCTAAAAACTATAATCGTTAGGCACTTGGCAACTTTGCAAACATTTTCTAGGCCAACGCGCAAAATTTTACCACTAATGAGATCACTTAGAAAGGACTATTCAACAAAATTCTTTCGATTACCTTTTTTGTTATCATTTCTAGGGTTTTTTTTCTATGTGGAGAAGTTGTTTTGCGTTACGAAATATGGCCAGCCCATTTTTTTAAAATAAAAAAAAATATCGCACGTTGTTTCAGAGATCCACTGCCGAATCTCCGAACTGCGATGCAGGTGAAACCGAAATTAAGCACGCCGTGTGCGCCGAAAAGGCAGTCCCTTTGCTGCGTCACGCTGGAACGCCCTTTTGCGTAATTAGAATCATGGCACGCCGTGCGAGAAATGATTTCTCATTCTACCGGAGCGTGCCCATCAATTGTTCTTCGCGCGTGATGTGCGAGTTGTGGCAGTCTCCTCTCACATACTATTCTTGGACACATATTATGTGAAACAAACACCATACGAGTTGAGAAAGGGCCTGATATACAAATATAGATCACGCACGAACTACGGTGATTAACGATTAGCGTCACAAGTTGCAAAAATTCTAAACAAACACCCAACTATATTACATTTACTGGAAGACGGAATTTCGGCTAGATCATTTAAAAAAAGATAACGAAAGAGTTTCTAGTGGATGAAAGCGATGCTTTTCTCGATTTTTGAAATTTGTAGTTAATGATGTTTTTGTGTTCGTTGCACCTTGTTCAGTATTTTCCCTTTGCCTGTTGTTTATTATACTCTGATTTGTCTTGTAGAGCAACTCGATTTCCTAGTCAAGATGTCTCTTGTTAATTTATTTGATAGAAAACATGCATTTGTTTGTATTTGCCACCACTCGACTAAGGACTGTTTATATTTCTATTCTTTTATTCGCACTTCTGGCAGTTCCTGTTCGACTATGGTACCCGTGTAAGATAACACGTGATGTTCTAATTTTCTGCGTACTGTACTCGCGCTATGTTTCTGCTTTGCTGCCAGGGTGGCACGACCAAGTCAGGCATTTACTTAGCCTTTAGTCGTGTCCCTCAAGGCAATCTTGTTAAATTTTGCCTTGAATGAAACAAACCAAACCAAACCAAAAAAAACCAAACATGGGAGGATAAAGGAGACTTAAGAGCGCCGGAACGCGGATGGCGTCTGCACGATGCGCAATGCGTGAGAACACGAACACTTGCGAAATGGAACAAGATTAGTCTCGCGGCCATTCGCGGTACAAGCTAGAAATATTGCCCCCACCTCTATTCGCAACTTTCACAGATGGTGGCGTCTCCATGCGGCATCCGTCGTAACTGTCGTTTGGGGGATGCCCGCGCAGCCAGCCCATGCCATCGTTCAGTCGGCCTCACTTTGGCGGTTCGCTGGTGCTTTATATTTTGTCGCTGGCAATTTCTACTATACGGTTATTCTGAATGAGGTAATGAACTGCCGAAGTTGGACAGGTACTGCGAGTCGCAGTAGCAATGATTTACTCTTATTGCTTGCTGAGCTAGAACAAAACAAAATATGTTGGATGCCACTGTGCAGACGCCGTGCAGTCAAAGGCGAGAATTCCTGCTTTGCACAAGCATGGCCAGTCGATCTTTCCCGGCCGTGGCGCGAGTAGCATTCACAAAGCTGTACGTGCATTCCTTCACACCGCAGCGGACGATGTGCACGGCGTTCAAAACTTCTTTTGCTTGAATATACGCCACACACGCGTTTCTCAACACGGAGTGTGGGATATAATACATGCTATAGTCAACGACCTTCTCAGCAAAGTCTATACAACACGGTGGCGGCGGCCGAAAATACTACGCAGTTCGAAGTGACGGGCACACCGGCGGCGGCTGCCGGCGTGCCGGCTGCACGATCTCCAAAACAACAGCCACGTTGGGCTTAGGCTAGCGCCCTCTCTAAGCGGTGAAAGTTGCGAATGAAGGGAACCGGGATGAAGTGCGATGCATTTCTTGCGATTAACACGGCGTAGTAATTTTAATGGCGTAAATTAACTACGAAACAAGGATTTGCATTGCAACCATTTATTTACACATTTATCAGGCAGCGAACGGTCAAGAGTGAGGCGCGCGCGCTTCACTCCCTTGATATATACGTACGAGTGCATGAGCGGACAGAAGTGTGGGGTCCAGACAGGAGAGGGTTCAAACGGCGGGAGAAGGAGTGGCGAAGCACTTCACATACCCTCTCCTACACTCTCTCCACACACGTGGGAGCTCCGCGGAGCTCCCGGAATGCGTGCGCCCTCACAAGGTAGAGAACGCTCCCCCATCCACTCACTCTCCACTACTCCGGCCCGCACTACCTGCTCCGGTTGCTAGGGGCGAGAATAAGTGGATGCACTGCCGCTGTTGCCACGGGAGAGGAAGTATGAAGGGAGAGATAACACCTGCCAGCGCACGGATGCCGCCTGACATAGCCTGAATAAAAAATGCATTCACATTTAAAAGCCGTCAGCCCCTACCCACGTGGGAACTCGAGTAAATGCGTCACAGAGTGCTATATTGCATGAATGTTGCGCAATAAGTATGGTTTGCGAATTATGAATTGTTAATTCTGGTTCCATATTCTCATTTATTCAATGAAAGAGAAGCGTTGCCTTCAACGAGTGGTGGGACGCTGATGTTGGGTTGTTCTCCACCAAGTTCCGCACTACCAGTTGAATGTACAGTTGCTTATATCGCATCTACTCGAGTCAAGCAAAGCGTCAAGTGAAGCGAAAACCAAGAAGAGACGCCCTTGACAGAATTTCTAACCCGTGACCCAGTATCTACATGTGCCTGGTGGCCAGTGTACGGTCGGGCAGCGTGAGCAGTCAGTTTTTCACTAGCAGACGATGCCTGCGTCGAGCTTGCGAGGCGAGAGAGGGCAGTGACAGTTGGCACGAGACGCGAGCATGCGCAGTGGGAGTGTGGACGGTGCCGCCACTGACCTCCATTACAGGATGCGCGACCTGGTATGACGAAGGAGGTTTTAGGGGTGAAGCTTTTTATAGCGGTCCTTTCCATGGTCCACGCCATGCAGTCATTTTCCTCCCTCCCTTCTCTCCCCGAATACACGATTTACTCCGACTCTCACGCCGCCATCCGTCACATACAGAACAACACGTTGCCCCCTGCTCTTCAACAGGAGGTCGAGCGAGCGGCCTCTGCTCTTCAACCCTCCACTGTGTTCCTCCGCTGGGTTCCTGGGCATTCGGGTATTAACGGCAATGAGCTAGCTCATCAGCTTGCCCGCGATATATTGCACCGGGCACCGTTCATTCCCTGGCCCACACCTTCGGAAGACAGTGAGAGCTCCGCGAATAACGATGGGCAGATCTCCTTGCGTCACACTATCAAGGAGGTATATCTCCAGCTCCGGCTCGACAAGCGTCTTTACCCTCCCCCTCATCCATCACTCACGGCGCTCGAGGCTCGAACTCTACGACACATCCAAATGAACTGCCTGATAACCCCCTCTCGCATTTTTCTTTATAAATATAGGTCTAACCCCTGCTGTCCTAATTGTCCCTCCCCATACGCTGACCTGTCACACTGCCTGTTTTACTGCCCAACTGCTCAGCAATCCAGCTATTACCCTCCCCCATTCCTTTCCATCACCTCCTGGCTCGACTGGATCGGCGCCGAAGGGGAAGAAGAACAGCGTCGACTGATCGCACAGGCGGTCGAAATGCTCGGCCTGTAAATTTGGCTGAATAAAAGTCTATTACTACTGTTTAGAAAAAATTTATTGCCACA
Organism: Rhipicephalus microplus; assembly: GCF_013339725.1. Lineage (NCBI taxonomy): Eukaryota > Metazoa > Arthropoda > Arachnida > Ixodida > Ixodidae > Rhipicephalus > Rhipicephalus microplus. The sequence continues at coordinate 121,480,769 of NC_051167.1, forward strand.
AACGTCAATAACACTCAACAGAACATTTCCGTCTTAGACATACTCTAACGATGATGACAAGACAGACTTCATTTACATGAACATGGATATGAGATGACGTTGAAAAAACATGTACATTCGATGGTTCACTCAAACACAACCACAAAATACTTCAAGATAAACAAGAGACAAATAAAACATAAATATGTACATTTTGCATATTTACATGTTGGCATGCCATTTCTGCCGGCACATCGACAGATCAGCCTACCAATACCAGGCCGGCCGAAAGACAAGTTTCACTCGTCCGTCATAGACCGACACAAAAGGGCAAGACCAGTGCCGAAGAAATTCCTCTTCACCGAGGAAGAAGAGCTCCTCCGACAAAACAGACAGCAGCTCCGAGTACAATCGTTCTAGGATCGGGTAGAGCGCGCGGCGGCGGCGGCCCGCTGCAACCGCCTCGCAGCGGTTGCGCCAGAGGCAGAAAGCGCCGGCAACAATGAGAAGACAAGCGAAGCGGCCTCGCGAACAACGCCCAGAAGAAACGAAGCGATTTACTCTGAGGCAGTGAAATCCAGCATGTACGGCTCTCCAAAAAACGCGAGCAATGATACAATGCCTCAGAAAATGCTGATTTGTTTCCCGAAGGGAGCAGTTCGGACATGTTGCTGGCTGGACTATTCTCCACCTTTCGAGGCGGTCGAGAGTGGGAAGTACACCCCATCCCAGGCGCCACATGAAGTCTCGAAGGTGTCCAGGCAGAAAAGAAGCCGTTAAGGAGCTCCAAGACACCCGTCTTGAGCGAGCACGGCGGGCTGGCGGGACCAACGGAAGCAACAAAGCAGCAGTTGTCTCAACTATGTGGTTGTTCAAAACATCTATGCCAGGACAGCTCGACTTGACATGGCGAAAAAATGCAACAGTTGTTGCATAAAACGCAGGAAGTGTTATTGACTGTGGCCCCCTGTTAAGTTGCGCATTAGGCATCAAATGGCGAAGGTGAGTACCCAGAAAGTAGTATGCAAGCGTTCGTGCGGGAGATTCCTCCCCTTGCACTAGGCGCAAAAGGAAACGCAGTGCCAGCAGCCGACAGCGTATGGACACTGAAGGGAAAGCAAAGCCTCCTTGAGCACGCTGCTGTCCCAGTGCCGCGCGAGAGACCAACTCAGTGCCGCCTGACCAAAAAAAGGAACACAAAGCAGACTGTAGTGATCGCACGATACGTAAAGATGGTTGCACGACGTGAGAAAGGTACCAAATGCGACCGCAAAATACAGTCTGCGCAAGGTACCTCCGCTCAAGAAGCGGGAAGTCAAAATCCTGTCCATCCTGAATTTTCAGTCTTACTTCCTCGAGAGCGTTTAACCAAACAGATTCGCAAATGCCGTAGTGGTTGTATGAAATACCTAAAATACGAAGGGACGCGGCCGGCTGAATGGGAACACCGGCGCTAAGCCTGGAGTTTGGAGAGCCAATGAAGAAATACCGGGATTTGGAGATGTTCAACGCTGCACCTGAAATGTCGCCATACTGGGAAAATACATGCAGGCTGCGTGAAAGGCTATCTTCATCTGAAAGGTACAAGGTTATATCATCAGCGAAAGCTGTGACTTTCACGACACCGCTACCAGGAAGCGCAAGACCCCGGACACGTGAATCCGCGTCAAGAGCACGCAAGTATGGCTCAAGGCTGAGGACAAATAGCACAGGAGACAATGGACATCCCTGACGGACCCCACGTGTTATGGAAAAGGCAGCACTTTCCCAACCATCCAGAACTAGTGTGCTTTTCAGACCAGTGTACGTATTTTTAATCATTTCCACAAACGAATGAGAAAAGCCGAAGGCTGTGAGCACATTAAAGATATACGCGTGCTCTAGTCGGTCAAACGCTTTTTCCTGGTCCAAAGACACAAGTATACCACGCGCAGATCGCGACAAAGTATAAGCTATGATATCCCGTGTCGTATATGACAAGCTGTGTATTTCTCGTCCAAGCACTGATGAAGTCTGGTGATGACCAATTAGGGTGTTCAACAGACCCCTCAAACGTTGAACGGCTACCGCCGCGAATATCTTATAGTCAACGTTGAGGAGCGTGATAGGTCTCCAATCTTCAGGATTAACAGAGGAAGCATCACCCTTTGGAATAAGCACAATGCGTCCATCTCGAAAACTTGATGGAAAGACACCGTCCTCGTAGCATCGCCGGATTACCGCGGTAATTGTAGCACCAATCTCATCCCAAAATGTCAAGTAAAACTCAACAGGTAAACCGTCTGGCCCTGGGGCCGTTCCACGTTTCATAGATTTCAGTGCCACCTTTACCTCTTCAGCCGACGGAGGGATGTGCAGGCAAACTGCAACTTCTTGAGGAATACGGGGCAAACTTCTAAGCATTGGCGGTGTTTCATCACAGTTAGTCCGCATGGCCGAACACGACATTGCTTCAAAATGCGCCAAGAAAACAGATCGATCACGCGTAGGAAGCCGCTGCGCAGGTGGTATTTGTGCTGTCATAGAGACAGGTGACTCTGATTGCCCAAAAAAGGAATGTCTCGTGTAGCGCAGCACCTCGGGATGTGCACATGGGTTGTGTCTACAGCGCCATGCTGCTGCCGCCAGAGACGAAGCAGCAGTTAAGGGCTGAAAGCGTTCACGCAGTTCACGCTGCCACGCTCGCATCAGAGGAGAAGGCGTCTCGGCGCGCAAAGCAATGCGTAACTTCATCGCGGTATCAGCAAGCTCTTCAGAAACGCGTCGACGAAGCGAACGCCCCTCTACTGCGCAGCGCAGGCGCCACTGTGTTTTAAGCGCATCCCAATCTTCAGGACCAGACGCCGTGAGCGACACACGTATTGCGCGTGACAAATCTGATCTTGAGCGCGCGTCCTGCAGGACGCGAACATCAAGACGCCATGGCTTTTCTGAGAAAGAAAATGGAACTTCGAGCTTCAAGACAATAGGCCGATGATCAGATACGTACACAGGAGAAGGTGGGAAGGACGGAACGCATAAATCAGAGACAAACGCCTCTAACGCTCGTGGGATATAAGCCCGGTCGAGCCTGCTGGAGGATCGTCCACGTCGCCATGTCCAAACAAAGGTATTTCCGTGCACTACATTGTGCGCGTCTAGTAATGAAAAGTGGTGGACAAGGCGGCGAAGCTCGCGTGAATTCCAAGCAGACCGGCCCCAGCCAGGACCTTGTACATCGGTTCGCGTATTTAGAACGCAGTTGAAGTCGCCAATCAAAATGACGTCACGACCGTCAAGAAAAAACACATCCAGGTCTCTAAAAAAATCATTAGACTGTCCAGCTTGCGCTGGCCCATACACACACAGTATCCTTAATCTGAAAGAAAAGTAGCTACAGTCTAAAGCCAAAACCCTGCCCACGCCATCGTAAAAAGCATAATGATCCCTTAATAGAGCTCGGTTAAAAATAATAATACCTACTCCCGTAAAACGAGATGTAGCAAAAGAGAAATAACAATCTAGGTTGAACCTTCGTTTAAAAGCAAGCACGTCGGATAGCGAGAAAAAATTTGTTTCCTGGAGGCACAAAACATCACAATTTTCAGCGCGGGCGACACTAATCACTTCAGCCTGCTTTGCCGGACTGCGAAAACCCTGAACGTTCAATGAAATAATATGCAGTGTAGTAGCCATAATAAAAAGTAAAGACTAACCTGGACGCATAGTTCTAGACGGTGTCCTGGAAAGTGTCCAGGGGACACTTGCTCGACCAAATTACAACGCACTGTTCGACCCTCCAGAAGAGGGTCGAGGTTTTTTGGACCGTTGGGATTTACCACGGCCATCACCGCGTTCATCGGAGCAAGAGCTGGAAGTGTGCCCTCGCTTTGTTTCACGTGGAGCTCCCATTTCAACGTCAAAATCGGCAAGGCTAGACAGTCCGATGCTACTATCCAGTCCCAGGCTGAAGCCGTCCTCCGAAGACGTGTCCTGAGGAGGTAGGGACTGAGCCGCCGGCAAGCTTGGATCCACATTCTTGATGCTGGCAGCACTGTCCGCGTCTCGGCAGTCCGGTGTAGGCACCCTTTGTGTGGGCGATTTTTTACGTGTACGACGCGATGTCGAAATGGTCGGAGCGGCCGCAACAGAAGAGGCTGTGGTGTTTTCGCCACTGTTTTCCAAAATAACCGGGGTCGTAGGGCCAACTCCAACAGCAGCAGCCTGATAACTGGGGTCATTTGTGCACTGAACATCAAGTGGCGTCAAAGAAGAGACGCCGACGCCGTTTTCAGGGCAGTGCATTGCGTCTTTCGAAGCGCACGGTTCCTGCACCAGCGGGGAGGCCAACGCGCCAAGCGTCGCATCGACAATCGCGCTTTCGTTGTGCGTTTAGTTTGAAGGAACTTGTAGGGGTGAGGCCAGCACAGCGTCGGTGACCTCCTCTGCGTCCCCCGAGGCGGTAGTTGGTTCCATTGCCGGTGTCAGTGGTGCAAAGGCACCAGCGGCAGCGTCTGAGTAAGAGCGGCGGACAGGGCAAACCACAGTTAGGGGGGCCGTCCCCGCAGCGTCGACATGGGCGGTCACATCCTTCACTAACGTGACCGTGCACACCACAGCGACCACAATACGGTGTTGTGCACTGGGCTCGTAGATGGTCCCCTGAGCCGCATCTTCGACATACACGCTGGAGACCACGGTAGTCAAACGTAGCACGGTGACCGGAGATGCGCAGGTAGTTCGGCACAGGATTAGCGGCGTTCATCTCCATTCGAACATACCGCGTTCCAGTGAGTACGCCGCGTCGCCCGCTCATCAAACCACTGGTGACAGTGAGCACCTTGCCATATGGGGATAACGCTTGGACGAGAGCTTCGTTTGAGACGAACGATGGCAGGAACAGGCAGGCGACGTTGGTCACTTGTGGGCCAACGGGAACGACTTGAACACGCTCGCCGCCGATCACCAGGCAGCCAGCATTGACGATTAGAGACATGGAGGCCATGCTCTTAACGGTGACTTGGAAGTTTCGAGCTCCCTGATGCTGCACGCAGTATACCTCTGAGAGGCCGACTATTGAGGCCGTCGCATCAACGACGGTCTCGGCACTAGTCCCCGTAGGGACAACAACGTCGAAGACAAGCGCCTTCGAAGGCGTCCAAGACGCGACGGGCACCATGACTCGTACTGACGGACGCCCCTGACGTAGAACGATCAGGGACGTCCTTAGCACTTAGTACTCAGCACTAACAATGCTGGTTCTAAACTCCCCGTACAACGTATGGTGCTACTACTACTACTTTATAGCGGCACCCGTTCGTCCATCGTGGCCGTAGTAGTAGTGTGTAACAAGTATCACATTTTGACCTCCAAGGAGGTGCCGGAGAGAGATTTCTTCTGTGCGTTGTTGAACAATAAAAGATAGTGCTCAATGTATATGCCAATGGCTGCTAAGGGAGAATGAGAGACAGGAGAATTCGGCTTTTAGTTAACGCGTACTCTGCGAATTCTTTAGTGTTCAACAACGCACAGAAGACAAGAAAGGGTTGCTACGTTATAGTTGCTGGGCGTAACCTCCTCTATAGGTTTTAGAAAGGTTTAGCGAGCGTTGGGTAGTAGTGCCATAAATACAGTGAACTAGTATATACCATGAACTCGAGGTGGTTAAATGTGGGAAGTACACACGAAGCGCAAGCCGTAAGACAGTGTGCGTGTGCCTCCTCTCGTTCAGTCCTTGGAATGTCCGCTGGATGGTGGTGCTTCTATATGAGGAATATATGATGAAAAGATGCGAAATGGTAGTACTTGGAGTGTTGAATAGGTGGACGAACGGACACACAGACTGATGCATGGATGGACGCACGGATGGCTGCACGCACGGATGGCTGCACGGACGGATGGATGCATGGACGGACGTAGGAGCGTATGCATGGACGAAAGCAGGGACGGACGCACAGATGGACGTGCCGACGCACGTGTGGCCACACAGACGCACGCATGGATGGACGGAAGCAAGAACAAATGGACGGACGGATGCTTCGCCCCACTATCCATCAATCACTCCGTGGATATGCTGCCATTTTTTAACCTCCTTGATTGGCGTCGCCAAAAAGAGTGGTCGCGAGGTATTGTGTGAAGTTCACCACGAGGTGACATTTTCAGTAGGTCTTTGTGAGACGCGCGCTGTGATTGGAAGCAGTCTTAGACGTCAACAGGCGAATGAAATGCGACAGCGAACGCTTCTCGTCGTCATCATCTCGAGTTTTGAACTTTGAAGGCTCATAACTTTCCTTGTCGTGCACAAATTTCCATCATTCTTGTTGCAATCGTCTCAGCAATTGTTGCTGCATGTGTTCCAGTGCGAAATAAAGGTGTCACAAAAGTGTCGCGGGGCCACTTCAAGAAAAAATTTGTATTGCTTAGAAAAAAACCCTGCATAATGTTTTGTAGTTTTACTGATCGTTCTTTTCGGTTTGGACGGTGACGTCTATATATGAACAATTTCTTCCCTCCAGTTTCTTCAAACGCCACCAGGAGCACCCCGGGCGGGTTTCCTTCAGCGCCGTGGCGTTCGGCACATTCTTTCACCGGCCTTGCTGTTTTCAAGCTGAAAAAGTCGGAAAGCTTTAGTCTCTTCTAAGTTCAGTGAAAAATCACGCTAAAGAGAAAACAAACACAGCAGTATTCCCTATTTCGATGCAATACCGTGATTACATCTAACATTACATTTATCCAATCGCAGGCCGGCATCCTCCGTCATCATATCTTCAAGAAATAGTTCTAGCGAGCACCACTAGGTGTTGATGCGGTCAGCCCCGATGTTTTTGAGCTTTGGGGGACCCTTTTAACTAACTCATGCTGGTACGGGAGTTGAGCCGTATGATTACGCTTTACCGAGACAAATCAATGATGACACCGACTTTGATCATCATCATCATCACCGTAACTACACCTACTGCATGGTAAGGGCCTCCACCATGCTGAGCTAACCAACCTGGTCCTGTGCTTGCTGCTGCCACGTTATACCCGCAAAATTCTTTATCTCATCAGCCCACTTAATTTATTGCCACCTCCTCACATGTTTGCCTTCTCTTGGAATCCACTCAGATACCCTCAATGACCAGCGGTCAGCCGACCACGTGCCCGGCCCATGTCCATTTCTTGTTCTTGATTTCAACGACGGATATTCTGTACACCTATTTCCTGACCCACTCTGCTCTCTTCCTGTCTCTTAAGGCTACAACTACCGTTTTCATTTCCATCACTCGCCGCGTCGTTCTCAGTTTAAGTTCAACCCCCTTTGCAAGCCTCCAGTTTTCTGCTCCGTATGTAACTACCGGTAAACAGCCGCTCTTATACACCTTCTTTCTTGAGAGATAGTGGTATATTCTCATTCACGATTCGAGAATTCTCGTAGAATGTGCTCCTCTTCGTTGTTATTTTCATGGTTATTTCACTCAGATGGTTCGGTCCCATGGTTGCTATACCTGTACTAAGCAGACTGATTTTTTTATAACTTTCAGTGTCTAACTTATCGCAAAGTGCTGTTTTTTCGCGACACTGTTGCACATTACTTTAGTTTTATGCATATTAATTTTCAGGTCTGCTCTTCTGCTTTCCGTGTACAATCGTGAGCTATTTTCTTCTTGATGTTCCTCTTCGGTGTCCCGTTAAAGAACACTACAGAGAAAAAAAGTAATTTTTCGGGCATGAGTGAACTCCTTTTTAACGCTACCAAAGACACCGCTTTTACCGTGAAACGTTCAGCCAGAGAACGCGCAAAAAGAAATCACAGGTGGTGAGGCCACGTTGATTTTCTGGCGCCGATTCATTTCATTTCATTTCATTTATTTACTCTCAAGGCACTGGGCGTTACAGAGAGGAGTGGGACAACAAATATCAATTAGAAGTAAAACAAAACAGCAGGATTAGAATAAATTATAATGCACTTTCAAAATGATTGATTTGAACGCATTGGCGTCTGTGATTGAAGCGATCGATGAGGGAAGGTGGTTCCAGTCAGTATATGTTCTAGGAATGAAAGAGTTGAAGTGCTGGCTCGTGTGGCAGAAGGGAACCGCAACCTTGTATTGATGATCATTGCGTGCTGATGTGTAGGCTAGTGGAAAAAACAGTGGATCAGAGAGGTTTCTGTTAGTGTGATAGATCTCATGAAGAAAGACAGAGACGTGAATTTTTGCGTCGTATTGAGAGGTTATGCAAATTTAGTTGAGCCTTCATTAATGTGACGCTTGCAGTTCGAGAGTAATTGGACAATATGAAACGTGCTGAGCGATCCGGACGTCTTAGATATTTACAGATCTGACATGGCCTGCGCAATCGTTTATCGCTGAAAATTATATACATCGCGTCCTAAAGGGACCGAAAGCACCCGGAGTCACGCTGACACAAAATTAAAGCAACGAGGCCAAAATATGCTGAAGACGTTGAAATTCTTGACGTCCCGCTGACGTCACCGAGCTGGATGTTCGGCATAATATTCGAACATCAAGCGTTGGCCTTTATTTCCTCTACTGATAATTGACCTATAGTGGTAAAGATTTTGTTCCCAAAGGGTAATTTATCTGTATACACTGAATCAGTATTTATTTTTTAGCGTTCTTTTGAGCAAGCAATTCGCAGTTGCATCCGAGACACAAAGCTTTTCCTTACAGTGATATCCATGCGCAATCGCTTCATTTCTAACGTTATCAAGGAGGCGAAACCGCGTCGTAGTGAAGAGTGCGTAAAAGGTAAAGGAGAATAAAAAAGACAGACGATAAGAAGGTATCAGACAATAGAATACTGCACGGAGAGATAAGGCACTCGTCCGCAAGCCATATCACTCCACTAATTATACGGTTGGAAGCCAGCGAAAGAGTAAGGGAATGCTCGGGAGGAAGAGTGCGATAGAAACAAAAGAAGCAATGCTCTGACAGGGTGGTGCGCCGACGTTAATTCTAATAGGTAACGCCAGCACGTTCGCGCACGTCGCACAACGAGGCAACGTTGTGCGCAATCCGGGGATTCCCGACGGAGCAGCGCGGCGGTGTAGCCGTCTGTCACACGGTGCCGTTAATTCGGGAGGCGATCGCCGGGCTAATTCCAAGGGTCGAAGTATCGGCCCCCCGAACCGCACCACGAAAACGTGGACAATTTAGAAGGGGTCCTATTTGGCGCGCCAGCGGACGCCGGCTGTGGCCCAAAGAACAAGTCAGAGTCGAGAGTTGATAAACAAAACAAAATTATATGCATTGCATTGATGCATTGATGTGCTCAACGCATTTTTTTCCCTGGTTTTGTTTGCTGCTGTTCGGTTACCGTTCATTTGTGTATCGCAGATTCGTTGTGCCATGTTGTAATATTTTTTTTTGTACTTTCTTTGTGTGTTAGATCGTCATTACGGTATTTTTTTGTCTTTTTTTTGTCGCGGTGCTTCCTTGTTTGATTTTTTGATTCCTTGTTTGATTCCTTGTTTGATTCCTTGTTAGATATTGTGTAAGCGTTGTCATTTACACATTGTTCTCGAGTGTTGTACGCATGTACTGAATGTGATTTGTTTTTCACGTTTCATTTGTATTTTTTGTCTTCTAAACCCACTCCCCTCTATAATGCTGTATGCCCTGAGGGTACAATAAATAAATAAATAAATAAATATATAAATAAATAAATAAATAAATAAATAAATAAATATATTCTCAGTTATGGCAGATCAAAACGATACACAAGTATGTACACTCGACAATAGTTGAATACAATATGTCACCAATCAAACAATGTACTACACGGTACAATCAGCCACACTCGACACAATGGACACAGACAACAATACGCACTACAATGCAGTCGCATGCATCGAACAACCAAGACACTTAAAGACTAAAGAGTTAGAAAACCTATTCACTCCAAAGTTCTTGGAACAAAAGTCTGGATGATACTCTTCCGAGAATCACTCACTCAAAGTCAAGCTTTGTTGTCGTTCCGCTGCCCCCAAAGTTTCTCTTCCAGGAAACCTCGCGTCTACAATTGGCCACTCTCCAAGCTTCAAACTTTTTCGCCGGAAACACGTCGGCTTCCCACACCCGGCTGTTGCCACGCGTCTTTGCTCGATAGCGGTAGACACACACTCTTGCCTGTAGCTCGAGTCGTCACCCCTCAGGTGGAAATCCTCTTCTTCTCCTCCTTTGCCATGGAAGACAAAAGGCTTCGCCCACAAGGCGGAACACCCTACGCACTCTGGCGCATACTTTCTTCTTCTCCTGCTTTGTCACTACGGACAAAACCTTCGCCGACTACACGGCGGAATACCCTACGCGCTCTGGCGCTAACTTCCGTCTTCTCCTGATCTCCCATCTCCGCTGCTCGGTTAAATACCTTCCGCGCGCGATTCCAGAAAATTCTCATCATTTCATCGGCGCGATGCGCAGCGAAGGCTGGGGGAAAGCGCGAGACGGTACGAGGACCGTCCGCGACGGATGACGCAACCCTGCATCACCACGCCCCTTTCCATCTAGAACGTTCCAGGGCTTGCTCGGGTGCCGGTGAGAGGAGGTTCGTCGGTGAACCCACGCTTCCGAGGGGAGAGGGACGCGCGCCCGGGAAGTCTTTGGATACTTGTTTTCTTTTTTTTTTATCGTTGACCTCGAGGCATCCTTCGGCGTTTCGTCGCGAGAATTTGGCGGCGCGCCCTTTTTGAGCGCTCGTTTTGTGACACCGTCGCGTCCGGTCTGTTCGAGATGGGCGTTGTTGCTCAGCTGAGGCTCCTTCTACACGCGAAAAGCTGTTTTGCGGTAGGCGACGCCTGACATGCGCCTGGCGCGAGCATCGCCGACCGGACTTGAGGGTGCGTAATCGCCGCACGTCCGCCCACCGAGGACGTTGGATCCCCCGAGCTCGCGCGACGTGCAAACGTGGATGATGTCCAGCCAGTGTTCCTCTTCTAGCAGCGACAATAGCGCTATAAGCTGTACTACCGGGCACACAGTAATGTTCTTGGAGTGCAAGGTGGGCGTGTTATATGAGGTAGAGTTACTGTATATGCTACCTTTAGCTACCTAAAGGTAGCACATACAGTAACTCTAGTATGAGGTAGCGTTCACGTGTGGAAAATGCTACATCGGACAGACGGGTAAGTGCATCAATTAACGAGTGCCTGAGGCAGCATCAGCGCAACTTCGAACGATGGAACCAAGACCGCAGTAGAAAAGTCGGAACCGGCGCAGTTCGTCAAACATTGCGGGTACTGCAGCTGTCAACCGAATTTTCACCGTTGCCAGCTGATTGCCGCAGGAGCTGACCAGGAAGCGAGAGAAATCGTCGAATCGGAGGAGATAAGGAAGGCGGGTGCGCGTTGCGTGAGTCACCCGACGACCATCCCAACGGAGTAGAAGGCATACCGCAAGACTCACGTTCCCCGAGTGTTAGACTCGGACAAGGAGCCTGAGTGCTCCTCCGAGTCGAACGACGAGATCGTCCCCGAGTCAGTCTGCGAGCCCGTCCTCGGGTTATCCCAAGAGCCCTCCCCTGAGTCACCCTGCAAGTCAGTCCTGGAGCGCAATTCAGTCACCAAACCAGCCGAGGGTCCCTTACCTGTGCTACTGCACGAGACATCCTCTGACTCTGCCCGCGAGCCTGTCCGTGAGTCCACCCGCAGTGCGGTCACCCAGGCTCACAGCGAGATGTCTCCGAGGCCAGGCATTACACGGGAAAATCTTCTAGTTGTCCTCGCTAGTTCACCCGCCATATCCTCGGGACGTGGTCAACGACTTTTGACAATTATTCAAATTTTGTGGAACACTCGAGTGTGAGCACGCTGCTTTAGAACGAGTGCAAGGGAAGGTCAAGAAGTGACTGGCCGAATCGAGGGTCACACGAAACCACGTGTGGACCACTCTGCGTCGTGTTACATGCTCTGTGAAAGTCTGACTACACCTAGCCCTCGCAGTGCGTGGCTTTTCGGCGAGAGGGCGCGGAGGCAAAACGACACGCGCTGACACGCTGCAACCAGCACGTGCGGTCAGGCATTCAGTCCTCTAGAAAGCTGTGCTGGTGTGCGACAAAAAGTAGATGTGATTGATGAGTGTTCTCGCAAGTAGCAGTGAAAACAAAACTTCCATCTTGACCTGGTGATAAATGTTACGGGGCACGCTAGATCACCGTCGTCTCCATCATCGTGCGTTCGCAGCACGTGGCTTTCCTTCCTGGTGAAGCACTCATGGCAGAAGTGCTTAAGGTAATTTTCGAGTAGTGAGGCAACAAGAATGAACGAACGAATAAAACCTTTATTTCGGGACTTTATCGTATACAGGAGTTTAGTGCCAGAAAGGATTAAACGGGTCCTTATTTCGAGACCATATTGAATTGAGCTGCAACATGCGACCGCTGCATGAAGCTTCGCTAATCCTCGCTAGCTGGACTGCATGGTGAAAGCTTCATCTCCTGCCTTCTATTAGACTGGCTGAACCAGACAACGTGAAACAAGCAGGTGCGGCTATGACAAGGTTTTTAAATAGTGCTAAGTTGTTCTGGCGACAAAAATCTCGCTACTTGCCACTTGACATATGCACGTGGAGTTTAAAAAACGTCGGTTTAACGTCCCAAAAACACCATATGCGGTGCGGTTTAACGTCCCAAAAACACCATATGATTACGAGGGACGCCGTAGTCGAAAACGCAGCCACCGCAGCCGGGATTCGATCCCGCGACCTGCGGGTCAGCAGCCAAGTACCTTAGCCAGTAGACCACCGCGGCGGGGCGCAGCTGGAGTTTCATACGTCAATCAATTGCAGTGATTTCTTTACAGCAAAGGTGTCTTAGTCTACGCTATTCAATCGTAGCAGTAGTAGTAGTAGGCGTCACGCATGTCACTTAACCAGATGGGGGTGAAAAATAAGTAAATAAAAAGAAATGAGCGTGATAAAGCTTGAAATGTGCAATTACGCGCACATCGTATCTATCGGTTGATATACTGCAGCACGTATTCTCGCTCGGCTATCATGGGCTAGCTCTACTGCTAGGTCATAAAAATCGTTCGCAGACCGAAGGTTTTCACGTCATAGGACTGACGAATCCCCGCCCCCCCTTTTTTTAAGTTTAGTAATATTTCAGCCTTTTAAGGCACATTTTACTTATTGCCTCGAGAAGATTGAGCATATGCTTGAACGTCTAGATATAAGTCTTATCGGCAAGTTTTTTGACACTCCATCAATGCGTGTACAGCACTTTCAGTCATGCCTTGCAGACGCTGTGGAATCATTGAAAGATTTTGAGCAAGCGTTTGTCGTGCGGTGAGAAAATGCTTATTTTGTGTTGATGACAGCACTGCGGAAACGGCCGTATTGAGACCTTGGCCTCATCACCTAAAAAAAAAAAAATTCTCACTATTTCTGTCCTTATCGGTGTCACGCTCTCTTTAGAGCCACGGGAATGACTGTAAAACTCGAAAACCACGCTACTCGGATTTACCCGCAAGGGCAACACTCCACGTATCGGAGTCCAAGTTCAACCGCACGAAGCCCTGCAAAGGAAGTTTACCTATTGTTAAAAGTTTGCCACTCAACTTGTCACTCATGAATACTTGCCATTCAGTCTGTAATTAATGTTACAGAAATATCTCGCGACAAAACTCCCTCATGCTTGTGCTCTTGCAATAACTATTGTTAGCGTCAGTATTTCAAGCGCCGCATAACGATTACTGGACATTTGCATCGAGGGGTGCTTCAGTCACATAGAACCCCATGTCGGACTGGGGGCGGCATTTTCTCGTTCCTGGCATCCACTGCAGACCTCGAAGGATCACTCGGCTCTTCTTATTCTTCTTTACTCCTCTTATGCCACTCCCTTTTGAATGACTTACTTATTCAAGGAACAGATCGGTGCCCAGTATATTCAGTTAAGTTGTAGTATAGCGCAAATGTACCATCTTCGAGCGGAAGAACCACTTGATATCGTACCGCAAAACTAAAAAAAAAAAACACTATGAAGCAAAAATAAGTAGGAAAGTTGGCCTTTTATTCATCATATCCGAGCATTCCCCTACAACATCATGTCCTTACAACACTCGTGCTTGCTTGCATTGTGAATAAGGCTCCCGTCAGGGAAGCCGAAACGTCTTTTCCGTATTATTTTTCATGACCGGTGTTCTTAAATTATATCATCGTTGAGTACCAACTCGCAAAAGTAAGAACATTTCGGCAGATTCTTTCGTACCTTACGAATCGATATTGCGAAGCATGTGGAGGAAAAATTACTGTGTTGTGATTTTTTTAATTGAGCGAAGCATTTTTAATATGCTGTAGGCCCGGTGCACGTTAAAGAACGCCAGGTGGTGGTAATTTCGGGAGCCCTACACTAGGACATCTCTCATAATCATATGGTGGTTACGGAACCTTGAACCCACATATCAATCAATCAATAAATCAATCAATCAATCAATCAATCAATCAACCAATCAGTTGATCAATCAATCAATCATTCGATAAAATATACAACAAGGTTAGCTTCTCTCCGCATGCTTTGCATAAAGACGATTCCTAGGGTACCTGGGATCTGCCGAATTTCTGAAGGCAAAAAAAAATGTATCCGCACCACGCAGAATTGAAAAAACAAAAACACGTAACCACGTCATAGAAATGTCGACATAAAACGTGAAAGTTAACTAAAATGTTGTCAAAGGTGATCATGTCTCTCGGGAGCAGTCTCCTAAATAGTGAATTGTTTTCACAGGCATTTTCACAAAGATCGCTTTCATAATGTAAACACAAGAATATTGACGTGAAAAATGCCTGCCAACAATAACGCGAATACACGTTTTTCATGGTTTAGTACTTTTGTGACATTTCTGATCGTCGAGGAAGTGTACTACTGCACGCGCAAAAGTGGCTTGTAAGTTTCCTTTTTGCCATGTGCCCAAGATTTTTGCTATTGATGGTGGTCGCTTATCCGAAGAGCTAAGTTTTTGCTTGCTTCCGTTCTTTGTATACCGGCACTCCCTATAGTTTCATTCCCTCCATGCAGCACGGGCGTTGTGACCCGCCGCGGTGGTCTAGTGGCTAAGGTACTTGGCTGCTGACCCGCAGGTCGCGGGTTCAAATCCCAGCTGCGGCGGCTGCATTTCCGATGGAGGCGGAAATGTTGTAGGCCCGTGTGCTCAGATTTGGCTGCCCGCCAAAGAACCCCAGGTGGTCTAAATTTCCGGAGCCCTCCACTACGGCGTCTCTCATAATCATATAGTGGTTTTGGGACGTTAAACCCCACATATCAATCAAACACGGGCGTTGTGCCCCTCTCAGGGGTAGTCATCGGGCCTGCCCCGCTACACGTTTTTCCTGCTTCCTTTATTATTCTTCACACATCAAATTACAATAACAGTAAAATTGGGTTACCGATATGCTTCGCGTTTAAAAGTTGAGCGTGACAACAATATCGCAGAAACTCGTGTGTGCGCGCACACACACACAGATGCCCACGCACACGCACGCACAAACACACTCGCTATCGCCTTCCCTATAGAGTTAGGGCGACAACTCTTCTTAATGGAGGCCTGTATCATGTTGTTGCAAGGAACACTTGCTCCATGTCGCGCCTTTTTCGCTCCCAACCAAACACCAAAATTTTGGTGAAAAAACACCCCTTTATCTCGATAATAATAATAATAATAATAATAATAATAATAACAATGATAATAATATAATTATATATAATTATATAGTTATAATTATATAATAATATAATTATTATAATTATTAATATATTATTATTATTATTATTATTATTATTATTATTATTATTATTATTATTATTATTATTATTATTATTATTATTATTATTATTATTATTATTATTATTATTATTATTATTATTATGTAATCGCAACACTCGCGCTGAAGGCGCCGGCATTCATTTCACAAAGTAACACACACACGTGTGCTGCATAGCAAGGTGATGTGGTACAGTTCCGATATCCGGGAATCCGTGTACGGTGCTCCAAACTCACCGGTACTGGGAGGGTTTCCTCAGTTTCCCGACAGGCAGCGCGGCGTCCTGAAGCAGCAGTAGAGTCACTACGCCCGCACGTCTGAACGGATGCAGCAGCAAGTCGTCATCACCAGCTGTGCCTGGTGGCCAAGTGCTATATCGGACATACCGGAAGGTGTGTCAACGAGCGCCTCAGGCAGCATCAGGGCAACTTCTGTCTATGGAGCCAACAACGGGGTGTAAACTCCAACCGCGTCACAATGACAAAGCATTGTTTATACTGCGGCTGTCAGCCGGATTTCTCCAAATGCAGACTGCTCGACAAAGGAGCCAAGCGGAAAGCGAGGGAAAAATAATCGTGGAAGCCATGAGGATAAAGCAGGAAGGCCCACGTTGCGTGAGTCGCCGGTCAGCTACACCTGCGGAGTATACGGACGGTATACTGAGTAGGACTCGCTTTCGCGTTGGCTTAGACTCATCATCGGAAAGTGAGGCGGGGTCAGACAACGAGATCCTCGCCGAGTCAGTTTCCGATCCCGTCCTCGGGCCAGTTCGAGAACCCACCCTTGTGACATTCCGCCAGCCGGTGCTTGAGGGCGAGTCTGTGGGCGAGTCGGCAAGGTATTCCATTCATCAGTCATTCCACGAGCCAGTTTCTGAGTCAGCACGTGAGCCCATGCTTGAATCCGTCCACAACCCAGTCATCCAGACTCACTGCGAGATGTCTCCGATACAAGGCGTTGCAGGTCAATACATTCTAACTGACCTCGTCTCTTCCTGCGCCAATGAACTCTTGAACTCCGCCATTAGGATCTTGAATGCAATCAAGTGCGAGCCTGCTGCAGAATGAGCGAAAGGCAGCGCCCAGAAGCTACTCAGATAGGCAGAACAAAAAAAAACGTAATTTGGTGAGGCAACCGGAGATTTCGTGCAAGCTGGCCTACACAGCTCGAGTTTTGTAAGTCAGTTATAACTCTTATTCGTGGAACCGGACCGCACGACCAGCTACGATGTTTTGTGGACAATACTTGTGTGCAGTGCTTGGACGGTGCTGTGGTCATGACTGTTTTGTTTTGTATTGTAGCCTACGGTGTAGTCGCAGGCTTTTCTTCCTCTCTTTCAATAATGGTACGCCCTGGTGGATTAGTCACTTAGGTGCTTGGCCGCCGACCGGAAAGTCGCGGGTTCGATTCCGTCAGCGGCTGTCGCATTTTGGTGAGGCGAAATGGTAGAGGACCATCTACTCTGCGACTTCAGTGCACGTTAAGGAACGCCAGATGGTCGAAATTTCCGGAGGCCTCCACTGATTGATTGATATGTCGGGTTTAACGTCCCAAAACCACCATATGGTTATGAGAGACGCCGTAGTGGAAGGCTCCGGAAATTTCGACCACCTGGGAGTTCTTTAACGAGCACCCTAATCTGGGCACACGGCCCTACAGCACTTCCGCCTCCATCGGAAATGCAGCCGCCGCAGCCGGAATTTGATCCCGCCACCTGCGGGTCAGCAGCCGAGAACCTTAGCCACTAGACCACCGCTGCGTGGTGAGCCCTCCACTACAATGTCTCTGTTAATCGTATCGTGGTTCGAAGACGCGAAACCTCACATATTATTATTATTTGTTTTGCATTCCCACATTCCTTCTAAATTATAGGGTAGCAATCCGAAGTCTTCCTCTTCCAGTCAGCGAGCCAATCACCGAGTCTACCAGTGGTCCAGTCACCGAGCCAGTTGCAAAAATCTAAACTCCACAGGAGAGAAACACACTTTCTGGCTGAACACCTCCTGTGGGACTTTCCCAGTGTATATACCGCACGCTTCGCACGAATTGAACGCTTTATGACAGTCATGGATATTTTAAAGCAATTAAGGTGACTGTGTACGAGCCATTTTTTAGTCGGCCGAGAAGTCAACTTATGAGCCAGTCACAGAGTGTGAACGCTCTGGAGAAACAGCGAACCTTTATGGTTAACACAATCTAAGGGGCATTCCGTGTACATACCACTAACATAGCTTTTGTTTCGGCTTACGCATCTTGTGACAGTCACGGAAGGGTCTGAACATTAGGAATGTATAGAATACAGTAAAATACATTAGAACGCCAAGACACAACAACATTCTGCTGATAGCACGGAATCGCTACTGTCTCTACTAACACAATTAACAGTAATTGCCGGGATTTAGCGTCCCTAAACTACAATGGAGGGTTCCAAAAATTTTGACTACCTATGGTTTTATAACGTGCACCTTTATCTGAACAGACAGGCCTGCAGAGTTTTGCCCTTGATTGAAAATGTCGCCGCCACGACCGGAATTCGATCCAGTGATCTGCGGGTCAGCAGTCGAGCCATGGCGGGTTTGCTGATGTTTCTGTTGCAATGGCTCGTTTTCCAATTTCCCCGCTTTTTGTAGTAAAGTTTTACTGAAAAATGATTTGCTTAACTCAGTTGTCCTATGTCGTTTTGTTGTTACTTGCCATCGAGTAGCTATAATATCCTGGTGACTTCATTTTTACTTGATGCAAGTGAGATCAGTTTAACTGAAGTGATTTTCATTCCACCAGTGGTGTAAGAACAATAATCCGCTTACCGGCCGTTTAGTTTGTGTTAAAATTTATTTAGCCAGATTCAATTTAAACAACAGACAATGAAGCTAGGAACGGAGTAGGGTATATTGTGTGTTTGGGCTGTAACGTGTAATTATGGCACAAATTCAAATGAGTTAAAGTGCATGAAAAGTGCACTTATCACAGGTTGGGAACATACCTTAAAACCTTCGCGCCCGATGCTGTGGGCCATTTGTGTGAAGCGTGGTCTGTTCAGCAGTTGTTTCTTTGAGCATGATGGTTGCAGTTATCCTGCGACAATTAGGGGATTATTAGTAAATGTTGAATATCTTCTCTGCAAGCAGCTTGATCAACTGTCGTGACATGCAGACATTTCAGTTGTTTTAACGTTGATGCTTTGTGGACTGTTATGTTACGCGGACGTTCTTATTATATCACAGTTATTGCGTACGCGAATGCCCAATATTCCTTCAGTTGTGTATTTTATGATTGCTCAACATTTTACCACAACTACCATGTAAGTAAAGACCAAAGATAGCAGCCGTCGCCTCCCATGGGCCTCAACTTTCCTAAAAACAAATCTATTAAAAAAATTCATTCCTGTATAGTTGCTTTGCATACAGAAGATCTGGATTTATTATGTGTCATCGCTGGAAATTCGCTTAAACTTGGTACGTTGAGTCTTTCGTCCAATCAAAGGACTGCCTACCTCCTGTTGGACAAGTCAGCTTGTGCGCCACTGAAGACGCCTTCAGTATGTATTACTGCGCCGTGAGCATAGGTGTGTGAACTACGAGGTGATGTCATACCTGCATGCCCTTCTTTTTTCGACTTTTCTCACCCTTATCCTGTTGTCACGCAAGAACAGTGTTGTTGCTATTCTAAAGGGTTTAGTTACTAATTAGTAAAAAATCTTTTTTCAATTTATTGTCCTTTCGAGAACACAAGTACTTGAAAGAGGGCACATTTAGCACTCTCCGCAGGAAGATTTACTTAAGAGATTAAGATTCCAGGGTAGATGAGCTGGTACTATTAATAATTGCTGGGTTTCGACGTCCCTAAAGGTCCCATGCTTATGAGAGACGCCGTAGTGGAGGCCCCCAGAAATTTTGACCACCTGGGGTTCTTTAACGTGCACCTAAGTCTAAGCGCACGGGACTCAAGCAATTTCGCCTCCTTCGAAAGTGCGGTCGTCACGGCCGGGATTCGATCCCGCAACCTGCGGGTTAGCAGCCAAGTGCCTTTGCCACTAGACCACCGATGCGGGTAAGGGCTGGTACCTCGTGAAGGGAGTTTATAGAAGCCTGTTTCCCAAAACCACCATATGATTATGAGAGAGGCCGTATAGGGAAGGGCTCCAGAAATTTCGACCACCTGGAGTAGTCTGACATGTAGCCATGGAAGTCTGTTGTATTAAGAACAAGGGAATGGAGTGTATTGGCGACACCTTGTGCGTATTCGTTCATTAACGATTATTGATATTCAACAACGTAGCTGTTGATCGAGCCTAATTTGTCCGGGACCCTTGGCAACGGATTCGGAAATCCTGAACGGGAAAGCACCACAGAAATGTGAAAGTCTTATCACTAAACTAGCATCATAATAAAGGTGTATGTGCCACATAAGTTGAGCAAATGCAACTGAATAACTAGCTGGTGCATTCTTCGTTTTTAGTGGAAGTAGGGTGTTGCGGGATAGGCCTAATTTCTGTGGCACATCGCCACTGACGGCCATCTTAAGCGAGACCTTCTATGTGAAGCTGCTTACAAGTATGATATTGTCAAGATGCAATAAAGCTGTACTACGACACCAAGCGTTAACAATAGAAAGGAGCAGCTTTAATGAGCTCGTCTCAAGCTGACCATGAGGAAGCGTTCAATCAGTAGAGAACGGTGGCTCTGAAGCAGCGGGTAAGTCCATTTATATTGCAGGGTTGGCGAGGCGGCTTCCATAAGAAGCTAAAGTTGTCTGGCTGTCTCTTTTGGGAGTTATTGATTTGTGTTTGCAGTTACATATGACGGAGTCCAATGGGTCTTGTGGGCCAGGTACTTCTACATCAAAGAAAGACACGCCACCCAGTGCTCCATTCTTTTTTCTGATTAGAATTAACAGTCACCGATACACAAACATAGTGCTGCTAATGAACGACACCAGGGGCAAAATTCAGCCTGGTCTGTGAGACATGAGGCAATGTTCAGTGCAAAGTAACACAACGACAAGAAAGGAGGACACTACACGTGTTCTAATGATGCTTCTTTTATCGAGTTTAGTGTGAGCAGAGATGAACAGCAAGAACTGCTTGTTGCCTGTAGGTTCATACAAGTCCGGTTATCAAGGAACGTGAACCTGATATCGAGGAAGTGGAGCTTCCCATCACTAGTCGGCAGTTCATTCGTTAGTGACGAAGTGTTCAGGCACCGTCGAAACAAAATGACTACGTTAGCAACTGGCGGTTCACGAGAAACTCGGTTACGCAAAATTATGAGGTAATTGTCGCTGTACGTAAATAATTCCCGAATACCTACACCAGAGGACAAACCTGGTATATTTTTGTCCAGGTCGACTAAAGATAACTTACTGAGAAGCGGAGCAAATTGTGATTCTATTTATTTGATTGATTTGTGAAGTCTAACGTCCCAAAACCACGCTATGATTTTGAGAGACGCCGTAGTGGAGGGCTCCGGAAATTTCGACCACCTGGGGTTCTTTAACGTGCACGCAAATCTGAGCACACGGGCCTACAACATTTTCGCCTCCATCGTAAATGCAGCCGCCGCAGCCGGGATTCGATCCCGCAAACTGTGGGTCAGCAGCCGAGTACCTTAGCCACTAGACCACCACGGCAGGGCAATTGTGATTCTATACAAACCCCTTCTTTTGAAGAAAATGCTCATTTTGCCAGAGTACTTGAACTGGTATAGCGCATTACGATAAAAAAGAAACGGCTGAGCAGACTGGCACAAGTGTGGGACATAGCACTAAATTCCAACAGTTCCAAGTTAGAGCTCTGTTCTTTTATGCCAGACAGCTCGACCGTTTCTTTTTCACCGTAATGAGCTCTAGCAGTTCAACTGCGACGAACAAAGTCGCTCATTTTTTAACACTTGTGATTTTTCCGAAGCGTTCACGTTTGTATAAATGTACGCACGTATATAAAAAGATGAGAAGAAAAAAATGCACTTCTCTGCGCATACCTGGTAAAAAAGAGTACATAGGAAAAATGAGCTCATATGCGCATGACATCTCGCTATAGCATGTGAGCATCCCTACTGTGTACATTCATGCTGCGATGTCTACTTAGTTTTAAACTACTTAATAAACTACTTAGTCTCACGTTAGCACGTGTGTTGCGTCTTGAATAGCAGACAACACATTACAAGGGCAAAATTGTTCCTCAAACAGGCCGTTTATTGAAAAAAGTTGTAGGTTTCTCGGAAAGTAAAAAAAAAGGGGGTGGGGGGGGGGGCTTCCACTACTGAGCCACAAAGTAAGAATTCTCTTCCTGTTACGCAGTCTAGTTGTTGGTGGGCCATATTTTGCTGGCGGCCTTCTTCTCCCCACCTAGTACAGGTCCAAACAATCTGAGTAGAGGCCTCTTTAGCTGTTTGCACTCGTAGTAAGCGTAGTCAATGGACAAGCCTTTTTCTCTAACGTAATCCGGGTCTTCTGCCCTGTACGCGACTTTGCGCTGCACCGCCCTATTCTCGCCCTCAGCGAATTCATGCGGTCGGTCTTTACGCTGCTTTTGGAGTTCCTCTTCGTCCGTCACCCATTCCTTGCATATGACGTAAGGAATACGATCACCCACTTTTGCCGGTTCGCCACCCCTTGCGATCCTTTTGTCGACGACACACAAGTGCGCCTGTGCACTCTTGTACTTCTTCTTGGCGTGCGTCCTGTACAAGATCAGCTCTGCAGCGTCCACGCCACCTGAGAGTAGGTCATCAACGGCCTTCCTGGCTCTCTCTACTGCGGCATCGATGTTCCCTTTCTCGATGATGTCTTGAATGCAGTCTTTCGTGATTCGCGACACGTACAGCGTACAATTTCTGCGTACAGTGTCTAGTCCCTTGATGTCAATCTTGTCGTGCGACTCCGGGTTCGCAGAGTACATGGCACCTGCATACCTTTTCTTTCCCACAAGAATATAAGGTCTGTATACCTTCTCAAACTCCAATCGTATGGGGTGAGGGAAGAGATCGGAAATGCGCTCGGCCAGAATTTCGCCCATGTTCATGGCTTCGGCTACTGTTTTGCCTCGACAGAGAATCATCACCGAATCGGTATCTCCGTAAATCACGGTGTGCTGGGCAAACTTCTCCACGTAATCAATGGTCTTGTTCAACAGGGTCCTCCCGTAGGCCGTCACAGATCGAGCGATTTCAACGCAGGACAGCAATCCATTTTCCTTGGTGCCCGTGAAACCGTACACTGAGTTAGCGCACTTTTTGATGGCTAACTGGCGCTCGTTGAGGACAGACCACATAAAAGGATCGTCTTTCCTTTCTTTCATCTCCTCCTTCACTTGCTTTCTTGATTTCAGCAAGCCTTCCAAGATTGTTGGCAAGATTCCCTTCCTGACGATTTCGGGCACGAACTCATCGCGCGCGCAGGGGAAGGCTTGCCTTGGGCGTACTTGTAGCAATCGCCATCGTCTTCTCTGTCTTTTTTGCCTTCTTTTTGAGCATCCACTCTTTGTCGTTTTGAGTTCTGCAGGCGCAGAGTAGAGTAGCACAAGTTCATCGCGATGATGACACTCGGATAGAGGGAAGCGAAGTCCAGCGTGCAGACAGGATCGTCGTAATATCCAATCTTTGGTTCGACCACCTTGGCTCCTTGATAGCGAACGTCACCAGAATTACTACTTTCCGCCTTTCTTTTTCTAGAAGATGAAGGTTGTGCTTTGTTTTCTTCCTCGCCATCACTACTGTCGGTACTAGAGTCGTTGCCGTCGTCATTCAGGCTGTCTGGTTGTTCCGTGGCACCTACTGTCATTGCCGGGAATAACGTCTGACGAGAGTAGGCCTCCCTGGCGATGAGGGTCATGACGCGCACTTGTTGGCCCCGGTCGTATATGTACCGCATTGGGACACCAGTTATGTTGGATAGCTCTAGTATGGACATGGCTGTTTTGAACTTCATCATCAGTTTCAGTGGAATGAGGGCGCGCGTCACGCCGCATCGGGCTATACTGGTTGTCGTGGTTAATGGGCCCTCGTCGACCTTTTTGATTTCAGAGCATTTGAGGTCGTCCAACGGTGCTTCATCAGGAAGAAACTCCGCGACAACGCTGTGCAAGCTGTCCGATCTAAGCTTTCGTTCAGTCTTTATGACGTCACACATGTCGATGAGGATGCGGTCGTGTGAACATACGATATCTTTGTCAGTGCGTGAGTAGTAAGACCAGTTTCCGCTGTCACGGCGCCGTGAAAACGAGGGCCATATATTAAACCTCTTAAAGAGACGGAACCTATCCAGAATGTAGGGCCAATCGAAACTTCTCACCTTGTAGCCCGTGATGATGTCCGGATCAGTCGAAACCACGTGTTTCCTAAACTCCTCGAGCATTCTGGTCTCACTGTCGTAACACCTCACGTCCACGTCCTCTACGGAGTCACAGGAGCCGACAACGAAGACGCATTTCTCAAAGTGCGCGTTGTCGTGTCTGGCGCGTAGCATGTCGGATGTGGTAACCGAGGCTATCTGAATGATCTGGTCGCCCATGTTTTCGGCCTTGGGAAACGCACGAGACTCAGAAGTGCACTTGATGTGGATGCTCATGGCTTTCAATGCGGGAGTCTCCTTACTTTTGTTGTCGATAACCTCGAGGTCTCGAAACGACGTGCTCATTCGTAGACTTCCGTTTGGTCCGTCGTATTGCAAAATTTTGGGCGCCAAGCAGAGGAGCTTGCTGGGATGTGCCAACCCAACGTCGATTTTAAACTGGCACACGGGGTCCACCTGCGCCATGTACACTTTGTACGGTACGATCTCTGCAAACTTTTTATACACACCTGGATCACTGACGAACACTTTCATGAATCTTTCCTTTGCGTCGTCCGGGCGGTAGCCGTATCCGTCGATGAACTTCAGGTCACTCGAGGAGTTAATATTGTGCGAGAATCTGGCACGAAAATTAACTTTGGCGCGGGCTTGTTCAAGAAACTCGAGAACTGTTCTTTCCATCTTCTCGACGTCGTCGTCCTTGACCTTGAGGAACATGTATGGCATCCATCCCGTCACTTCGACTACGACGAGTCTTCGCCGGTCCGGAGAATCCATACCCCCGCCGACATGCTTGGCGAAGACGTAGACGCAATATTCTCCGGTTTTGTGGTTACTGTGGTAGACTATATCTACGGGATACAGTTGGTATCGGCTCGACGGAGAGGGTCCCTCAAGGCTGGATTCGCCTTCTTCCGTCATCGTAGAAAGCCTCTGGCATATGCTGCACGTAAGACCACGACCGGCGTATGTGGCTTCCTATCCCGGCGAATAGATGATAACAAGCCCTCGCACTGAGAGGTGTGCTATCTCGCTGTGCGCTGTCTCGCTGGGAACTGAAACATTACGGAGAGCAGTGACAGGCTCGCTCGACGACGAAGGCAGCAGACGAAATGCTCTGGATCTCGATGGTTCCGGGATACACATTACACCCACCACTGGCAACACTGTGGTTGCGAATCTTTATCAAGGGAAACACAACCAACCCGTTCGTTGCGCGTTATCTGCATACGCCTCGGTTCCACTCCGGCGGCGACGACGTTTCTTATCAGGACACGAGGAATCCGTTGCGCGAGGAAGACCGAGCGGCGTTTTTGTTTCAGTCGTCCATACGAGCGTTATGGCCTTGATATCGCAAAGAGATCAGCCGACTTTCGAGCAGGCGATGTTCGTAGGAAGTACTACTATGAGCGTCAAATGAAACCCGAACAGCGGCAAGCCTTTGCGATAGTGTAGTGCGTGCCGTCCAGTTATCACCGTCGACAGGCGCGCGCATCCTGTTCGGCAGTTTTCCGCATATATGCGCGCCTGTTCGTAGTGATGAGTGGACGGCGGGCACTATAGCATCGCAAAGGCTTGCCGCTGGTCAGGTTTCATGTCACGCTGATAGTACATTGATAGGTTTTGCACAGATATTCGATGGCTGGTTTCTCGCTACGGTATGACAATAAAAAAATCTGAAGTACTACAAGCATTTTCTCATATGTATCTGCATAAAAGTTGTGTATGTAACCACTCATGTGGCTGTTCATGCACGAAAGCCTGCATTTATGTTCCCATTTAGAACACCGGTGTCTGTACTACTACTGCTCTCTTTCTCTCTACGTTTAGGGGCAAAGCTCCTTATAGCGGCACCCGTTCGTCCCTCGTAGCCGTTGTAGTGTGTAACAAGTATAACATTTTGACCTCCGAGGTGGTGCCGGTAAGAGATTTCTTCTGTGCGTTATTGAACAATAAAAGATAGGGCTAAATGTACATGCCAATGGCTGCTAATGGGGAATGAGAGACAGGAGCATTCGGCTTTTAGTTAACGCGCACGTTGCGATCCCCATTAGCAGCCATTGGCATGTACATTGAGCACTATCTGAGAAGAAAGGGTTGCTACGTTATACTCGCTGGGTGTAACCTTCTTAGCTTTAGAAAAGTTTAGCGAGCGTTGAGCCGCAGTGCCATGAATACAATGAACTAGTATATACCATGAACTCGAGGTGGTTAAAAGTGGGAAGTAGACCCGAAGCGCAAGCCGTAAGAAAGAGTGCGTATGCCACCTCTCGTTTAGTCCTTGGAATGTCCGCTGGATGGCGGTGCTTCTATATGGGGAATATATGATGAAAAGATGCGAGATTGGGGTACTTGGAGTTTTGAATAGATGGACGAACGGACACACAGACAGTTGCATGGATGGACGCAGGAACGGACGCAGAGGCGGATGCATGGACGAACACAGAGACGGGCGCACGAACAGATGCACGCACGGACGGGCGGATGGACGCATGGACGGTCACTCAGACGGACTCATGGACGGACGGAGGCAAGAACGAATGGACGGACGAATGCTTCGCCCCACTCTGCATCTTTCACTCCATGGATATACTGCCATTTTTTTTGCTTTGCAATGATGCGTGTACGCGTATGCTTTCTAACCAATTTTCGAAGCCTTGTTGTATTCTTTTTTTTTGTATGAGCTTTCTCCTAGTTCTCTGCAATGTCATTGTGCTCTTTTATTTCTTTTTTTTTTCAATGAAGTTCCGTTGTATGAAGAATGGACAGGGTGGATAAAGAGGTCTAACCAGGCGACTCATGATGTCACGTTTCGTCTCTGGTATCATGACAATAATGAACTGTAAACTATAATAAGTGTTATGGCGTTTATTAGCCGGCACACAGCGAGTCTGCACAATGGCGACAGTAACGGCCAAAACACGGGGTCTCCGCGCGAGCGGCGTTCTCCTTGGGCAGACCCACTAGAAAGCACATAAGAGTTCGACCCACTTCAGTGTTCGGCGGCTTCTGTACAATTACCCCGGGGTCGAAGAGGGAGCCGCCTGGCGACCTAACAGCTTGTCACTACGAGCGGGTCATAGTAAGCCTTCAGACGCTCCGCGTTGACTATGTCGCGCCCGCGGCGGCGCATGTCCGAAGATTGTTCAATTGGCTCGATAAGATAGTTGACCGGAGATGTGCGCTCGATCACACGGTAGGGACCTTCATATTTCGGGAGTAGTTTGGAAGAAAGGCCAGCTACAGAGGTCGGGATTGAGAGCCATACAAGGGAACCAGGAAGGAAGGTGGGCTCAGAAGTGGCGGAGCCATCACGAATATTCTTCTGCCGCTCTTGCTCATGCGCCGTAAAAGTCTTGGCAAGCTCGCGACACTCTTCAGCAAGCCTGGCGGTCTCGGAAATAGGTGTACACTCAGATGGATCCGGCGTGTACGGGAGTATCGTGTCGATGATGTGTGACGGGTGCCTTCCGTACAGCAAAAAGAAAGGTGAAAAACCAGTCGTGCTCTGAGGGGCGGTGTTGTAGGCGTAAGTGACGAAGGGCAGTATGGTATCCCAATTCGTGTGGTTGGCGGCGACGTACATCGACAGCATGTCGCCGAGGGTGTGGTTAAAGCGTTCGGTCAGACCATTCGTCTGCGGGTGGTAAGCAGTAGTTTTGCGATGGACAGAATGGCACTCGGTGAGAATGGCATCGACGACTTCTGACAAGAAGACACGGCCTCGATCGCTGAGAAGCTCCTGGGGTGGACCGTGGCGCAATATAAATCGATGTAGTAGGAAGGACGCAACATCACGCGCAGTAGCCGCAGGGAGAGCGGCGGTTTCGGCGTATCGCGTTAAATGATCTACGGCGACGATGGCCCAGCGGTTGCCAGTGGACGTCAGAGGAAGTGGTCCGTACAAATCGATACCTATGCGCCCAAACGGACGGTCAGGGCAAGGTAGCGGTTGCAGACCGGCTGGTGACATGTGTGCGGACGGTTTGCGGCGTTGGCAAGCGAGACAGGAGCGAACGAACTGCTGGACGTAGCGGTACATCCCGCGCCAGAAGTAGCGTTGTCTAATGCGATGGTAGGTTTTGAATACCCCAGAGTGCGCGCACTGTGGATCAGAATGGAAGGATTCACATATCTCCGACCGCAGACTGCGGGGTATCACGAGTAGCCACTGTCGGCCATCGGCGTCGTAATTGCGTCGGTGTAGGAGGCCGTCACGAATGGCGAAATGGTGAGCTCGACGACGCAAGGCACGCGTGGATGGCGTTGCGGACGGATCAGAGAGCAAGTCGATCAGTTGGGCGATCCAATTATCCTTTCGCTGTTCGGTAGCGATAATGTCAACATCAATGGCAGAAACAACAACCGAGGATACTGAGCAGAGCACGTTAGCTTCAGGCAGAGGGGAGCGCGAGAGGGCGTCGGCGTCAGCATGCTGGCGTCCGTTGCGGTAGAGGACGCGGATGTCGTAGTCTTGTAAGCGAAGAGCCCAACGGGCGAGGTGGCCTGAGGGATCCTTCAATGATGACAGCCAGCATAGTGCATGATGGTCAGTGACGACATCGAATGGGCGACCATACAAATAAGGTCGAAACTTTGTAAGAGCCCAGACGATCGCCAGGCACTCTTTTTCCGTGACGGTGTAGTTTGTCTCGGCTCTTGTGAGCGTACGGCTTGCATATGTCACAACATAATCAGAGAACCGGGTTTGCGCTGCGCCAGGACAGCGCCGAGGCCTACACCACTGGCGTCCGTGTGCACTTCTGTTGGGGCCGTAGGGACATAGTGGCGGAGAATGGGAGGAGACGTCAACAAGTGGCGGAGCTTCAAGAACGCGTTGTCGCACTCTGACGACCACGAATTGAGGGGCCCGTTACTTCCGAGGAGCTTCGTCAGCGGTGATATAATCGTGGCGAAGTTTCGTATAAAGCGTCGGAAGTATGAGCACAGGCCCACGAAACTACGCAGTTCTTTGACGGACGCAGGTTTTGGAAATTCGGCCACGGCCCGAAGCTTGGCTGGGTCAGGAAGAATGCCATCCTTGGACACGACGTACCCTAGGATGGTGAGTTGGCGTGCTGCAAAGCGGCACTTCTTCAGATTTAGTTGCAAGCCGGCATTGCTCACACGTGCGAAAACTTCTTTTAGACGTTGGAGATGGGTGGAGAAATCTGGAGCGAAGACAACAACGTCATCGAGGTAACACAAGCACGTGTGCCATTTCAAGTTGCGCAGTACGGTGTCCATCATGCGCTCAAATGTCGCAGGTGCATTACACAGACCAAACGGCATGACGTTGAATTCGTACAAGCCGTCGGGTGTGATGAAGGCAGTCTTCGGTCGAGCGTCATCAGCCAGGGGTACTTGCCAGTACCCCGAGCGCAGATCGAGAGAAGAAAAAAATTGGGCTCCGTGAAGGCTGTCCATTGCGTCGTCGATGCGCGGCAGTGGGTAGACATCCTTGCGAGTGATCTTATTGAGCCATCTGTAGTCCACACAGAACCGCACAGAACCATCTTTCTTCGCAACAAGAACAACAGGAGACGCCCATGGACTGTCCGAGGGCCGAATGACGTCGCGTCGGAGCATATCGTCAACCTGCTCGTTAATTTGCCGGCGTTCAGCAGGCGACACGTGGTATGGACGTTGCCGTAATGGTGGATGGGCCCCAGTGTCAATACGATGCGTAACAGTGGACGCGCGACCGAGAGAACTTCGCCCGACATCGAAAGAAGAACGGTATTCTTGCAACAGGTCTAGAAGCTGGGAACGCTGCACTGACGTAAGGTTGTCATCAATGAAT
Source organism: Rhipicephalus microplus (assembly GCF_013339725.1). Classification (NCBI taxonomy): domain Eukaryota; kingdom Metazoa; phylum Arthropoda; class Arachnida; order Ixodida; family Ixodidae; genus Rhipicephalus; species Rhipicephalus microplus. The sequence continues at coordinate 121,510,577 of NC_051167.1, forward strand.
GGGCCAAATACATCAGGAGATGATGGGTCAGAAGTAGAAACAGCACTGATGGTACGTGAATCGGGACAACGCGAGTCTTCGGGTGCGTCCAGGACTTGTGCGTCGTCGACTGCTTCCACTCTGCCGAGACATTCCCCTTGAACCAAGGTAACAGTGTACGGGGATGGGTTGGTCACAAAAATAGCGGCGTTGCCTTGGGTGATTTGCACGGTCGCGAAAGGTACTAGCAACCCTTTCCTCCTGGAAGCACAGTAGGATGGCGAAACAAGTGCAATTGTGTCGGAGAGACCGGTGCAGTAGACCGATACGCCCATCGTCGAGCTTGGAGGCACTATAGTATCGTCTTTCACAAGAATCTTGTTCAGTGTCGAGGGACCGTCTTCTGGCGTCAAATGCGAGAAGGGCGAGAGTTCAATTTCGGCGGTGGCACAATGAATGACGGCGTCGTTGCGGGAGAGAAAATCCCATCCCAAGATGACGTCATGAGAGCATGCAGGAATGATGATGAATTGGGCGACAAACAGAACGTCCTGAACGACAACGCGAGCTGTGCAGCCTGCTGTAGGATTAATACGATGTGAGCTAGCGGTACGAAGGGACAGTCCAGAAATCGGCGTCATCACTTTTCGAAGCAAGCGGCAAAGGTTTTCGCTCATAACTGATACCGCAGCTCCAGTGTCAATAAGAGCAGATGCATGAACACCGTCCACAAGCACGTCAATGACATTAGATGGGTGGCTCTGAGGGCTTTCACAATGCGATAGCGTCGCAGTCCTTGCCTCTGGGACTGCGACGACTAGTTTTCCCGCTCATGAGCAGAAGAACTTGGCCGCATGGGGGACAGAGACCGACGTCGTGGAGACGGCGACCTTCGAGCAGACGGACCTGGGCGAGACGACAGTGGCACAGACGGCAGTTCCTCGTTATACGAACGGCTAATGTGGCCAGCAACAGGAGAAGTGGGAGCCGGCTGTAGTCGAGAGCAATAACGGGCTACGTGACCGGCGTAACCGCAAGCAAAGCAGATGGGCCGGTTGTCGGGTGTGCGCCATCGGTTTGCCGGGGTGGGTCTCGCCCGGAACGGTGTCTGGAAAGGTTGCATGGTGGGCTGAAAATGAGGCTGAGGGGTTGCGCCAACATATGCAGCCGGCATACCCGCTGCAAAGGACGGAGGTCGTGCGACAGCTTCGGCGTAAGTCACTGGTGCAGGCGCTTGAACGACTGGAGGCGGCCTTGCGACCACTTGGGCGTAACTTGGGGGTGCAGGGGCCGGAAGTTGTTGTGGGTGGTACGCAGGCATGACCTCCGCTATTTCCTGCTCAATCGCTCGGCGGATGGGTGGAAGAATGGTAGGGGCCGATTGTTGAGCAGCCGGTGGGTGGGCAAAGGGCAGGAGAGAGAACTGCCGCGCGATTTCCTCACGTATGAAGGACTTGAGATCTGCCAGCAGTGCCACCTGATCACAGCTCGCTTCCAAGCCTGCAAGCCCTGCATCTCGTGATGTGGAGCGACGGGTCATCGAACGCTGCCGGCGGAGCTCCTCGTAGCTCTGGCACAGCGTGATGACCTCAGCTACTGTGCCTGGGTTTTTGGCAAGCAGCATCGTGAAGGCTGCTGAAGCAGCATCGCGTAAGCGCTGCTCAGCTTGCAGCTTGCGAACGGCAGGGCGGCCAAAAACGTTGGTGATAGCAGTCTTGAAACCGGACCAGGTTGCAAACTCGGACGCGTGGTTGGTGTACCACAAACTTGCAACGCCCGCAAGGTAGAACACCAAGTTTGTCAACTTGCCGTCCTCGTCCCATTTGTTGGGGACGCTCACGCGCTCGTAAATGGCGAGCCAGTCCTCCACGTCAGTGCCATCGGCGCCCGTGAAGATGGGTGGATCGCGGATCCTGGGGACACCGGGACATGGGGGTGGCATGGGAGGAGGCGTTTGCTGAGAGGCGTCGTGGGACATGGTAGATTGCAGCGTACGTGAGCGTAGTTCCAAGGGCATCGAAGGGGATCGTAGCACTCTCCACCAATTTGTTATGGCGTTTATTAGCCGGCACACAGCGAGTCTGCACAATGGCGACAGTAACGGCCAAAACGCGGGGTCTCCGCGCGAGCGGCGTTCTCCTTGGGCAGACCCACTAGAAAGCACATAAGAGTTCGACCCACTTCAGTGTTCGGCCGCTTCTGTACATAAGTAATATTGAAAAATACATGATATGATTACGAGGTGTGCCGCAGTGAATGGTTCCAAAAATTTCGGCCATCGCGTGTTCGTTAACGGGCTTCGACATCGCATAGTGCATGGGCCTCCGACATTTCGCCTCCATAAAAATCGAACTCGCGACCTTCGGCTCAGCAGCCCGGACGGTAAGAATTGTCAAAGGAGGAATGGGAATGTCATTTCTATAAGATATGGAAGCATTAAGAGTATAAAAGTTTCATTACGGTTGAAACAGCACGAACACCGCAGACAAAAAAACAAAAAAACAAGCGCTTGTTTTGTCTGTTGTTTCGTATGTGTTGTTGGTGCTGCTTGAACGATAACGTAATCGTACTGACGTACCCAGTTGTCGACATTGCTATAAAAGCGTTTATCGCAGAGCTCCTCCCCACCCCAACTCCACATATTTTCGAGTGCGTAAGAAAATAATGTTGTCAATGGATACAAGAATGAAAATGAGACGATGCAGTGGTTCTCACTACGGCCTTCCTTTGGCAAGCTGCTTTGCTGTCGTAGAAGTAGGTAGGTAAATATCTTTCGATTGCATGCCACATCAGCAACCTTGGGCCGCCTTCGAGCGCCACATAGGTCTTAGTGAGCAGGGGCGTAAACAGAAACTTCCCGGTGGAAAAGGGGGCACCCCCCCCCCTCATCTAAAATGGGGGCCTGGTCAATTAATTTGGGTTCTACCATGACAAAAAAATAATCACCAGATTCCACGTACGTGGGAATCGACGTTATGCGAAGCATGCGGAGTGAAGGTGGTCGTGTTGCACTTTTTTTATTGAGCGACACGTCATGAAATGACACTAAGTATATGTAGAAATGTTGCACGCACACACATGCATATGTTGAAGAGTTGCAGATGTTTATATAACCAGTTGTTTGCACTTGCGCAACGATGCCAACTGGAACGTGCGTATTAGCAACACCGGAAGCTGATATAAAGCGCTGATGCTCATGACGATGCTGCTCCCGGACACTGCTACATAAATCAACTTCAGCGCATGGCAACTAACCACAATTGACGTTAATCAGACGTGACGGCTGTTTTAAAGGAGTACATATGTAGTGCTTATAAAATTGGGTAGGCAGCACTGCAACCACAATTGATGTTTCACGAAGATTAGCGTCTATTTGAAAAGTAGTTCAACGACCTGGCATAGCTCTGTGGTTAAATGCTTCATTGCCACACAGAATGCTTGGGTTCGATTCCAGCTGGGATCCTGACATTTATTCTTTGCATTCACCGGGTCGACGCTACCGATGTCGAGTATTTGTTAACACTCGCGCGTTGAAATTGTCCATGCGTTGTTGTCATTTCTGGGTAGATACTGTTACGGAGATGAAGTGAAAAAAAGAGGAAGGACAAAATCAGCTGACAGGCTTGCGAGTGTGCCAATCAGCCATGGTGACTCTTGCCTGTGGGTTTTCCTCTGTAAGTGCATTTTGTACAGAAGTCACCGATTCCGTAACATATCGGTGAGAGGTGCGGGGTAACCACCAGGCAACGGAGCTCCGCAGCAGATGTCGCATCGGTTTTCCAGCCATGGCCAATGCTGAGCCCTCCGCGCCAACGTCAGCGTCTCTGACGAACACGGCGTCGTAACCATACATTTTTACGCCACTTAAGCATCCCGGTACATTCTGCGGGACCGATGGCGTCGACGTTGACTACTGGTTGGCCATGTTCGAACGAGTGAGTGTGCCGAGCAGATGGGATCCCACACTTCAGTTGGCCAATGTACTGTTCTACTTGAGAGGCATGGCGAAGGCGTGGTATGAAAACAACGAAGAACCAGCTGGGACCAATGCAAAGAAAAGATGCGAGAGGTGTTTGGCAAAACCGCCAGTCGTAAGATCGCCGCCAAAAAGGAATTCGCCTACCGTGCCCCGATCCCCCACGGAATCATACCTCGCGTACATTCAAGACGTGCTGGCCCTCTGCAGAAGGGCTGAAAGTGACATGACAGAAGGTGACAAGGACAGTGTCACGGACGGCCATTTTTGGCGACACCGCGTCACGGCAATTACCGGGCGCCGTACTCCCCCACTGACCGTGAGAGCGGCGGGCGCATGAAAGGGAGCCGAGAAGTGCGGAATGGGGTGCTCTTCTTGGAACGTCGCCGCCGACGTTTGATCCTTTTGTAACTGCGGCGGCGTCTGCAAGGTCGTAGAAGGCCGCAGTATACCCCGAACAAGGATTATACTACGAGACGCACCGGCTGAGAGCCAAACGGTTGACCGTTCCCACGGGGAAAAGCGTGGGAAAAGCTCTGGTGGCCAAGCCGTATGACAACAACCCGACAGGTTGTCACTCTCGCTAGTTGAGGGCCCTCTCCCAATTAAAAAGGGGTGGGGTCAAAATATTTTTGGGGCGGAGTTTTCATCAATTGAACGCACATGATTGGACCCATGTAGAGGTCTCTTGTCCCCAAGGAAGAGAGTGAGGAGACACGAGGGGGATTTAAGCTCAGGATTTTGCCCTGCTAGGCAGACTAGTCGCTGACCAAGATGGTGTAGAAACAGATCAACAAGCATCTCTTCTAGAAGTTTTTAGTGTGGCTCTGTATCGGCTGGCCACCTAAACTTAGCCGTTCGTCTAGTTGTGACGCGATATTAACGTCTGCAACGTAGACATCGGGACTTCGCCTCGAGTTAGCTCAACCTGCTCGAAGTCACCTGCAAGCACTAGCCTCCCGGAGCCACCAGCGTTGCAACACCGCCGACATCGCAGTCGTGCCAGAACTCTCTTCGACTTCTCGCATCCGATCGTCGGGGACGCAATGCTGCCGGTCATCACACGTATGCCTTCACCTGTTTATATCTTCGAACTTTCTCATCCGTCGTTATATTCTTGTTAGTTTGTGTAGTTTGTAATAGTTCTCTCTCGTAAGCTGATTTATTGTTTCTGTTATATATTTCTTTAGTTGTATCAAGTGTCGATGTATTTTGTTAGTTGTATTGAAGTGTTGTATTAGATCCCGTGGGCTGCCATATCACTAGAGTAAAGTTTGTTTTGTTTTCTCACGTCTCTGATCTCTTCACTGTCTCTGCTTGCGTACGGAACGAACCAACCTGCTGTCATTCCCGTCGCCGACTTCGCGCTGGCGACGCTAGAGTGGCAGCTTGTAACAGACAGGCATGTCCTGAAAGGGATTGCCGACGACGTGTTGGACCTCCTGATGTGCAAGGGCTGTTCCGCCGTGGACGCGATCATCAAAGAGTGTCGTCAGTTTTAGCAAGTGGAAATTCGCCGCATTCTGCAAACATTCGCCCGGCTTCCAAACACCACTGCTACATCAACTTGCAAGGACCAATCCGCACCGCAACTTCCGTCGCCGTCGAGAGACCTGACACGTATTGTTCATCGCGAACTGGGCGCAATGGCGCCCTCAGCGTTCTATTCGCGCAGCACCGATACCACTCCTGTTACTGTTCCTCTTGTTCAAGCTCTCGTGCGCCAGGAGCTTGAAAACATCGGGGTGCATTCCGTGTGCCATGTCACCGCGCCCAGAGTCAGCGAATGCCCTTTCGCGATGCCCTCCTCCGACCGACGGTTTTCTCAACGTACTCGCAACCCGGCTGAGTGGCAAACTGCAGATGACCGCCCAATATGTTTCAACTGTCACCGCGTTGGACATATTGCTCGTTACTGCCAAAATACATGGTTCTCGGCACCTCGTGCAATCCAATATAACCTGTTTCGACGGTACCGCCCGCACGTTTTCGCCTGCCGAAGAGTCCAATGCCGTTGGTCATTCTCGGAAGACTTGGTACAGCCGCTCGCCTTCACCACGTGGGCACCAGTCTCGTTCACTGCAAATACGTCGCCCATCGTCCCGTTCGCCCCAGCCACGGCGCTTCTCGTCCCCCGAGGCTTCCGGCCGCATCGTCTCGGAAAACTGAGAAATGCAGCTCCCGGAGGTGGTGCTGCATTGACGACTTCCGCAGCAAATCCTCTCTCCGTTCCCACCAGATGAAGTGTAATAGACGTTGAAGTAGACAGCGTACCTGTACAAGCACTAGTAGACACCGGCGCAAGCATTTCGGTCATGAGTTGAAGCCTACGCACACGTTTAAAGAAAGTTCTGACACCAGCGGCTGCACAAATGCTCCGTGTGGCCGATGGTGGCACGCCGATGGTTCTCGGTATGTGCACTGCCCGCTTGAGTATAAAAGACCACACTACTTCTGTCATTTTAGCCGTGATTGACCACTCCCCTTATGACGTTATCCTAGGCCTGGACTTCTTGTCGATACATTCTGCTCTTATCGATTGTGCTAACGGCGTCCTTCAGCAAGAGCTGCCTCAGATAGTTGCCGAACCCCACATTGCCCCGCCGCGCCTGTGCTCTCTTCAGAATGTGCGACTGTCGCCTCAGGCAGCCACATATGTCGTTTTGACCACGCAGCCACAGGTTCCCGATTGTCAATATGTCCTCCTTCCTCTCACCGACGTCCTTTAGGAGCGCAACAGCGCCTTTCCCCATACGCTTGGGACTGTCACTGACAACTGTACCTCGCTCCCACTTCTCAATTTCCGCTTTTGCCCTATGTGCTTCTTTGTGGCATGTTCTTGGCCAGCGTATCTAATGCTGACGAATTCGAAATAGTGGCTCTCACCACCAAGATTGATTTACTTCAGTCTCCTATAGCTAACAGCACCTGTTCTCTGCCAAATCGTTTCTCGAAGATGACTGCACCCGACCTCAATCCTGCGAAAGCCAACGACATTCATCGCCTTCTCGAGTCATACACCGACATTTTTTATTTCGATGACGTACCTCTAGGGCAAACATTCACCGTTCAGCACCGTATAAACACTGGTGACGCCAGCCCCATTCACCGACGCCTCTATCATGTCTCCCACACTGAGCGCAGAGTTATCCAAGCGGAAGTTGACAAAATGCTCAACAAAGGTGCCATAGAACCATCAAGTAGTCCTTGGGCCTCCCGTGTCGTCCTTGTGAAGAAAAAGTACGGTACCTGGCGCTTCTGTGTTGACTATCGCCACCTCAACAAGATCACGCGAAAAGACGTACACCCGCTACCACGCATCGATGACGCATCGGACTGCCTGCACGGCGCTACATACTTCTCGACTATTGATTTTCGGTCCGGCTACTGGCAGATTTCTGTCAATGAGACGGACTGCGAGAAGACGGCCTTCATTAAACCGGACGGTGTATACTAGTTTAGGCTCATGCCTTTTGGGCTATGTAACGCCATTGCCACATTCGAACGAATGATGGACTCTCTCCTGCGTGGTTATAAGTGGTCCACTTGCCTCTGTCACCTAGACAATGCGATAGTCTTTTCATCTAATTTTACAGCCACCTGACCCGCCTCGCTGCAATTCTCTCAGTCTTCAGAACAGCTGGGCTACAAATAAACTCCATGAAATGTCAATTTGGCCGCCGTCAAATTACCGTTCTGGGCCATTTTGTAAATGCCGATGGCATCTAACCAGATCCCGAAAAGATCCGCGCCGTCCGTAGCCTTCCGCTGCCCTGGTCTACATCCGATGTCCTAACTTTCATCGGCTTATGTTCCTACTTTCGTCGTTTTGTGAAAAACTTCGCCGACGTTGCCAGGCCACTCACAGATTTACTGAAGAAGGATACCACATTCTCATGGGGCCCTGAGCAGACTCAAGCGCTCACCGCTCTCATCGGCTACTTAAATACGACCCCCATACGTGCCCACTTTAATCCTTCTGCTGCCACAGAAGTTTGCACCGACGACAGCGGCCACGGTATTGGCGCAGTTCTCACTCAGTGGCGCCACGGCAGACAGTGTGTGATAGCTTACGCCAGTCGCCTGCTTTCTCTCCCTGAGAGGAATTGTTGCATCACCGAGAAAGAGTGTTTAGATTTAGTTTGGGCCATCGCCAAATTCCGGACATATTTATATGGTCGCATGTTCTCCGTCATTACGGAACACCACGCCCTCTGCTGGCTGACTTCTCTGAAGGACCCGACTGGACTGGACGTCTGGGTTGCTGGGCTCTGAGGCTCCAGGAATTTTCGTTTAGTGTCAGCTACAAGTCTCGCCGTTTGCACAAGGACGCAGACTGTCTTTCTCGTCATCCAGTAAACCTTCCTGATTCCGCTACGACTGACCTGGAGAGCAGCGTAATGGCGTTTACTGACATCGGCGATACGCGCATTGAACAACGACGGGATGAGTCAGTGCGCAGCTATCATCGACGCCATCCAGTCTGACAGCCATGACGCTGAATCTCGTATGTTCGTGCTGCATGACGACATCCTCTACCGCTGCAACGTCAGCACTGAAGGCGCTGAGTTTCTGCTTGTCATTCCTCGTCATCTATGGCCTGCCATACTTGAACAACTTCACGACGCACCAACAGCGGGACACCTCGGTGTTTCCCGCACATACGACCGCGTGCGACGTCGGTTCTTCTGGCCAGGACTGTACCGCAGCGTGCGTCGATATGTCGCCACTTGCGACCTTTGCCAGCACCGAAAAAGACCTTCTTTGCTGCCAGCTGGATACCTTCACCCAATCGGGCTCCCCTCTGAACTATTTCATCGCGTGAGACTCAACCTTCTTGGCCCTTTTCCGTCGACGACATAGGGAAATAAATGGATCACCATCGCCCATGATTATGCGACCCGTTACGCGATAACGAAGGCCATGCCAACCGGTTGCGCCACGGACGTCGCGGATTTTCTTCTTCATGACGCCATCTTACACCACGGTGCACCCCGACAGCTGCTTACGGACCGCGGCCGCACTTTTTTGTACAAAGTTGTCGATGACCTCCTTCGATCTCGTACTACAGTGCATAAGCTATCTACCGCCTACCACCCACAAACTAATGGCCTAACTGAACGTCTCAACCGCACGCTCACAGAGGTGCTTTCGGTGTACGTATCCGAAGATCATCGTGACGAGGACACCACGTTGGCCTCTGTGACTTTCGCGTATAATTCCTATCGACAAGACACCACAGGATTCTCACCTTTTTATCTTTTGTATGGTCGCTACCCCATATTGCCGTTTGAAACCACCTTGCCTCTCAAGCCATCTGCTTCCGAGTACGCTCGCGAAGCCATTGATCGGGCTCACATGGCTCGTCAAGTTGCCCAGTCTCGTCTCACCAGGTCACCGGATATGCGAAAAGCCCGCTACGACCACCGGCATCGTAATATAACGTTTTCCCCGGGTGACCGCGTGCTCCTCTAGTCACCGTGTCGACGTGTAGGTCTCTCCGAAAAACTTTTGTCCCGATACGCAGAACCCTCTACGTCAAGTTAGCGACGTCAACAACGAAAAAGCGCCATTGCACTCCAATACGTCACTAAGTTTGTCACTTGTTGACAATGTTCATGTTTCGCGCATGAAACCCTACTTCTGTCGCACTTCTCCGAACTCGCGCCGAGACGGCGCTCCAACACCCGGTAATCCTGTTACGGAGATGAAGTAAAGGAAGGACAGGATCAGCTGACAGGCGCGCAAGGGTGCCAATCAGCCATTGTGACTCTTGCCTGTGGTTGTTCCTCTGTAAATGCATTTTGTACAGAAGTCACCAACGCCGTAACAATACTAAGTGTCAATCACCTGTGGCACATACCCGCCCGTGGGTGTGTGGCGGTGTCTGGCGGGAAGTGTTTGACGGCGTACGTGACAAAATCGTGACATAAATCAAGTCTTGACCAGCGTGTCATATTCGTCAAACCATCTTACCCTCCCCTGCTAATTTAGGTGCACGCCAAGTTAAGGGGGTGACCACGAGAGCACCCAAACGTAAGCGGTTAGATAGATAGATAGATAGATAGATAGATAGATAGATAGATAGATAGATAGATAGATAGATAGATAGATAGATAGATAGATAGATAGATAGATAGATAGATAGATAGATAGATAGATAGATAGATAGATAGATAGATAGATAGATAGATAGATAGATAGATAGATAGATAGATAGATAGATAGGCACGCTCAGAGTCGCGGAAGTTCGCAAAGAAATGTTTAGCAATTAAAATACTTTTGAGAGGGGGGGGGCACGGGCCTGGCGTGCCACTCTCTGGCTACACCACTGCTACTTAGTAAGTCTGTGGGACAGATTAGGAAAGAAGGTGGAGCGGACGCTCCTGTGCGAACTCCTATGGAGGCTATGTTACGCTGTTTTGCTTGAGGCGGCTCATTGCGACGTTCATGATATGAACTGATGTTTGGTTCGCTTTAAGTTGTATAAGTGCGACGCATCAGATTAAACTGGGAAAGACTCAAACCAACAACCTTTCAATAAAGTGAACGCTGTATTGCATAAAGGCTGTAAACCCGATGTTTCGAAATCAACTACTGCCTTCTTCGGGGTGACTGAGAGGCACTATAGCGAGAGCAACGTAGATACACATATACGCCTCCCTGCTTTGGCCAGTGGCCTCGCCATGTTTTTGTAAAGATCTTAGTTTACCGGTTGGCGTTATCGAAAGTCCCCAAAATGTTCCACGACACCACCAACACTCTAATAAAAAATATAGTGCGTGCTATCTCTTTTCGGTTAGGCCCGACTTGCTACATTTATGACCCCCTTCAAAGAAGCTCGTTAGCTCGGGAGCTACGACTCTGTCGAGAGTGTAATGATCCCCTAAAGATAATTGACATGTTATCTTTTACAATGTTGCATTTTTTTTATTTCCAGTGGTATTCCTCGCTTAATTTCGCAGGGCACATTCCCTTCCGCGATGCTCAAGGAACCCCTAAATAAAAATAGATCATAATGCAATGAAATTTGTTCATCCACACCGCCTCTTTTCACACATTTATTTCGTCTAGCCTTGAGGAGGGACGCATATGCTGATATTTTCTCCCATGTGCTTGCATTTAAACGCTGTAAAAGAAAACAGAGAAATTAAGGTGTAACTCGAGAATGGAATTTTTTTTTTGCGCTCCAAAAAAGTCACACACAAAAACATTGACATAATTCTTTTAAAAATATCTTTGCAGTAACCTATGTCCCGATTTCGCAATATTTACTCCATCTAATAGTATATGTTTCTTTGACCACCTACAAAAACTAAGCCACAGTAGAATATCCCGAAGATGTATTTGTCAGCTAGTTGGCACAGTGCCCTAAAAAGGGTTACAGCACCTACGGTTCGGGACAAAGCAACTAATTCACCACTGTGTCCCCCGATTCCTCACTCTGTCTCCGTACGTTGGCGCTGCAACACTTCAAAAAAAAACAGAATAAATGAGTGATTGCACAAGAAGATGAGGACGTTGCATAGGCAGGCGCAAGCAATGGTGGTGCTGTTGTTGGAGGAGGAGGAAAACGAATTGCCTCAATAACCTACCTGGTCTGAGGATCATTGTGGCTAAAAACTATTTCAGTCGCAGGAAACAGCGGGATGAAGCCACATTCTAAGCTATGCCGTCTAATGGGAGAGTGAGCCTTAGTTGCTAGCGATCTATTGAGCTCTGAAAGTCCTGTGTTGGCAGGGATCAGCGGACCAGGCAAGCTCTTTAGGCCTTCCATATAACTAAAACAAAAGATCGTTGCATCAGCCAAACATCGGCTATAGTCGAAACGATTGCGAAACGTACTTTTTTGGAAAATCGCTGACAAATGTTTTCAGGGTGAACAGTGGAAGTGCCTCAGACAAGCTGGCTGACATTTTGGTAGGAGGACCTATCTTTGTCAAAGGACCTAACTTTCACAAATATAGGTCCTCCTATCAAAACGTCTGCGAGCCTGTCGAGGGCACTTCCACTGTTCACCCTGATTACGTCAAGGGCACTTCCACTGTTCACCCTGTTTACCCTGATCGTGATTTTGGACCGATAAATGTTGTAACTTGAACATCACTGGCACACGTGGTATGCTATTAAGCTGTATATTAACCATGTTTTTTTTTCCTGCGAAATAAAGTAGTTACGAGTGTAGCGGCATCCTTTTCGTTCCTTTTACGCCTTGTCTCCGTGCGGTGCTCTACAAGTAAACGTGATCCACAATGCTGACCTGCATAAGGTCGTAGGTATAAAGGAAATAGAAATTTATTAAGAAAGAATTGAAAAGGCAAACATAAAAAAGTGGAAATGAATACACAGGCAGGGGTGGTGTGATAATGAATTCAACTAGGCCTGTCGACCGCAGAAACTTCAAGGACGCTCTCGTATCTTTTTCTGATAAAGACCGTATCATCCTGCATGCAGAGATAGCTTCCCCGGAGAGCTGCCATGGTCGTGGAGGTGCTTACACAGTTGACAGGGACTGTCACTAGGAGCTGCAGTGAGTGGTTGATGATACAGTATGATGGTTTTAGCGCTGCCGCAAGAGGTCGCAGGAAACACAGTCAGCCATTCTGGCGCGGCAAGCACGACGAAACCAAGATAGAGAATGAGGGAGGCGATAAGCGTACGTTGCTTCACCTGTTCCACGCAACGCATCGAAGATGGGGGTCTTACTTGGTAGTCAGTTTTATACGTAGTTGGTTAGAATATAAGAAAATGAATTGAAGCTCGCTTTTTCACCGAAAAAATGCTTGCATAAGTGCTGCACTTAATAACGATGGCTAAATTATGCGACTCTATGCAAGTCTCCTGTATTTCAAGTAGGCTACTTTCTCTTGCAGGCGCATGTAAGTGTCACTAGTTTTCGGGTGAAAAACTGCGTGGCGTAATGAAAAGGCGAGAACAGGGTTGTCTCATTTTGTGTTTTTATCATTTCTTCGGAGCTTTCGTGATGTCACAGTTGGGCATAGGACGATCTTATGACCGGAAAGTAAGGAAGTAAGAAATAGCAGCCGTTAGCACGGCTGCTATTTAAGCCTCTTGGGTGCAGCGATGACGACGATGAAATTAAAAACGACTCGTGCCGCTTCAACATGCGTGTATATAGTTTAACCTGGTAGCGTTGCAGAGCTCGTTTCGCGGAAATTATTGTGTTGGTGTTCGCGCGCGTGCCGCTGGTTCTGAGCGAATATTTAGCGTTGCCCGTGAGCGAAAATTCAAGTTAGACGCAAACAAGTAACTCATCAAAAAAAATTTTTTTTTTGGTACGAGTGGTAACCGAACCGTGAAGCTTCTGCGTGGTAAACAGGTGTTTTATCAATAAGCCGCGGCTGTGCTCGAAATTGCTTTCAAAAAAACCCTATAAGAAGTTTATGTATCGCGTGAGGAGTGTCATTAACACGTGTAACATAGCATGAAAAAATATATAATCTCGCCTGACATCGAAACATGCGACTCGCGCAACGAGTGGTCGGTATAAAGGCTCGTCAATTACAAAGCAGACGTGTATAATAATTATCATTATCAACAACAGCATCGAGAACATGTGCTGCTGCACAGGCGCACGTGTTACGTTTTGGACACCTGGGTACTTTGCCAACAAGAAAAAGGTGAACAAATATGACGTAGTCGGCCCTTGGTATTCGCAAGCGTACAGATGCTCCTTTTCTTGAAGCATGGTTCAGGCACCCGCCGAGAAGCGAAGCCAGGCTATAGCGATTCTGAAGGTGATGCAAACGGGATCTGATTACACGCTATCGCACTTTGCTCTTCAAGGCAAAGCTCAGCCGTCCTACAAGTTTTGGCAGCGAGCGCTTAAGTGAAGTTGCTTCAGCTATCGGTAACTTGTTATGCAAAACATGCACAGATTGTACAAAACAGCACAGGCAGGTCGCCCAGCTACCGAGTACAGCAGATGCGAGAACTTAAACGGGAACTCGATCTGCTCGGCAAAGTGTAGCCCGTAAAACACGTGAAAGGGAGAGAGAGAAATAGACAGAAAGAAAAGAAAAGGAATTGTGAGAGGAGGAGAAAGAAAAAAAGAGAAAAATATAACTGCCTATATGTATCACACCGTATTTCATTCATTGCACTCTTCGAATTAGAAGGCATTCAAGAGCATGCACTATGATCTGTCTCCTCGATCTATGACCTTAACAAGAGCTCCTCAAACATAAGAGTTGATCTTGGATAGTGGCACTTGTAATATAGAGGGAAATACATGTGTTTAACACTCTTCCACAAAATTTTCACTGAAGCAACAGCCTCAAAAAAGGAAGCACATATCCTTAACCCTGTAATTCCCACTGAATCACACTTGATACATTGCTTTGAATACCTCAATAAAGCTACTAATAGCTACTATAGGAGTGATAATAGCAGCTATAGCAGATTTAACCTGTTATGAAAAAGGTAAAGTGACTTACATAATATGTGATAGTAACAAATTATTCACAATTAGTAATAATTAGGTTAAGGCTAAAACAAAATTTCATTCATAATTTTCCCAAAATGAATTGCACACGAAAAGTATGAACAATCAGCGTTTTTTTGCAATTTTTTGAAAGCATAACTGTTCGTGGCATTATATGGTTAAACCACCTACAGCTCTGCCCGTATGGGTAATTCTTTGAAAGGACAGACAACTGGCCAGAAGGGAAGATTAGAACGCAGTAGAAATGAAAAGACCATGAAATGTAGTGGTCTACTCTACATTTATTTTCGAGTTGTGACTATACAGCCTAATTTTTTTTTAAATGATGCTTAAAATTATCAACAACCGCCTTGTGGCACAGGCTAGTGGAAGAGCCTTGAAGTGGGATTATGGAATATGGAGTCGATCACTTTCCTGAACGATGTCGCATCGTCTGGTGCTGTTGTGCGTGCCAGTCCTCAATATTAGGTTATGTGTATTATTATTCAGCCCCGCTGAGCTCTGTGCTGCTTACGACAGAAAAAGCACGGTTAAAAGTGGCGCTGCCATCGCTGCTACCAGTGGACCAAGTCAAGCCGTGGCGCATGCGCACGGGGTACACGCTTGCACTGTGTGCCACCACGCTGGAATACGAACTGCCCGCGCGCTGACTGTTTGAAGCATGTGAGCATACCACTTCGTAATCGCTGCAGATAGACAAAGTCTGATTGCAAATATTTCGTGGCATTTTCGAATTTACCAATCCGGGATCAGGCTCACTGACGAATAAGACTTCCTTGTGCTGAGAAAAATGGGCATCATCAGAAATGATGGTTGGTCTCTTTAAATATTAGCGAATATTGTTGTCGCATAGGCATATTTAGGCAATCGTTTGTTTTTGGTTGTTTTTTTCAGCACATGCCATGATTCTAAATGGGAAGCACCCCGCTCTTGGAGTGAACGGACACAGTAGACACGGTCAGAGCGAACCAAACAACGCACACATTTATTTACCTACCTTTAGATCGACTATATTGTCAACCAAATTATTATACATCAATCGTGATCACGCTAGACAACCGTGCACAATATTGCACAACATTCAACAACGAAACAAACAAAAGAACACACTCAAGGTGGCCTCGCCAACGCTTGACTTGCCACGAGGGCTCCCGGTGCGCAACCCGCGGTGCCGCGCACCGGGGACCCACCGCTACAGACAACCGTTCGCGTCAACCGCCACCCGCCAAAAGAGAACCGCTCATCTCTCCCGTGCCACCACCATGGCTTTTCGCCAGGCGTCACTGCCGGCGCCGCCGTTCTAACCATGATGATGATGACGGTGGTGGGAAATGCTCATGAGCACAACGCCACCTACCACTCAATATTCGTGACCCTTTAAATGCGGCTTATGTGTGAGACACGTCTGCCACGCAGCACAAACAATTTTACAAGGGGTGTCAGCACCCCCACAATGTGACGGTGCCCTTGCTCAATACGTGTTTCAATGGGTATCGCACGACCCAGACGAAAAAAACAAACAAACCCAGGAGTCGAGAATTCCTAGCTGCCGCCCAGCAACTAAGGCTGACTCTACCATTAGACAGCATACCTTAGAATGTGGCTTCACCCCGCTGTTTCCTGAGACTGAAATACTTTCCAGTCACAATGATCAGACCAGGGAAGTTATTGAGACACTCCATTCCTCTTCCTCCACCTCCAACAACAACAGCACCAATGCTTTCGCCCGTCCTAGAAACTCGGAGGATGTTTCAGTAAAGTTACTATATGTATGTGTTCGTACATTGCACCCCCGTTTAGTCCTATTGTTGGCTTCATGTTTTTTGGCGAATTAGTTTGACGTTTTGTATGTAGTCATGGGCGTGCTCTAATTCCAGTAATTTGTGTTTGTATCTTTATCGTAAATTCTTCCTCGTGGCTGCGATGGACTCCATTACACGAAGGAAAGAGCGTTAAACACGGATTATCATTAACCAGCATAAATATTGCAGAAGATTGAACAGAAAGATAACTACACTCAGGAATTCAGCCGCTGTACAAAAACAAATGTGAGTAGTGCTGTCACTCCGAAATCGAAATGACAATAAACGTGTGTGTTTTAACAAAAAAAAAGAGTACCGAATCAATACAGGTATCAAGGTATTATGGCACTAAGCAAAATTTATATTCGCATAGGGTTAATGGTGATCAACTTCCTCTGATGTCCTAGGTTCGAACAGCAGTGACTATTTGTGCACATTTGCAATTTTTCCAACGCACAAATACTCGAATGAAGAAAAGTTCCCGACGAAACACATAAATTAGCGCTGAATCACTTTGTTTCAGCCTCTAGTCGACAGCATGAACTGGGAAGCCGTGTGCTGCGAGCAGATTATACGAATCCTTTTTATCAACATTGCAGCAGAGTTATAATATTCTGTTTCCTTCGACAACAGTAGTTAAGCACAGAAAGGCCCGGAAGGCATTGATTACGAGCTACCTTTATTATCGCATAAAACAAAAGGAAAGTGTATTAGCTAATTTTCTAAAAACACGTGATCCTAAAATATTGAAGGAACTTAAGCAGTCCAGAAATAGGTTAAATGTTGAGCTAAGGAAGGAGAAACTTGACTTTTCTTTAGCGTAAATTTAAAAGCGTCATCCAAAACAGTCAGACAGTAGTAAGGCATTGAAATTTTTTTTTTTTTGTGAATTGATGGGCACTCCATCAGGAGTACCACCGGAATGAGAAGTTGATGGCTTTAAGTATTCTGTACATTCCTTACCTACTTTATTAAACAATCATTTTATGAATTTTGGAGCTGCTGAATTCTTCCCAACTGTCCACTCAGGGAAAAGTTGTATGACGAACCTGCACTGCGCGGTGCTGTGAAAGACATTGTACTTAATTCTCCTACTTCAGGAGATGAAGTCACATCTCTTCTAGGTTCTCTTGGATGCATAGCTACCGGAAAGACTGCATAAAAGCTTCACCAGCTAGGGACATGGCTCATGACATTGCAAAGCCATTAACGTGCATTTTAACGACCAGATTTCATCTGGTAGGCTAAAATTGTTCGTGTGACTTTAATTCATAAATGCGGGAAGTGTAATCAGTTGACCAATTGTAGACAAATATCTGTGCTATCAATCTTTTTCTGAATTTGCAGATAAAGAATTGTGCACGCGATTTAATAAACTTTTATCGATGAAAAACGTTATTGTAGATCCATAGTTTTTATTTGAAAATGAAAAGTCTTCAAAAAAGAGGCACTAAGGCGAAATAAAGATAAAATTACCTAAGATAGTGAGAACAGGCTATTTAGAGTAGGCGTATATCCTAGATTTCCGAAAAGCATTCGACTCCACCAAACACGAAATGTTATTCCGAAATGATATCCAAAATAAAATTGACGCTCTAAACGAGGTAACCGACGTTAGCGTGTAGACGCAACGAACGATAAGCTTACTACTATCATCAAATAGTGTGCGATTGATGTCGGAGGTGCCCTCACCTAGACAGGACACTGGACAAACTATCGCAGGATGCGAAAAATATCATAAAAGACGACAAACCATGAAAGCCTCAATGCAACCGACGAATAAAGCTAGTGGAGCTTTCGAAGTTAATAAATAGGCGTAAGGTAGCCAACATCAGAGTGTATAACATGTAGAGAATTGAGCAGGCTTTAAAAAGCGATCGAAGCCTATAAAGCTGCGAAGGCAAACTTGTGCATAGGCAAAAATCGGTTGTATGCATTAAAGGACAAGAAAGGCAATGTCATAACGAATGGGGATAGGATAGTTGAGGTCGCGGAAGAGTTCTACAGAGAGCTGTACAGAAGCCGAAACAACCAGGATGATATCGTAAGAAGCCATAACAGCGCAGAGGAATTCGGCATCCTCCCAGTAACGACATTGGAAGTAAAGAAAGTCCTAAAATGAATGCAAAGAGACAAAGCCGCTAGTGAGTATAAGGTAAAAGCGGACCTGCTGAAAGATGGCGGAGAAATTGTGTTACAAAAACTGACAGGAAACTGAAGAATCTTTTGACGGGAAGGGTGCCATAGTCTTGGAAGAGCTTAGAAGTGTGGTGGTTTGGGCTAGTTGGTACGACAAGACGATAGCTATAGCGCGAGAACAAAAACGACGACGATGTCTTATTCTTGTCCCTTTGTCGCGTTTCTGTTCTCGCGCTATAACTATCGTCTTGGAAGAGCGCCAACATCATAATAATTTATAAGAAAGGAGACGTCAAGGGCTGGAAAAATTACAGGCCGGTCAGCTTACTTTCCGTCCTTTAGAAACTATTCAAAAAAATAGCAGCTAATAAAATTAAACGACATTAGAGTTGAATCAACCAAAAGACCAAGTAATATTTCGTACAGGGTACTCCGCAATAGACAGTATTCATACTACCAATCAGATGATAGAGAAATGCGTGAGATACAACCAACTTCTATACATGGCCTTCGTATATACATTACGAGAAGGCGTTTTACTCAGTCGAGACATCAGAAGTAATGCATGCACTACAGAGTCAGGGCATCGACGAACTCTACATAAACATACTGTAAAAATCTACAGTGGCTCCACAGCCACCATAAAGAAATTGACAGAATCCCAATAAAAGAGGTTGTAAGACAGGGAGACACGATCTCTCCAATGCACGTGTTTACAGGAGGCGCTAGATTGGGAAGAGTTAAGGATAAGGGTTAATCGAGAGCGTCTTAGTAACCTGCAATTTGCTGATGACATTGACTTGATGACTAACTCAAGGGACTAATTACAGCTCATGATTACTGAACTGGACACGGAAAACAGAAAAGTAGGTCTGAAAATTATAATGCATAAAACGAAATCATTGTGAAACACTCTAGGCCTAAAACAACGCTTTGCGATAGGTGAAGAAACGCTGGAAGTTGTGCAGTAATAGGTTTACTCAGGACAGGTATCAACTGTGGAGCCCAACCATGAGAGTGAAATAACTAGAAGAATAAGGATGGGGTGAGATTCGAGTGCACGTTAAAGAACCCCAGGTGGTCGAAATTTCCGGAGCCCTCCACTACGGCGTTTCTCAAATTCATATGGTGGTTTTGGAACATTAAACCCCACATATCAATCATCATCAATAAGAATGGAGTGTATCACATTCGGCAGGCACTCTCAAATGATGACTGGTAGTTTGCCACTATCTCTCAAGAGGAAGATATATAACAGCTGCATCTTACCGGTACTGACCTACGGAGCAGAAGCCTGGAGGCTTAAAAAGAGAGTTCCACTTAAATTGAGGACGATGCAGCGAGCGACGGAAATGAAAATGATAGGTATAACCTTAAGACACAAAACTAGAGCAGATTGGGTCATGGAAAAAAACGAGGTTAAGTATATCATAGTTGAAATTAAGAAAAGGAAATGGACATGAACTGGGCACGTAGCACGTATACGCAGGATAATCGCTGGTCATTCAGGGTGACTGGCTCTCCAGAAAACACAAACGACGAAAGGAAGACAGAAAGTTAAATGGGCCGTTAAGATTAGGAAGTTCGCAGGCATAACGTGGTAGCAGGAAACACAAGACCATGTTGATTGGCGGATCATGGGAGAGGCATTTGCCCTGCAGTGGGCATTGTCAGGATGATTATGGTGATAATGATGATGATGATGATGATTATGCTTGTGTATATGTGTATATTTACACGTGAGCATTGTAATTATTTTTATTCTGCACCCCTTGAACGTACTTCTGCTCAAATGCGGCAACTATGAGAAATAAGAGTGCCTGTTGCTGTTTTTTTTTGTAATAACGTTATATATGGTTGAATTATTTCGACATAAAACAGCACTGCTGCTTTGAAATTGTGTATATTTCGAATGTTTTGTATTTCGATTGTGTACGGCTGCGCTGCTATTAGGCCCGGGGCGAGCAGGACCATGTCAAAAGGCAAAGTACCACCTTGTGTCCTCAGTGCGGTCAATGCCTTTGTATTGTCTGCAAAATGAATAAAACTAGAACTGACGTCTTTCGCAGGGGCAGGTACCAAGATACACCTTGTTGCAGTGAGGAGCTTTAGTACTGGAGCACCGATGACCAATGTCATTCAAGTCTTGGCATGTGTTTGCGGTGTTTTTCACGCAGCACTTGTGTTGTGAAGGGCATGGCTGTGAATCGTCACATTCGTCGCTGCTCGTTGGTCCCCAGTATACGTCCTAAAGAAAAACAGCATCATGTCAAAACTTTTTTGAAAACATCAACGCATGCTCACACCTTACTTAATAACCTCCTCTACCATATCATCATAAGCGACACACTAAACATAGCTTATTTTTTTATTGCAGTCTCTAATTTATTAAATGCGAAGCATTTCTTAGCGAACGTTGGTGACTTTGAGCGTATCTATCTATCTATCTATCTATCTATCTATCTATCTATCTATCTATCTATCTATCTATCTATCTATCTATCTATCTATCTATCTATCTATCTATCTATCTATCCATCTATCTACCCATCTATCTACCCATCTATCTATCTATATAGCTGCGTACTACTTTTAGCTTTCCTGGACGTTTCAATAATGGTATCAATACCAAACTTAGTATGGCATAAGATGACTGTATGTAGAACATATTTGACTAGTTATAACACAAAGATCATGGCATTTATGTCATGAATATCATGATTTACATTTCATAGTCCTGCAGCCCTTGTGGTGGTTTCTTACATATGGCACCTTGCAAAACTGGTATGGTATGGCATGATTGCATAGCGAACAGAAGCGACAGACTCTAACATGAAAATCATGACATGCGTGTCATGTAACAACATGACTAAATGTCAGGCTCATGACGCGCTCACGGCCGTTTCGCTAGCGTCACATATATCAAATTTCGTATTACAGTACGTGAATGGTTGACGAAGGTAAGTGACTGGCTCAAACATAATAATGATGAGATGCGTGTCATGTAACAACATGACTACATGCCACGCTCATGATGCGCTGGTGGCCGTTTCGCTAGCTTAATATGTACCAAACTGAGGTATTACGTGACGCGAACGGATGACATAGGTAAATGACACATCCAAACATGATAATCACGACATGCGTGTCATTAACAGCATCACCACATGCCACACTGGTAATGCGCTCACGCCCGTTTTGCTAGCTTCACATATTCCAAATTTAGTATTACGTGACGCCAATGGATGACGAATGTATGTGACTGGTGCAAACATGATAATCATGTAATGCATGTCATGTGAGAACATGACTACATGCCACTGTCAAGGCGCCAAAACATTTCGACGTGACGCGGTGCGCGTGCTTGCCGGCGTTCATTTTGTCTCGTCACGCCGGCGTTGCCACGCCAGGCGCCGGTCCTGTCATATATTCACAGGCGCGCGCCGCGCTGCGTTGCTTTGACGCATGCGCGTTTGAGCGCTTCTGGCGTCCCTCTGTTACGAAAAGAGGGAGACGCAGTGTTGTCTGGGTAACGCATCGGCGCAAAATGCAGCATGTCGCATTTCGCGCTGGTTGCCGTCGGGCCGCGCCGACTGACGCTTATCGCCCCTGACGTCAGACTCTAGAGTGCTCGTGTTTTGCTAACGTAACGTCGCTGTGTCCAGCGTGCGCGCGCGTCAACTCCACATTGGAGTATATTGGGCCCTTCATGATGCGCTCGAGGCAATTTTGCTAGCTCTACATATACCAAATTGGGTGTTACGTGACGTCAATGGATGACGAAGCACATGACTGGTGCAAACATGATAATCCTGACACGCGTGTCATGTAAGAACATGACAACATACCACGATCAGAGCGTGCTCGCGAATGTTTCGCTAGCTCCACATATACAAAATTTGGTATCACATGGCGTGAATAGAGGACGAAGGTAAACGACACATCTAAACATGATAATCATGACACGGAAGTCATGTACAGCATCACTTACCTCCACCTCGCAACGTGGTGCTTATTTTGAAGTGACATATCAACATTTCTTATTCGTGCTTCGGTTATCATCGATTTCCGCTGTACGTGGAATCTAATATATATTCATTTATTCATTCATTATTTATTTATTATTTAAACCTCCCTTCTATATATCTGGTGCTTTCATGTTTTGCAATAAAATACCTAACGAAGGTAACCGAACAAGCTGTCTACATCAATTCACAATCCCTCAGCCATCATTTTTATTCTTTATATGAGTTGAAACCAGCTACGTTATTTCAGGTGGCAATTGTCAAAAGCAATTAAGCTGTAACAGAAGGGTAGGCGAATCTCTTGCAATCATTACCTCTTTTTAAAGATGGCAGTAAGAGAAAAAGTTTCAATTTTTTTAGCTTTTTCAATACACAAAGCCAAGCGCTACAATTTTTCTTTTCGTTTCATAATACATTCTGAAATTGACTTTATTCAGGAAAGTTGTTATCAATTTATGCCCCCCCCCCCCAAAAAAAAAGAGGCGTAATAATTTTTGAACGATACTTAAGGGCCATTTTAAACACCCTGAATAACCCAAATATTAATTGGTGGAACGGCATACAAGTCCACAAAAAAATGTTCAAGAAAATATTTTGAAATTTTTAAATTCTATTTCACGTATCAATTGAAATCATTCATCATGAAATATTAAACAGCAAAGAAAAGCAAACCGGTAGGAATGGAAGAAGTACTGACATCCTTTTGTTTGTCTGGGTTTGCTTCTTGCGCAGTTTTATATTTTACAACTAATCTTGACCACTTGGTCTAACATTTCTCAGAGCCAACCCAAATCATTCTTTATTTCTCCCTCGTGGCGTGACGTCAATGTGAAGCCGTGACCGTTAGCTCGGTCACCTGCCACGATGCTATGAGTTGTGAGATCTGGTTAACAAGTACAGCATACGACCGAGAGACCCGACAGAAAAAAAACTTTGAAATTCCTTTATTTCTGTTATCTTAAATTTATTTATAATTCTTTATTGTATGCCAACGCGCTCTGTCATGGGCTTGCGAACAATTATCTCTGAAAGGGGGAGGGGGGAAAGTTTTATCGCAACGTTTTCCTCCCCAATTACGTCGAATCTGATAACAATATCTTCACAATGAATGAAAAAAAACAGGCCTGCATGGAACGCACAGCACAATCATATCGAAAGCTGTAAGAGCAACCTTTTTAGAACCTTTTTTTTTTTGGGGGGGGGGGGGGACACTTTTTAGGTAAGTGCTACAAGCCCACTTGTCGGGTACCCACTACATCTACATACTTTTTTTGTAGCAGGGAGACATTCATTATGCCATTTTTCGTCGTTGTTCAGAAGAGCGTGATACCCGCAATAGACTTGCAAGGCGGGGCTTTGGTAATCAGCTTTGTGTAGTGTACAGGTGGTTAGTAAAAATTTCTAACATGCAGCAAAGGTCCTAGGCCATCATTATTGTAAGAATTCTGCATGGTCATAAGCCTGCACCTCAATTATTGACGGGACAGGTACGACATAGTTCAAGTGTACATACTGTTTCATGTAGTATATGCCCGAAAATCATCCAGAAAAAACAAAATCGAAAATCGCCTCCCTATCTTTATCTCTGTTTCTGTGTTGGAACACATCTTAAGATGAGCAGGCAGTATACGAATCATAGCAGTAATAAAATGAATAATTAACCGTTTAATTAGATCGGACAGGCTCTCTGGTCAAATGAATCAGTTGCTGTTCTTCCTGCTAAGAGCCCGCTCCATCTGGATATCTCCAGAAAATGCGGAAGCTGCGCCCTTTGTTCTAGGTTTCAGTTTCGCGGGCAATACTGGTCCAATTTTATTATCCGCTAATAATTGCTCATGGCTGCTTTGCGAAGGGCTCATTTTTTGTATCCCCACCCTATCCAAGACTAACCAAAGAAGAGAGCGTGATTTTCAGACGCCTACAAAGCAATACTTACATACATGTCATATGGATGCACCGCCTTTACCCAACGACACACGACTACATGTGCCCGCTCAGCAGCGTACCAGACACTCTGGCACACTTGCTCGTGGAATGCCAGTGCCATGCAAACAACGACGTGCAACTGGAGCGGGACCAAGCCCCAAGAATAAACGACGACCACCAAATGGAAACGTCGGAGGCCAAGATCTTCCTCGAGGACCTGGAAGACTAGCGACTACTCGTGGCCAGGGTTAAGAGGGCAGTTGAAGCCAAAGGGTTCCTGGATTAGGGAACCCTCCCACTTTAGGGTGACACCGGGCCTCGTTCAGAACACTGTTTTCTAAATAAACATTTATTTCTCTCTCTCCCCTAAGCAAAAAATAATTTGCTTTATTTATTACTGTCATAACTGATACCTCTGCTTATCTCAATATGCCAGCCACGATAGAAAAGTATTTATGAAGGCGGCACGAAAACGTCACCTTTTCTTTGTTTTTGCGGTGATTTTCGGACACATTTCTTGAGGGACCCAAAGCTCAAGTTTGTGGAGCGACGACAATGCCGCGCTGCGACTTTGGCGGCAAGCTCCGGGCAAATTGGAGATAGGCGCAGCAAAGAGCGCAGACGATTCATCGTGTTTTGAGATACTGTATATTGTCACGTGATCACAGAACGACCACAACGTCTGTTCACAGGAGCAGCACTGGACGTCGAGCCGAACCGAACGTTAGAGCACGAGCACACACCAACCGTCCTCTTCTTCTTTCTCACCATGGCACATACTCGCATTGGCGTGGCTAAACCTCGTTCCATGCCTGTGGCATCACCCCCCCCCCCTTCGAAAAAAAGTACCACCCCGATGACCAATGCCGATTAAAAGTTAAAGTAGTCGCGTACACGCACAAAGACGCGTGAAGAAGCAGTGTCAGGTGGCTCGGGGGTAGTGTGGCTTCATCCGTGACACATGAACAATGTCGGGCTGCTGGGAACATCGAGATCGCTGAGCTGTGTCTTCAAGCAGAATTTCGTAGTTGACATCTGTGAGGCGCCGTAGTACTCTATAGGGACCGAAGTAGCGGTGAAGTAACTTTTCCGAGTGGCCCCTTTTGCGAACGGGGATCCACAGCCAGACCAGATCACCGGGTTGGTAAATGACATGGCGATGACGTGAGTTGTACCTCTGCGAGTCGATTCGTTGTTGTTTTTGGATCCGCTTGAGTGCAAGCTGGCGGGCCGCGTCGGCGAGCCGGAGAAAGTCGTTCGCATCAGTAGTAATATCGGTCGTGTCAGGCAACAGCATGGCATCAAGCATCGTAATTGCTTCTCGGCCGTGAAGCAACCGGAATGGAGTGAAACCCGTAGTCTCTTGAACCGCAGTGTTGTAAGCGAACGTTACGTATGGCAAAATTGCATCCCAGTTCTTGTGATTACGGTCGACGTACATAGATAGCATGTCAGCGAGCGTCTTGTTTAATCTCTCCGTCAGACCGTTGGATTGTGGATGGTATGCGGTTGTTTTGCGATGAGCTGTTCCACTAAGTCTCGTAACGTCTTGCATCAATTGGGCTGTAAAGGCTGTTCCACGGTCAGTGATAAGAACTGTTGGCGCTCCATGGCGGAGGACGATGTTGTTGATAAAAAAATACGCAACCTCATTGGCGGTGCCTCGTTGTAGGGCTTTTGTTTCGCAGTACCTCGTTAAATAGTCAGTAGCGACTACGATCCAGCGGTTGCCATCATGTGACTTCGGGAAGGGCCCAAGCAAGTCCATGCCGATTCGTTCAAACGGTTGTGACGGGGGTGCAATAGGATGTAATAAACCAGCAGGGCGCACAGGTGGGGCTTTACGGCGCTGGCAATGATTGCATGTTTTAACGTAATGCTTTACATCCTGGGTGAGCTTTGGCCAGTAGTAGCGAGTCCGAATCCGGGCAAGGGTACGTGCGAATCCTAGGTGGCCGGAGGAAGGCTCGTCGTGGCAGGCAGATAAAATGTCAGCACGTAGCCCTGGTGGAACGACGAGGAGGTACTCAGTCGCATAAGGTTCGAAGTTCTTTTTGTAGACGATGTCGTTGCGGAGACAAAATGACCCTGAACGTGCAAATGCCGATGGTGGATTCGAGCTGCGACCTTGAAGGTATTTGATAAGTTGTTGGATCTCTGAATCATTCCACTGTTGTTGCGCCAAGTCAGATTCACTGACTGCACAAAGAAAATGGCCATCGGTATCATCGTTCCTCGATGTCGTCGCGAGGGGTGCGCGCGAAAGGCAATCAGCATCAGTGTGCTTGCGGCCCGACTTGTAGACGACTGTAACCTCAAATTCTTGAAGGCGTAAGCTCCATCTCGCGAGGCGCCCTGAAGGGTCCTTGAGATTGGCCAGCCAACAGAGGGCATGATGGTCCGTAACTACTCTGAATGGACGGCCATACAGATACGGTCGGAACTTTGTTATCGCCCAAATAACAGCAAGACATTCCTTCTCCGTGGTCGAGTAGTTAGTTTCCGCAGATGACAAAATGCGGCTAGCATAAGCGATGGGACGTTCAGCGCCGTCTTGCCACTGGACGAGTACTGCACCAAGACCGATGTTGCTTGCGTCAGTGTGAAGTTCGGTGATGGCATCTTCATCAAAGTGCCCTAGTAAGGGTTCACTCTGAAGGCACTGCTGAAGCTGGGAAAAAGCGGCTCTCTGCTCTGGACCCCACACGAAAGGAGTATCCTCCTTCGTTAAACGGGTAAGGGGTTCAGCGATGTTGGCAAAGCTCTGGACAAAGCGCCTGTAGTAGGCGCAGAGACCCAAAAACCGGCGCAAATCCCGTTTGTTCGAAGGTGGAGGAAATGCAGCAACAGCCATGGTCTTTTCTGGGTCTGGTCTAATGCCATCGTGACTGATAAGGTGGCCGAGGAACTTTAGTTCTTCGTAGCCGAAATGACACTTCTCCGGTTTTAGAGATAGGCCTGCAGATCGAATAGCGACGAAGACGGACTGAAGTCGTTGTAAATGTTGCTCAAATGTTTTGGAAAAAACAACGACGTCGTCTAAATACACGAGGCAGGATTCCCACTTCAGACCGGACAGGACGGTGTCCATCATCCTTTGGAACGTTGCCGGTGCAGAGCACAATCCAAATGGTAACACTTTGAATTCATAGAGGCCATCGGGAGTTATGAATGCTGTTTTTTCCCTGTCGCGTTCATCGACCTCGATCTGCCAGTAGCCGCTGCGTAAATCCATTGAGGAAAAATATCGGGCATGTCGAAGTCGATCCAGTGAGTCATCTATGCGTGGGAGAGGGTAGACGTCTCTCTTCGTCACTTTGTTGAGCTTCCGGTAATCGACGCAAAATCGAAGAGTGCCGTCTTTCTTTTTAACAAGTACGACGGGTGACGCCCATGGACTGTTCGAGGGTTGGATGACGTCGTCGTCGAGCATCTGTTTCACTTGAAAACGTATTGCCTCTTGTTCTTTCTGCGACACGCGGTAGGCGTGCTGTCGTACAGGCTGTTCGGTAGGGTCCGTTATAATGCGGTGCTTCACGGTTGGGGTCTGCTTGATTTTGGAGGTGGACGCAAAGCAATCACTATACGTACGTAAAATCATGCGTATCTGCTGTTGCTGCGCACAGGATAGCTGGCAATTCACGTCAACCGTGCTGGCTATATCAGTGTTACCTTCGGCAGCAGTGGCAATCGGAGCGATAGTGGAACATTCTGCGTCATCGATGGCTTCAAAGTTCGCGATTGCTGTTCGCTTTGCTAAGTGTTGGTACTGGCCGCCGAAATTCGTGATCAGAAGCTGAGTCCTCCTATGTTTCAGTTTGACGACAGCACGCGCGACACAAATCTGCCGAGCCAAGAGCATCGAGAGGTTAGTTTCCGCGATGCCACTACTCTTGTTGTCACAGTCGCTCTCCACCGTTACGAACATACTGGCTCGCGGCGGCAGTGCGATGGTGTCGTCAGCAATTCGAAGTGTTGTGGTCGGCGCAACTGCATCCTTTCGTAGGGCTGTATGGTCGTTAGATAACGTTATGAGCAGGTCGCGAAGGTTAATAATGGCTCCATGCTCGCGGAGAAAATCCATTCCGAGAATCAGGTTTTGGGAGCATTCGCGCAATACAACGAAGGAAACAATGTACGTCGACTCACGAATTCGGAGGCGGGCAGTGCACATTCCTAGCGGTGTCAATAGGTGACCTCCCGCAGTCCGGAGGTTGGTTCCTTGTCCCCAAGGTGTCGTTACCTTTCTTAGCTGCGCAGCGAGGTCAGCGCTTATAACAGAATAATCGGCACCCGTATCTACCAGAGCGGTCAGCGGGTGGTTGTCGACAAGAACAGAGATACGAGCAGAGACCTGTTTGTCGTCGATGGCGCACGTCGGTGAAAGAATGTCGTCGGATGTCGGCAGGCAAATCGGGGGAGGGTCTTGTAACGGTCGATCAACAGCGGCCTCACCCCCAGAGGTCGCTGTTCTTAGTTTCCCCGGCGCGGGCTTGTGGATCTAGGTGATCTTCCTGCGAGGACGTCCGCAAAGGTTGATTGTTGGCCAGGTGACGTGGAACGCCGTGGAGATGGTGAGCGGGATTGGCGACGCGGAAGGGTTGAGGATCGTTGGCTTGCCAAGTATTCGGCGATAGCACGGGGCCGCTCACCATCTCTGGGTCGACGAGCATCCGGACGAAAGCCGGGAAGACCCATGTGCCTGTAGGCGCACTCACGGTAGATGTGACCTGGTTCACCACAGTGATAACATAGAGGCCGGTTGTCGGGAGCACGCCATACACTGGATTTCCGTGTAAGGGGTGGGTTGCCGCACTGCGGTGGTCCCGAGTAGAACGACGGTGCCGTCTGCAGGGTGGACGGACGGGACGGATAGCCAACAGCCGGTGCAGGAGTACGCAGTGCTTCCGCGTACGTTAATAGCGGAGCTTCGGCTGGACGCGGGGCCATCATGGGTTGGACTTCGGCTGCACGCAGAGTCGTCATGGGGTGCACCAGCTGCCGGACCTCTTCGCGAACGACATCCGTTAAAGCAGCAACATGGGGCGGAGAAGACACCACTTGCAGCTTTTGAAGCTCCTCGCGCACAATACTGCGCACGAGCTCCGTCAGGTCTTTTACAGTCGTGACGTCAGGTGTTTGTAGGACCGACGACACTGACGAAAGACTGCCAGGACGTTCATACTGGTACGAACGCTGCCTTAGCATTCTCTCCATTGTCGTGGCTTCGCGAAGGAAATCCTCTACAGTGCCGGGAGGGTTCCGCACTAGTCCCGCGAACAGCTGCTCCTTCACTCCCCGCATTAGGAGGCGCACCTTCTTTTCTTCCGTCATTGAAGAGTCGGCTCGCCTGAACAGCCGCGTCATGTCCTCAACGAACATGGCAACACTCTCGTTCGGACGCTGGTTTCGGGAATCGAGGAGCCGTTCCGCTTGCTCCTTTCGGTCAGAGCTTCGGAAAGTATTTCGCAACTGGTTGCAAAACTCTGGCCAGGTTATCATAGTGGCTTCATGGTTTTCGAACCAAGTGCGCGCAGAGTCCTCGAGATAAAAGTAGACGTACCGAAGCTTTCGCTGCTCGTTTCACTCGTTGACGCTGCCGCAACGGTTGTAGTCGTCAAGCCAGTCGTCGACGTCCTCATAAGGGTCACCGTGGAACGGCTTCGGAGTACGCGGGACGTTGAAGAACCATGGAGGAGGCAGCGTTGATGTTTCTTGGGTTTGCGTTCCCGCACTAGCCATAGTACTGCCGAGTTGAGGAAATGGTCCGAATTCAGGAGGTAGGCCTAGTTGTCGCCTGCTACGCCGTAGGTCAGCTGGTTCTTCCAAGTCGCGGCTAGTGTCGGCACCTTGCTGCTGATTGCAGTGCATACAACACTACCCAGCACCTCCACCAGAAAATGTCACGTGATCACAGAACGACCACAACGTCTGTTCACAGGAGCAGCACTGGACGTCGAGCCGAACCGAACGTTAGAGCACGAGCACACACCAACCGTCCTCTTCTTCTTTCTCACCATGGCACATACTCGCATTGGCGTGGCTAAACCTCGTTCCATGCCTGTGGCAATATGCTACCTTTAAATAAGCATATACAGTAACTCTAATCGTGTTTCACCGCAGCGGGAGCAGTCGGTGCGGGGAACTTCGGCACCATGTCGTCAGCTTGGTGCTGAAACTACCGAGTTTTCTAAAATTAACTACAGGGGACTCTGTCGCTGCGATCGTTCAGCGACCATGGGAATGATTGGTAGTACACGCAATTGCCTATTCTTTGTACTTGCGGGTGGCGAATCGCGCTTTCGGCTTCGTTTATTGCTGTGTTTCGGTTTTGTTTTGAAAGAAAAATTCAACCCTTTTTAACTTAGTGACCCGAAATGGAAAGGTGTGTCTAAAAGAATAAGGCCAGAAGTACGAATATTAGAGAAATGTGTGTACTACCCATCATTCCCATGGTCGCTGAACGATCGCTTTGTCGCTTCACTAGGGTGGTATGTATTCTAGCCACCGAATCAAACTGGCACGTAATGATTTAATTTTTTTAATGAAAACTTACCAACATTTGAGCCAATCAAAGTATATGGGATGTTGTTAGATGTAATAGTAACGTAACTACGAAGAAAGAAAAGCGGACGAGAAAAAAACTTGCCATGGGCAGGGAACAAACTTGCGACCCCCGAATAACGCGTCTGATGTCTACCATGTGAGCTACCACGGCGGCTATCCCCCCGTTAACTTTATGGGGTATGCACATGCATTTAAAAGTGGGAGCGTCAGTCAACACCGCCCTTTGCCCTTGAGGCGAGTGAGGGACACTGATTATTTTTCTGTTGGCATCACGTACCACATTATCTCATAACGAGCTGCCAGCTCTAATAAGATCGTGATGGTTGCGTATACTATACCTATCACTCCCAAGGAGACTGAATGATCGCAGCGCCAGAGTCCCCTATGGTTAGCTTTAGGAAACTCTATGTGGGAGGTGCGATTGCCCTGTTTGTGCCCCCCACCCTCTTATATTGCCTTTTCTTTGTACCTTTCCTTCTTTTTTTTCATGTTCCGCACCCCACTGCATAAATATGTTAAACTCACTATGACACCAACTATAGCCTAAGAATGAGTTCAACTGGAACCAATTGCTAGTGACCAGCCCATCAAACAAGGAATTTGTGGGTAGAGCACAGGCGCACACTCCAATATGAAAACAAACTCAATTGCATTTCAAATATACATTTATTTTGCACGAAAAAAAGTTCTGTACTACAACACCAACAACGCTACACTCGAGTTAAAAGAAGCGGGGATAGAAATACGAAAAGAAGAACGTAAGATGTGCGACAGAACTGACAACACAGCGAATTCCTGAAGGGAAACCAAAACGAAATTACAGTCTTTTAATGATGTCTGGTCAGCTCAAAATTCCAGAACCTCACTTTTTGCTGTTCCATCCTTTTTCCCTCTGTTTCTCTAATATATTTCCACGTTATATTTTTACGTGTTTGATGTTTTTATTGTTTTCAGTAGTATATTTAAAAGCACTATTGTCGTGTTCATTGCAATGTCATGCAACGCTTTCTTGGCCACTCGCCCAGAATGGGTATGTGCCGTAAAGGAAACAAACAAACAAGAAACTAACGCTAAGGAGAGCACACACGAAAGCCCATGCCCTAACGAGACACGTACCTCTTAAATTACTCTGCCGTCCTCAGTTGACTTATCACCCCACAACCCTCACTTCCCTTATGCTGTCTGCACTTCACCTTGCGTTGTACTCTAAGCCAAGCGATGCTGTCACGACGTCTTTGACAAGGTCCGTTGAAAGTTTGCGCGGAGCTTCACTTGGGTTGTTCGTAGGGTCCCGCAACTTTTTGTACCCTTAGCGCTGACGCCGATGACGTTAACTTTTCGAATCATGAGACATATAAAGCTTTCGCCCTGTTAACTATGGGCGACGCCACTGTAAATGCATGATTCCCTCAAATGTAACACTAAGCTGTTCGGTTGTTGAGCCAATGAGTCACATTACCTTGAAGTTATGCGTAGAATAAATGAACAAATCGCTAGTGATGTGGCATTAGTTCGGTTGTTATGAGACGTAGCGATTTTCTCGGTTTCCAAATTTTAAGACAAACGTCTAAGGTCTCAGTCTTTTATACACGCGAGCATGTGGAAGGCCACTGAACCAGTAGTCTTGTGACTCTACTGTCACGCTCGAGCTGCCACATGGGTGATAGAAGGGGATGTTGACGGAGCAGCTTTAAATGGCGCTTGTTTCAACCGCACCGTTCCTGACTTCCATCAACATGAAGTTCCATCAACATGCACTGCAAGTAATTCCCTATACTCTATACGTCGAATTCTCCGACCCATCTATCTGACTGAGTTATAAAGTTTCACACTTACGTTGTACTCGTCAACACCACCGCCCTTAACAGTCCCGACTATCGCACACAGAACGACGGTGACCAACATTATTGCTCCGAGGTTAATTTCAGCACTTGGCTCGGCTATAGCGTACGAGTCTAAACCCAAATCCTGCCGAGTCCGAACATTTCGAACGCTTTATGGATATAATTGTTGCCGCGCAAACTTGTTTTCTAAGTCGGAAAGTGACGTTAGGTTAAAACCATTTTGAAAAAAACCTGCACCGTGCAATAGAGAAAAAAAAAGAGGAAGTGTCCGTTGTTCTCGGGCTCAACGCGTCTGCCTGTGAAAGAGAAAAGTACTAAGAACTACGCTTTGAAATAAACAGTGATCGCCATTCTTTTCCGGCCAACATGATCAAGAGAGACCCGAGCATAAAGATCTGTCATCGTTAAGGTTTCAAGGCGTCGCAAGCTGCCATAACGTTAAATTCCTGCTAAATGAAATAACTATACAGCGCATGTGTTGTACTTTTTCGAGAGAGGACAATGCAGCCAAGCAAAGAGGGAAAAACAAAAGGAGAGTGAAGTTGATAAAAGGTTTGTCATATACGCCGACACCATGCGGACAAGGTTCGGTATGGAGAAAACCAGTCATGCAATTATAACATTGTGAAGCGCAGAAGGTGAAGCGAATGAATAATGCTCACAATAATAACTGCTTCCACATTTGAAAAAAAAAAGACTTTTACAAAAAATAGACAGTGCTAAATTCGTCCCAAATACGCGACGTAAGGATGAAAGACGTGAGATATGCTATGAAAACTCGTCCGTACAGTATGATATAAGTTCTCGTGACGTATAACGTATGTGACGGAGTTCTAATACGCGACGTAAGGATGAAAGACGTGAGATATGCTATGAAAACTCGTCCGTACAGTATGATATAAGTTCTCGTGACGTATAACGTATGTGACGGAGTTCTATGAGAGCTATATACCATTGCTGCGACGTCACAGCTGCCATGAAGTGCCATTCGTGGCTCCTAAACTGCCGTTTGAGATATTCGATCAGGTACAGACTGCACTAATTGGTTCAACATCCGAAACATATTCAGCCCTGCCCACAACTCCCGCTGTCCCTCCCTCAAATAATCTACATAAATGCTTCATCCATGGTTTCTACTCATTTTCGGAACAACAAGCACTCCTCGAGTGTGTCAGATATTCACTTCGCTACACACACGTACCTTTGTGTCACGGGTATTCGATCAGAAATTGTAAGGTCCTGATAAATTTCGTCCGAGATTCTGTCATAGATATCTATGCTTAATGGGAAGGAGCGTTGCAAAGTGCCCCCCTATAAGTTTAGTGGATTGGCAATGTGTTCACTACGCGTTGCAAGGCAACGTGCCCACCAGTACAACTGCACAGCTTGCTGATGCTGTTGCTATTACTTTTCCTAATAATGCGGTATCCATACGCGGGCCCTGGTTTCTCTATATCACAACGGATTAAATTACCCGAATAAGTAGTAAACGCTAACACAGCTGAATTGTTTGTGCCGTTTTTTAAAAATAACCTTTCGTTTGACACGTAAAGTTCTGTTCATGCTGAACAGCTTTGTTGCAGTTGATTCTCGCGCTCACTTCTTTGTGCATAGTGTTCATCTCATGTGTTGAAATATTGTACGTGCATATTTTATCATTTATAATGTGTGTTTGTTATTGCAAAATATATTTGTTTATTCATTTTCTTTTGCTTGTTAATTGTGGTTTACTACTCAAGTCATGAATAGTTCTAAGCATTAATATTGGTAATGTTTTTGATGATATTCCCACTCCTGCTTGGACCCGAGTACGACCTGCAGTATTTGCAAATAAATAAATAAATTTCGGTATGCAAGTTCCGCCACAGCGCACCTCCTTGATTACGGGAAAAAAAGTATTACGCGGAAAATGCAGAGAGAAAACGGAAGCCATGGCGCGCTTCTCAAAGCGCCTGATTTTGGTCCCGACCGCCAATGAGACACCTATATGCAGACTTCTGCAGCAGCAAACTTATGCGACACCAAACAGAAACGTGCCGAGTGTCTTCTATGTACTCTTCGGTACCCCACATGAACATGTAGCGTCGTTAATGTTTGCCCTCGAAAAAGACATTTTTCATTAAGAAATGCCGCCAAATACGAAGCAATAAAATTTGAAAGGGTGTCTCCAAAGTTCAGCGTTCAGAAACGCCTGTTGCAAATACCCATGTGTATTAAATAAACATCGTTTTTCCCTACCTTTTTTTTTCCTCACTTTGTGAGCATGCATAGTGTTTTAGACATTCTAAAGTGGCAGACGCAGCAGAGAGTTGTTTTCAGCGCCCTGTATGCTCAGCCACGTGCCAATCAGTGTTTTTTTTTTTTTGCAGATTCTCAAGCAGTAACGTTTTGAAGACTCTTGAGGTGTGCAAAAAGAAATAAAACCAAAACAGAAAATATCCCGTGCATGATGCAGTGTAACGAAAAACAGCACGAGAAGAGAGCAGGGTAGAAGGCGCACACATAAACGCTGACTCACAACTGACTTAAATTTCAATGGGAGGCCAAGCTCATCCTCGAGGACCTGGAAGACCAGCGACAACTCGTCGCCAGGGTCAAGAAGGCAGTCGAAGCCAGAGGGTTGCCGGACCAGGGAACCCTCCCTCCGAGGCCCGGTATCACTTTAGGGTGATACCGGGCCTCGCTCGGAACACTGTTTTTAAATAAACGTTCATTTCTCTCTCTCTCTCTCAAGCTCGTTAAACATTCCATGCCTCCTAAAATATGTGCCACATGCTCACAATACATGAAAATATTCTATTACGTAAAAGCACCCAGCACCTATGACTTCGAGTTACGGAATTTTCTCCTTACCGCATCATCGTCGAGGCCCTTGAGGTTCATAGGCGTCGTAAACATTAGGATGGTTGCGAGCGAAATTATGATATTCATTCGAACTGATGATTGATGCGGTCAGCCCGCGAGTCAGAATCGAATGGCTGTTGAGTCCCAACATTCCGAATGCTTTATAAATGTTGCTGCTTTTGTTTTTGACTGCATTGAAAAGTAAAGTTTTTTTTCCTGGAGCCGAAAAGCGTAATCAAGGCAGTAACGTTCTGAAGACTCTTGATGTGTGCAAAAAGAAACAAAACCAAAACAGAAAATATCCCGCGCATGATGCATTGTAACGAAAAACAGCATGAGGAGGAGACAGCAGTGGAGGAGGTGCACACATGAGCGCTGACTCACAACTGACTTAAATTCTAGGATTAGTGATGATAATATATATATATATATATATATATATATATATATATATATATATATATATATATATATAGATAGATAGATATATAGATAGATAGATAGATAGATAGATAGATAGATAGATAGATAGATAGATAGATAGATAGATAGATAGATAGATAGATAGATAGATAGATAGATAGATAGATAGATAGATAGATAGATAGATAGATAGATAGATAGATAGATAGATAGATAGATAGATATCACTGCGTAATAAACATGAACTTTCAACAACAACGAACACCTCTCACATTGTTTTTAGGTGCGAAGCTCTTTATAGGGCGTAAGTCGTTCCCTCGTAATAGTATGTTGTAGTAGTAGTCACTTGCAGTTAGTTTTGAAAACTGGTTACTAGTTGGCGTTAGTGGTTTTGGTATAGTTTATGATCAAAGACGATAGATGGCACTGTTATAATTACAGTCCTAGAATACCTACGGAGAGAATGATGATGACTGGGGCGAAGCGTCCATCCGTCCGTCTGTCTGTTACACAGACGGACGGATGGACGCTGTGTAATGGATGGACGGATGGACGCTGTGTCTGTCTGTCTGTCGTCTGTCTGTCTGTCGGTCTGACGGACGACGGACGGACGGACAGAAGCTTCGCCCCACTCATCATCGTTCCCTCCGTGGATATGTTGTGACTCTTTTCTTGGAATGCTTAGAAACCAATTGTAATTACCTACTTTTGTCATGTGCTAATTGGTTTCTTAATCACAACAAGCATTAACAAACATGCGATGGTTGTTTTATGAAGTTTAACGTTCCTATTAAGTTCAACGTGAGACTATAAGACACGCTGTGTGATTCCGGACGCACGAGGTTCATGCACTTCCATCGCACGATTGATACACGCTGTCCATCAGCACACCGTCTCTATAGAAATGCAAGCGCTGCGGCAGGGATCGAACACAGGCCCTTTGGGTCAGCATCTGAGCACTGTAACCAGTGTGCCACACCGAGGCGGCCTGTTTTTGTCGCGAATTTACCTCTACAGAAGAGGACAAAAAAGTTTACTCAATCAACAGCTCGCCCGGACAGACACGAACGAACAGTCGTAACCGCACCGGTCAATGCGGTTTTCCCGGGTCAACGCGCGGAACGGTGACCCTATATATAGTGCAGAGATGCCTCCGTCATAGATTTTCCTAAAATTAACTAGAGGGGACTCTGGTGCTTTGATCGTTCAGCGACCATGGGAATGATGGGTAGTGGACACATTTGCCTTGTCTTCGTACTTGTGGGCGGCGAATCGTACTTGCTGCTTTGTTTATTGCTTTGTTTCGGTTTTGTTTTGAAAGAAAGATTCAACCTTTTTCGAACTTCATGACCAGATTTGGAAAGGCAAGTCTAAAACAATAAGGTGGTGAAGTGCAACGGCTGAACATTTGCTGACTTTTGTTTCGTAAGAAAACAGCTCCAAGCCACAAGAACACACACGGATCCAAAAGCAGTCCAGAAGTACGAAGATTAGACAAATGTGTGTACTACCCATCATTCCCACGCTCGCTGAAGCGCCATGCGTTGCAGCTCCCACAGACAATAGCGCCAGAGTTCCCTCTAGTGTATATTTAGGAAACTCTATAGCCTCCGTGAACATTCTGACGCACCGCGGGTTAGCGTGCTGTGTTCGTATAAACGTGATAGTGTTAAGAAGCTCCTTTCGCATAAATGCCGGCATCGGCGTCGTTGGCTGGGACCGAAAAATCATCATGCTTGCGTGACCAAAAAATTTAAAAGTATGGAAATAAAATAAATAACAAAAACTCCGGGGTTGAGTGGAGATCGAACTGTGGCTTGAAGGGCAAACGGGTGTTCTACCACACAGCCATGCATCTGCTTGTGAATATATAGTGAAACTAACTTGCTCTGCTTGGAAAACGTAGTAAGATTAAATTTTCTTCTTTACAAAAACACGCGTCTAGTATACATGCTTCACAACGCAGCATGAAACACTGCTGTAATAATGCATGATAAAAGCGAACATTGCCATCGGCGTTAGAGCATGTGAATATCATAATGGCTTCATAGCTTAAAGCCAGTCGTCCACTATAAAAGGCACACACGCTACAGCTAAGCGAAATATTTTATACGTTGAGTGTTTGAACTGCGCACGAGAAACAAGATATCTATATCGCGTTCAACTCTTAAAAGCAAAGCTTAAGCCCCTCCCCCCATTTTTTTCATTTAGTTTTGGTATTCTTTTCTCTCTTTGTCTCTTCGCCTGTTTTTTTACGTCATTCTTGTTTTTGTTTTTATCTATTTTATCTTTCTGTGACTATCTTTCTCTTTCTCGCTCTTTTTCTTTTTCCCTCTTTCTATTTGCCACTCTTTCTTTTTTACCCAGTCTATCTATCTATTTCTATTTATGCTTTGCTTTTTTTTCTCTTTTTTTTTGCCTGTGATGAAACCATGAGGTTCTCAGGGTGTTCTGGTTGGGAACGTAGACAGTCACAAGTAAACAACGAGGCTACTTGCAGATTTAAAGAATCCTTTATAAAAACTGAAAACAAAGTACAACACAAGGACGAACATAGGAAACCGCAAAACAAAGAGTGAGGTGAAAACAGTCTCTGATGAGCGCAGCGTCGTGTCAAAAAAATCCGTCTTGACAAACGCGCGTTAACACACCGGAGAGATCTGCAGACTAATACGTACCCAAATCTCAGTCCTCTCAGGAAAACCTCCCCAGCAATATAAATATTCGCTACGCGGAGAACACCGAACACTTGATGATGTAACATGGGCCTGCCAATACATAAAGTAGCAGGCGATATTGCTTTTGCCTCTTGCTCTCTTGTATTGATAACGAATACTTAGGTGTTAGGTCGACGCTTAGATAAGCAGGAGTGCCGGGATAAAGTACTGCGCAGGGCGCCCATCTCTAGCACAGTGTGTGACGAGTGTATGCACGCCGTTTTGAGTATTTGTGAATGCTTCAACCAATCAGTTGTTGCTGGGTGGCATTTCCTTTCGGCTGGAAGAAAGGAAAGAAGGAAGGAAGGAAGGAAGGAAGGAAGGAAGGAAGGAAGGAAGGAAGGAGGTAAGAAAGAAAGAAATAAAGAAAGAAAAAAAGAAGGAAAGAAGGAAAGAAAGAAAGAAGAAAAGAAAGAAAGGAAGAAAGAAAGAGAAAAAGAAAGAGAGAAAGATAGAGAGCAAGATAGATAGAAAGAAAGAAAGATAGAGAGCAAGATATATAGAAAGAAAGAAAGTGCCTGGAAACTGTGGCACACACCCACGCTGTGGGATTGGCCAAGAACCGGGTAGTTCTGACGAAATACTGTTAATTTGCTAGCTCACGGTTTTTAAACTATTGAAAAGGGACAAAAATAAATGAGAAATGTACAATTAGAAACAAAAAATACAGAAAGTGAAGCAGGTGGTCTCACCAGCAACAATAAGTAAATGAACGAATAAAGCAATTTGAAAAAAAAGGTAATTTAGGGGTAATAATAGGTTCTACAGTCTGAACCTTTTTGAAGCTTTAATAAGCCATTGCAAGGCATCGGCAACTCTCCCGTAAGTGAACCCCAGGGACCAAGCGGCTGGCTCTCCGCGGCCCCATGACTGCCATATCCTTGTTTCTTTCTTGAGGGTACAAGTGCCTTCAATAAATATACCTCAGTTTCATTACGCGCTGTGAGGCTGATTGACTGCACACTACGCCTGCAACGTGACATTGTTCTATAGCTGCCGTCGTACGAAAGAAAGAGACTTGGGTCAGCCACGTAATGCGCAGGAAGGACAGGCAGTGGCCACTCGCACCAACAGAATGGTTAACAAAGATGGGGACAGCTTCACAGATAGGCAGCTACTTACGCGCAGAAAAAAAATTTTTAAAAATAATTACAGTCAAAACATGGAAGAGGCGGCCGCAGGTGACATTGTTTTTGTTTTTCCTTCAAAAACAATGGCACATATCCACTCAGGGGGATTGGCAAGATTTAGTAGTTGAAAATTTGAAAGGTCATTTGAAACTCTTAGATTTAAAAATGAAAAACGATCATGATGCGTATTACAATAAATTAGGACTACAAGTTAGATGATCATTGCGAGAGGCCTTCATTCTTTAACGGACATAAAGTAGGCTCTTGCTGATGACGGTAAGGAAACTGCGCAGTTTACTTTTTGGCTGTATTCATTTCGAGCGAAGGGGAAAATACTCCTCATGTTGCTCCTGGAACGCGCCACGTCGAACTATCGTCGAATGAGATGACACGTCGAACGATGGTCGAATAAGATAGTCTCTCATGCAAAGTCATTCTATACAGCAATACGCAGCGCTATGAACTTAAACGGGCGCTAGTTATCCATTCATAAATACTTCAGGAAAGTGCACACTTGGTTTCTGACCATTTAAAAAAAACATAAAGAGGCGACGTGTGACGTGTCTGCGAAGTTCGCGTACGAAATTGCGCACGCCATGACTGAAGGGTCAAGATGTTCCACGAATCGCAATGTGAAAATCTGAAACTGCCGGAAATATTACGGGCGATTGGAAAGATCATACCATAACACGCCATTGTGGTACTCTTCCTGCTCCTTCTTCGCCATATTTTAAAGCTTTCATAATTCGCCGAACTTCCGCCTTGTTTTGGTTTGGTTCAGCTTTGAAAATACATTCTTTTTCGGCGGAGGCTTTTGTAACAGAGGTCACATACGCTACGTGACAAGTTTAAAAATAAAAAAAAGATCACGAGCACTGACGAAGAAAATAACAAACGTGCTGGCATTTGAATACGTAACTAAGGTAGGCCCACTTAACAGCTGCACAAAAGACAATGCATTAGAAAAAGGCATTGTGATGTCAAGTATTGAGCCTGAACCTCATTGTTCAGAAAATACCGAATCCACGCCAAGTCGTGCTGCTTGCGGAAGGTTATAAACTCTTACTAAAAAAAAAAAGGTTGCACTGTTTCGTCGGTATTTTCGTATGCCTGAAATGAATGTTTACGCGTCGTAAAGTTCAAAGTAACACAACTGAAGCGAAGTTCATGGATCAATGACGGTGGAACAAAGCTCACGTCACAAATATTTATGTGACGGTTAAATTATATAACGCATAACGCATATCTGCTATAAATAATGATGTAACGCATGCAATGATTGTCATGTTAGTACTCGTCATTCATGTTCGTCATACAGTCACTTCGCACAGTAACAATTTTGTTATGTATCAAGCTAACGAAACGGCCCCGACCGCACTATGATCGTGCACATGCAAGCCATGCAGAACAAGACGTGAATGCCATGATTTTTATGTTACCACCTGCCATGTACGTTTGTCAAACAGTCATGTCATGCAATGCCAATTATTGTGTGCATTGTTGCGACTGGCCTTTGGGCCACCAGCGACTTCGGAGAGACGATCTTGGAGGAAGGTGAACTTAACAAGAGGGTTTATTTGCATTTTGTACATAGCGAGTCATCTCGAATGAGCCGGGTGGCTCATAATAGAGAGTACGTTCTCCCCAGATACCTATCCAATCACATGTCACACATACAACTTCCGAGGGTGACGCCCACACCCGCCCATGTGAATGTGCACTATTGGGGCGTGGTCCCCGCACTGCATTGTGGTATACCAACGTGGCTCTTCCTTCTCGTGTCAGTGAGTGAGGGTTCCCACACTGTGACGACAGAATGCATCAAAAGGTCCGTCGCACGAAAGTTCAAAAGGTACGCCGAACCACCGCTCAATTAGCGGGGCGAGTTGTCGGTGGGGCTGAGGCTCGCTTGCTGGATTCCGTGCCGACCGGTTGTGCCCTCGCGATCTCCGGCGTCAGCGTAGCTCTGGCAGACTGGGCTCGCCCTACGTCACCTCCTGACGCCGACGACCTTCGACGACAGTGTAGCTCTGACTGACTGGACTTGCTCTACGCCATCTACTGACGCCGACAAGAGCTCTCGCAAGTGGTGCCCCGTGCTCGGACTCCTGTGACCGTGTTTCCATCTTTCATATCTCTCCTATCCCCTCAGTTTGTTGCCGCTCCTTCTGGCTTACCACCTCACGTCTCTTCCTCTTTTCTACACCTTTACTTCCACCCCTTTTATCCCTCCTCACCCCCATCCCTTGTGAGCTACTGTTGAGGTGTCGCTAACTGAAGCAGACAGTTACGGGGCTCACTTTTCTCTTTCTTTCTCTCTTAAGAATCACCTTCTCGGCGGGGCTGACGCCGCAGACTCTTCCAAGGGAGATGCCAAGTCCGCGGAAACCGTTGCTGTGGTCTCGGGCAACTGTTTATGGAATCTGACGGCACGGCGGCCTCACCTTCCAGCTAGTAAGGACAATACACCGCGGACTTCGGGCTGGCAGCCCTTCGGCGACTTCTTTGACGAAGAAAGAACGCCGCTCCTTCTTCGGCCAATAGGCGCTGGTCGTGACGGTGTAAAGCCAGCGAAACGGCCGTGAGGGCACCATGTGCGTGGCGTGCACCATGTTCTACGTGACCAGGATGTCACGAGTTTAATTTTACCATCTGTCATTTATGTTTGTGATACAGTCACGCCA
This sequence comes from Rhipicephalus microplus, assembly GCF_013339725.1. Lineage (NCBI taxonomy): Eukaryota > Metazoa > Arthropoda > Arachnida > Ixodida > Ixodidae > Rhipicephalus > Rhipicephalus microplus. Next base: position 121,553,098 of record NC_051167.1, read on the forward strand.
CGTCACAGCAGTCTTCCTGTATATCAAGTTGGTGAACCGTACATGAGGGCACGATGAGGTTGGCAAGTAAATCATGTTGTACATGTAAGTCATGCTGTACATGATATGACCGTCATGTTACCTTATGTAATTTATGTTCGTTGTACAGTCCCGTCACCCATTAAGTACCAAGTTTGGAACATGTCAAGCTAGCTAAAGAGCCACGAACGCACTATGAGCATGGGATATGTGTCATGGTATACATAGATTACGCGTCGCGGTTTTCCCATTACCGCCTGGTATCTATGTTAGTCAGAAATGTCTCGTCATACAAGTTTTCTTCGATATCAGTTGACCGAAACGGCCGCTAGTGGATCACAGACGGAGCATGTAAACCATGACGCTTATAACAAGCCATGATTTTTACTATAGGACCGGTCATTTATGTTCGTCAGGGTAGGTCAATCATGTTATGCCAAAAAAAGATGTTGTATAAATCCAATTCACAATACGGTCCGGATAGCACAAAGACGTATTGGCGGATAGATAAATGAATACGGTCAAAGTCCCTGAAGTTCGTTACGAAATTCTTCGTATTTAAAAAGATATGGCGTGGTCAATCGGATAACCACAGGCTTTCGGCGAACACACCTTGGAATTTACAGACTGTCTAATTTTCAACCTCTCTGGCCGGCGTTTATCCTTCGCTCATTGATCTTCGTCGCCGGCTTGCTGTTGCCCCGCCGTGGTGGTCTAGTGGCTAAGGTACTCGGCTGCTGACCCGCAGGTCACGGGATCAAATCCCGGCTGTGGCGGCTGAATTTCCGACGGAGGCGGAAATGTTGTAGGCACGTGCGCTCAGATTTGGGGGCACGTCAAAGAACCCCAGATGGTCGAAATTTCCGGAGCCCTCCACTACGGCGTCTCTCGTAATCATATGGTGGTTTTGGGACGTTAAACCCCACATATGAATCAATTAAGCCGGCTTGCTGCTACGACGTTGCGTCAAGGACCCGGTGTCGGCGGGCGCGTGCTTTCTGCAGTTTCGAAGTTCCGAGGCCGCGCCTCGCGGTCGTGTCCTTCATGTTTCTCTCAATTGTTCTTATATGTCCTTTCTTCTCCTTTGGTGTGCACGATCGCGGGAGCGGTAGCCGAAGGGTAGGCCGGCGCTTCAAACTTGGTTCTTTCGCGGCCACAATTTGATATGTTTCGTAACCAGCGCTAGATGCATTGACTCGGCTGTAATTTACCAAAGACTTCAACGGACTCGCTGTGCTGCATAAAATTTGGTGAAGTTTATTTTCTTTTGCCAGGAGCCACGCATATGTTGATCCCTTCTCCCTTGTCAACACACGTATGCGCTGTAAGAAACAACGTGAAAGAATGCACAATATTAAAAGCGATATTCTTTCTTGGAATGTGTTTAGGAACAGTGTTTAACAATTGAGAGTACTTGGTACTCTGCCATGGGACAGCAAAAGCCGTCCAAGTCTAAAGTGGAAAGGATAAAGATCGTAGAGCATTGCCTGTTGGTATGTCACATCATTTAGCCGCCCGGCCAAAGTTTATGCGCTGGCTGAACGCCAAGCCATCTTGTTCGCATGAGCCATACTCAGCCAGACGTTATCCTATACAGATCATTAGCGAATTGGAAAAAAGCAATTTGGCTAATCATTGGCAAAAACACTTATTAAAAAGACGAACGGCGAATTCAGTGCATAAGGTTCACCATAGTTTTTCTCCCCTCAATTCTCAAGCAGCTCCGTTTTCGTTAGGGATACGACACAACAGTCCAGAGTCCAGCCAATACTTGTTGAATGAAATCTGGTCTCTCTCAACACTCACACACACACACACACACACACACACACAGATATATATATATATATATATATATATATATATATATATATATATTACCCAAAGCCCCAAAGCGATTTATACAAGTTTCGTTAGAGGGAAAATTATCATGACAGCACAAGAAATTTTCTGGGTGTTCTTTGTAATTTCTACTTTCACACGTTTGAGTTCGTTCGTTAAGAAAACGTAATCCGTGCTGTTACGGAGAGTCTTCAAATGACGTAAAAGACAGCGAAAAGATGTAGTGAAAAAAAAAAGGATGATTGGAGAAAGCTAGGTGGGACCGGCTTCGCGGCAGCAGCATGATTTGTAATTAACTCGTAATCACGTGATATTACCGGTGACGGCTGCGTTATTTCGAACATAAATTTACTTGCATTATATTCTGCCCCGCCGCGGTGGTCTAGTGGCTAAGGTACTCGGCTGCTGACCCGCAGGTCGCGGGTTCGATTCCCGGCTGCGGGGGCTGCATTTCCGATGGAGGCGGAAATGTTGTAGGCCCGTGTGCTCAGATTTGGGCGCACGTTAAAGAACCCCAGGTGGTCGAAATTTCCGGAGCCCTCCACTACGGCGTCTCTCATAATCATATGGTGGTTTTGGGACGTTAAACCCCACAAATAAAATCAATCAATTGCATTATATTCTTAATCAGCTTGACTATATGCCTCCTGCAAGGATGCATAGTCCATTCATCTGCCATGTTACGCCAATCAATCTGGTCCCGGTGCTTTCTGGTGCCACGTTATGCATTCAAACATCTCAATCTCATCTGACCGCCTTATTGTTCTCTTATCATCGGCCGTAAGTAGTGATCAGCGTGCTCAGTACTACGAAAGGAGAGAGAAAGCAGTTAAATGGGTACTGACACTATTTCTCGGAGGTCAGTTTACTCTGCCATACAAGTATCCTGTGTGTAGATACGGCTTTGAGCAAGTTTGAACCTCAGGAAATGCTGATGAGATACTTTCTTTTGATATTCACGTAATTTTTCACATGGCGCACCTGCCGACATCGGCCGAAACTTGACGTTAGGCTACAATACAAATTCTGATGACATCACGCCAGTCTGGAAAGTTCAGATGACGTAAGCTACCAAAACATGGCCGCTCGTGCGTCCCCAAAACGTTCGAAATGGCCGCTTTGCGTCACCAACGGAGTTACGGTGCGGAACTGCTGTGGAAACGTCACGAGATTTTGAGCGAGCTCGTAAGAAAAAGCTCATGTCCTGTCGTGACGTCAAGGTACTGTAGGAACCAAAACTAGCTTTCAAAAACACTTTGTATAATTACTTTTTTTAAGCTGCAGTCACAGTTTGCAGTGCGTATTCAAAGCTGTCGAAGACTTAGCCTTTCATTTCGAGCAGAAATACAGCAACTGAAAACCTTCGTGTCCCTTTAGGCATGTCACATCATTTTAAAGCATGCTAGCGATCCCTGCAACTACACTCAGATTTTACGGATCGTAAAGGTATTCGCGGTGGTCGGTTCGTGAGCCAATAAACTCAGACTAACGGTCATTAGATTATCGCTTGGAAGAGTGTTCCTGGGCTTTCTTCAATATTACGCCGAACATTTTTTCGTTTCATGTCGCTGCGCATTGCGTAGCTTACATTACCCATGGGGATTGAGAAAATCTAATGATTTGACATTTTACATACATTGCAACTTACGTGATGCACAAGGGCAGTATGTTTCATGAGGCTCATTCAGTGAGCAACGTTGACCAATCTGAGCCAGCGATTGACACTGTTTAGTGCCGTGGGTGCTTACACAACACATCGTTCCCGGTGAATGGCAGTTCTGCGAAGTGTCGCATTCATCGCCGCTTCCTTCTCCCCAGTCAATCTAAACAAATATAGTCAAGCTTAACGTTATTCACAACGTTTTTTTTTCTGAAACACGTAAATGCGTTTTTACAACTCGCTATAAAGTACATGACATCAAACAAGGTCACGTTGCTTGAAAAACGATCAACGTTCATTCCTTTCCAGAGACAATCCACACAGTTGTCAGAGTTACCACCAAATTTTCGCTGTAATTTTAGTATGTTTAGAACGAATCTATTTAACATTTGTTTCATCAGGTCTGGCATACAGAAAATCCAGCATGAATTCAGCCATTAAAACTGCGGGGCCTCGAAAATAAAAGGACTGAATTCAGCACTGCATAAGCAGCGCCACCACTTCTCGCATATACATAAATAATAATTTGCCTTGGGAGATGCTTCATTTTTTTCGATAATAGTTACGAATAAGAAACAGTAAATATTCACTGGCAGCTGGTAATGTTTGTGATGTAAGTTGTAAATATTTTCACGCGAAAAGCAAGAAACTGCTTCTATGTAAATTGTTTAATAATTGCACCTATCTGCCAGGACAGCATATGTGAAATAATACGAAAAAGAAGTAACACTCATTTAACGCGTATATAAAAGATCAACATATGTAGAGGGTGCTTTTAATTCGGTACAGATTTTCTTTCAAATAAAAGTCCTATGACAGTAAGGCTCCAGCAGTTCTCGCACGCGAGTTCAACGTTCATGCGGAATTACTTTGTCGCAGTTAATAGCACACTGCCGCGACTAATTAAAAAAATGTTATCTTTTAAATTACTAACTTGAATACAAGTGTTGATATAACAAGGTTGTAGTGCCTGCCAATTTGTGGCCTACTTAAATTTTTTTAGAAATCGCGCGAGATTTGCACGTAGGCGAGTTATTCACCATCGAACTTCACGGGCGAAATTGAAACTGATGGCGTCCATTGCGCGCCAGGAGTTGTGTAACATAGGGATATGTCAACGTAACATGGAAGTGACAGAATTTGAATGAGGGCGTGTCAAAGCGGAATATTCGGCCAGAAAAATCGGCAAGCACTCTGAAATAAGCGATCAGATAGCTTGACCTTTGCTTACATTGTGTAGTGCATGTTGAGTTGAATAAACTTTATTTGCCCGACGGTTGTACCCGGGGCTAGGCTGCCAGGGATCAACTCGTCTGTTTCACAAACTATAGACGGTTTCGAGGTTGCAAGCGTTGTACTAAAAAAAAAAAAAACTTCCGGCCACCTCATTTACCGGCTCCTAACGTCGAAACTGACAGCACATTTTCAAGTTATTTTCGAGGGTAAGGAAAGTCTCTTTTACATTAAAGTAACGTGCGTAAAGTACAATAAAATGTGTTACGACTTTTATTAGCTCAAAAAAACATTTATGTGAATACAGTTAGCCAAATAAGGGAAGGAAGCTGTGGAAAATCAGTGGGCTATTTTCTAAAGCTCTTGCCCACCGATGCTATTAAGGCACATTGGTGGACAGAGCCTGTGTTTATACACGGAGCGAAAGTTTGATTTCGCTTTCTGCAAAAACAAACACTCGTGTGAGCGTTTATTGCAACCCGGAAAAAGTACCCAGACGGCCCTTTCTTTTCGCTAACACTATCTCCCTTTCCTCAGTGCAGAGTAGCGAATGGAACGCACACGTCTGGCAGAACTTCTTGCCTTTCATTTCTTTCCTTCCTCCGGGTTCTTTTTAAATGAAGTGTGTGAGTATGTATGTATGCATGCATGCATGCATGCATGTATGCGTGCATGTGTGTATGCATGTGTGTATGCATGTGTGTGTATGCATGTGTGTGTATGCATGCGTGTGTATGCACATGCGTGTGTATGCATGCGTGTGTATGCATGCGTGTGTATGCATGCGTGTGTATGCATGCGTGTGTATGCATCTGTGTGTATGCATGCGTCTGTATGCATGCGCGTGTATGTATGCGCGTGCGTGTGCGTGTGCGTGTGTGTATGCGCGTGCGTGTGCGTGTGCGTGTGTGTGTGTGTGTGTGTGTGTGTGTGTGTGTGTGTGTGTGTGTGTGTGTGTTTCTCATCTTTTTGATCACCGATCACGCGTTCTCTTTTTTCCGTCACTAAATCATACTGTCGTAGCAAGGATGCCTGTGACACAACTGTATACCACACAACAAAAAAATATAGCGCACTTACGAAGTCGCTCTCCTCCGCGGCAGCGTATTTCGTGACTGTGTGCGTTGCAAGCAATACGGCGATGGCAAGGAAGAAAACTTTAAGGTGGCACATTTTGTTGCGTCACTTGCCGCCCGTACTCAACGCCTCACGCTCCAAGCTTCGGCGTAATGCTGGCAACTTTCTCTTGTTGCAGAATCTACTGCGACAAAAAAAAAACATACATTCATACAACAAAGGTGATCTAGCCAAAAATGTTAGAGAAATTTATTAACAATGCTGGACAGCGTGGGTTTCCTTACCTTCTTTATTTATTCGCATACTACAACAGCACTCACAAGCAATAGCTAATTTTGACTGTTTCCATTTCTTACTTTCCTTTAAACCTCCGATACGTTAGTCGTGCACGTGGGCACTGTGGCCCTTCTCACGTCCTTTTGTCGGCTAGTGCTGGTTAATGACGCCAAACTTTGTTCAAATAAGACTAAAGCGCCGCTAATTGCGGCTAGCACCGGTTAATGTCAGTCGACATTTGCTAACCTGAGCCATCCTCCCTCTGTAATAAAAGAAACTTCGTCTTCTGTTTAAATTCAGAGGTGCCAACATAAAAAACCTGATTCGGTTCTGTCTGGAATTTTCTCCGTTTTGCACCTCCTTTTTTTAGCTGCCAAACAGTGATGCACGTGTTAAACTATCAAATGTTCGACTATAGCCAAAATATACGCGTGATATGACCGATAATCGTCATCCTCATCAAGCGTGAACTATTTACTTCCACCACAATCCAAAAGCGTATCAACAACAGCTGATCACACCTTAAGCCTGCATGGAACATTTCTGCCCAGTCCGCCCAGGAGAACGCCCACACAACTCAAATACCCTTGTCGAGAACCGATGCTGCAAGGAGTCTTCACTCGTTCGCTGACACAACGTCGGAAACTTGGCTGAGTGATTCCAGCATCGAGAACCGCCGCCTACATAAATTGAACCCTTCGAGGAAGCTTCGAGTTCCATCGGGCTGCTCCCGTCGTGACACAGCTTTACTGTGCCACCTGTAGTTAGGAGTAGCTTTCACGAAAGCGTACTCTACGCTGTGACTCGTGCGATAGTGACGAGGATATAGAACTTCTACTGTGTTCCTGTGATTGTTTTGCGAGCAAACGCTACGCGTAACGCTGAACAAACTACTTCAAACTTTTTCAAAAAAAAAAAAAAAGAAGATTCTCGCATAGTGGCTGTACGCGTCGCAGGCCAGCAAACAACGTGAGCATTGCTAGGATTTCTTTTTTTTTTAATCGACTGGATTAAGCAGTCACTTGTAAGCCACCAATGGATCGGGGCATATGTACCGAGACGGTGCTTTCTTTTCGTTAACTGCCTCCCCCCTTCCCTTAGTGCACGCCTGGTTGACCTCCCTGCCTTTCATTGCTTCCTTTCCTCCTCTTTCCTAATTATTTACATCCTCCGTGTTCTCTGCCATCCTTGACTGCCCTACTCTTGGCCCCTATTGTCAATTTATAATTGAACCTATATTATGGTCCCTTGGCCAATGCATGACGTCAGATAATTCAGCCTAAGCATGACATACGTAGCCCCATTGTTTTACTCTCTCTCTCTCTCAATGGCAATTACAACACGACTGCTGCACCCGATCACTCTCCAATTTCCACAGCTGTCATCGTGCACCTTAGTGTTACGCTCATTATTTCTGGTTCTATTGCTCCATACGTGGCCCGTAACTTTCGACATTTCAGCCGCATATGTTGATAAGGTAAAGAATTAAAGAGAGCTCTCGGGATGACGACAAAATATTAAAACTTAACGCGCACAAATCAGGCACGGCCACTCATAACTATAGGGTTGTGCGAATAGCAAATTTTAGAAGCGACTCAAATACTGCCGGAGTAGTTTCGAATAGCAAGGTAGTTATTTTCAAAGCAGCAATAGAAATGGCTATGGCATCATTTTAATTAATTAATATCCGGGTTTTTACATCCGAAAACCGCTGTATGATTGTGAGAGACGTCTTGGCGGAGGGTTTCAGAACTTTCCACCATATAACCTGCACTGATTTTGCAGAGTATACGGGCCTCAACCATTTCGCCTCCATCGAAATTCGACCACCATGGTCGGGCTCGAACCAGCGACCTTCGAGCGTGTCAGCAGGCGAGCGCCGTAGCCACTGATCCCCCGAGGTGGACTTACGAAGCAATCTTCGAAATGGCCCAATGATTTCACATACTTTCTATTTGAATTCGGTATTCACAAGCTTTGCCAAAAGAACACTAAGGAAACTTCTAACCAACAAAATATGCTGCAAATATGTAAATTCTGGCAAGCTCGTATGCGGAAACAACTGGAGCCTCAGCAATGTTTCTAACTGCAAGTTTAAATGCAGCATTGACTACAGTATTCGCGGTGGCACTTTGTCAATCGCTTTTAAATAAAACTGCCTTATAAATCATCATCATCATCATCATCATCATCATCATCATCATCATCAGTCTGACTACGTCCACTGCAGGACAAAGGCCTCTCCCATGTTCCGCCAGTTAACCCGGTTCTGTGCTTGCTGCTGCCAATTTATACCCGCAAACTTAATCTCATCTGCCCACCTAACCTACTGTCTCCCCCTAACCTGCTTCCCTTCTCTGAGAATCCAGTTAGTTACCCTTAATGACCAGCGGTTATCCTGTCTACGCGCTACATGCCCGGTCCATGTCTATTTGCTCTTCTTTATTTCAGCTATGATATCCTTAACCCCCGTTTGTTCCCTAATCCACTCTGCTCTCTTATATAAGAGAGCCTTATAAATATGAAAGAATATTCATGAGTCAACATCATTATCATGAACACAATTATGAAGGTAGCAAATTGATGACTCCGTCGCCTTGGCAACACTTAAGCTTTAAGCAAAAAAAAAACATCACAGCATATACACGAAGTGAATGATGATGAGTGGGGCAAAGCGTCCGTCCAGATGAACGCATGGACGAACGCTTCGCCCCACTCATCATCATTCACTCCTTGCATATGCTGTAACACCGTTTTTATTGAGATTCCTCAGATTCCATCAGCAAGCATGAGCGTCTCAGAAAAAACATCATCGCAAAGAGCCTAAAAATTGGATATCCTTAAGCTTCGCCTTTAATGGGCCAGTAAACAGGCTCCGACTCTTTTTTTTTTTTGCCAAATATTGCAGCGCTGTGTGCCGCGCATACCCTCCATTTCGAAAGAACTTGGACTATCACCCCGAAGGAAACCCTGATGGGATGCGAAGAAGCAGCGTTGCGCACGGGTGGCGTCACGGGTTGAACCGCGCTAACGCGGGTGCTGCAGTGAGCGTTGGAAGATTCCTTTGAAGCGACGGCTGGCGTAGGTCTCGTAGGTGACACGTACAGGTATGTTTCAACGAATACGTTAGGCGCACGTCAGGTTTATTACGTGTGAACGGACGAGTGGGCCGGAGTCGGTGGTGTAGTGAGCGGCGGTCACGGCAGGTGTTGCGGGCGAACGAACGAGGCGGCAGCTGCGGGCACCGGGGCGAGCGCGCGGCAGGAGAAGGAGAGAGTGACGTCAGCGGGCACTGCGAGGGGAGCGTGACGTAGACGCACAGCAGCGGCGTGACCTATTTGGCGCTGCGCCAACACCTGCGGCGCGTTCGTACAGAGGGCAGCGTTAAACAGGCTACTCAAAGAGATGTTCCGCATCTAAAACAATATCGCGCCTCTTTCCCTCGCCTCACCAATCCTCCACGTAAGCGCACTATGATGAAAGCTTGCCCCATCGGCAACGTTAAACGCACCACTGAGCTCGTTGATCGGTTCTTTGCTCTACGAAACGGTGGCTTGGCCCCGCAGCGATGCAGTTTCAGCCGCACAGTCCACATTTTCATTTCTGTGCTGCTCTCTGCTGTATTGTAGAGCCCGAGATATGGTACCATACCCGAGACTGCGAGAGAAGCGGTAGTGCCAGAATGAAATCCTCCAAGATAAAGAGGCATCTTACCATTGAACTGCGAGGGGAAAAGTACTCCTCAGTCTATTTTCTGCCCGCGTCACTATGACACGTACTCATGCAAAGTAAAAGCCCCCTCGGTAGTTTGCGCACCGATGACGAATCACGGACGTCGATAGTGTTGCCAAAGTGGGCGGAGTCAGGACGACGGGCTACTGCTTCACGGAGAAGGGTGGTGAGCGGCCGCACAAAAATTTGAAACTGGCTGGAACGGATGTTATAACCCTTGTAACTTTCTTATTATAGCACGTATTCGCAAAATTCTTGCGGCAGCGTGTTCTCCTACTAAAAGTTCACATAATTCTCTTCATTAAATTTTTTAGACCTCAGTGCTGTTAACTGGCCCTTTATGAACTGAACGCGATAGCGATACCCTGCTCCTCGGTGCGTAATTTTTATTGTATGATTTTACTCGAGAAGAAGAAGAGTACAGTGTAATGATAAAGTTGAAAGTGGCTTGTACGTCTCAGTGAAGCTTTCACATACGGCGGCATTCTGTTTAATGGGTAGCATGCTTTAACCATCAAATCTTTCTGAACCTGCTATGCACCCACTATGTAGTCTTAATTCTGGTTCATACCAAAGGCGGCGCGGCAAAGCGGGCAAGCGGGCTTTTCGAAGCGACGAGTACGTGGACCTGTTCAGACTGCATCCCTCTTTCAACTTGCCGCGCGGCAGAAGAGGCCGGCATCTGGCGCTTTTGCGCGCGTGTCGCTATGACGTGGCAATGCTTCTCCCAAGCGCACACGCGCGCCACCACCGCGTCTCCACTGCATGCCATTGTGATTGGCTGTGGCAAAGCGGCGAGCCTCGGCAGGCGAAAAAAAAATGCTCCGAAAGCGATTGCCCTTGCCGCCTGGAGAGGAGGTTTTTTCCGCTTTCCGCGTTGCCACCTAACCACTTTGGCCACCCTGCCTTCAGAGTCAACTAGCCTTTAGGGTTGTTCTACGCGCTTCCCGCACAGCCGCAATGCACGTGCCATGACCCCGACCACACGTAAGCGGGGACAAATAAGCCAATTAGCGACGCTCTTTCACCCTCCCCAGCGTCGCCAATTGGGTTATTTGTCCCCCGCTTGCGTGCGGTAGGGGTCCCGGAGCGTGCGTTGCGGCTGTGCGGAAAGCGCGTGGAACATCCCTTAAGGGAATACACGCAGTAAAGTGCGTGCCTTTTGTAATGGGTGGCTGGCTTTAAGCTATGAATTCGTTATCATATTCACACGTTCTGACGCCCGATGGCAATGTACGCTTGTTACATGCAATAATACCAATATATACTGTATTGTGAAGCCTAGGTGCAAGACACATGTGTTTGTAAAGCATAAAAGTTATTCTTCACGGTACCTAAAAGCAGGTGCGTGGCTATATAACATAAAAATGGATGAAGTTCGGCTAATATATGATTGCCCACACCAAAACCACTCCAGAAGATGCACACGGTAAGTACATACCATACAAGTGTGGCAAAAATAATTACGACAAAAAAATATGCTGCAATGATACACCTGCCTGCCACGCAAACGGTCTGGGTTCGATCCTCACTCGGACCCACAAACCTTTATTATTATTATTTTATCTGCATCTTTTTTCATTTTTTTTTTCAGTCACGCGCAAGATGATTTTTCGCTCACAACTAGCGACACCCACGCTGGCGCCGACGCGACAATTTCTGCGAAATAAGCTCTTCAACGCTCTCGCGTTAAAATAATAAGACGTCATTTTAACAACGTTCATCGATAAATGTCATATCTGTGCTATAAAAAACCGATACTGAATGCGTCAGTGAATTATCGGCCTTTCGCATAGCATAAAGACCAGGTTTATCGATGAGCGCTGTTAAGACGACGTCTTATAGTTTTTTAAAGAGTTTTTTGTGATACCTTTCTGGAAAGCGCATGCTAGGTGATGGTTTCCTCGGAATGAACTAGACCGTGTGCGACAAATGTTAGTACCAAGTCTGCGCTGGTCTGTGCGTGCGAATGTATGTATGTATGTATGTATGTATGTATGTATGTATGTATGTATGTATGTATGTATGTATGTATGTATGTATGTATGTATGTATGTATGTATGTATGTATGTATGTATGTATGTATGTATGTATGTATGTATGTATGTATGTATGTATGTATGTATGTATGTATGTATGTATGTATGTATGTATGTATGTGCATGCGTGCATGCGTGTGTGCGCGCGTGCGTGCGTGCGCGTGTGCGTGTGTGTGTGTTTCAGGTAGTGCAGCTATTGCTTTTAAGATGGCGTCGATAGTCCCGGCAAAGTAGTAGTAATTGTTTTTATTGATGGAAAGGAAAATGTAGATAATTCCTGTCTGCCTAATCTGGTGACACGGCTAAGCTACTTGTAGCGGATGAGAGAAGAAATGTAAATAATAGTTGATTAATCGATATGTGGGGTTTGACGTCCCAACACCACCATATGTTTATGAGTGACGCCATAGTGGAGGGCTCCGGAAATTTCGACCACCTGGGGTTCTTTAACGTGCGCCCAAATCTGAGCACACGTGCCTACAACATTTCCGCCTCCATCAGAAATGCTGCCGCCGCATCCGGGATTCGATGCCACAACCTGCGGGTCAGCAGCCGAGTACCTTAGCCACTAGACCACCGTGGCGGGGCAAAAATAATAGTAGAAAGGCAAAAAAGAGAAAGCACTTGCCACACAGGAGCGACAGAAAGAAGAGAGAAGAGTTAGGAAAGATTGGGGACACCGTCGAAGGAGTCTGAGGACGGGGTAACGATCGGCGAGAGCTATGGCGTCAGGAGATTGCGGACAACACAATCATTCAATACGCACTGAACGCATCTTCGTCATTCAATGATGGCAACGTTAACCTTCCTTCTTCCAACATTCGGTGAATTCGAGGTTATTTCGTTGGGGCTTGTCACTAGAAAGATACATTGTGTTTCTTACTATACACTGTTTTATTCGAGTATCGAGCCGAATAGAACACTATTCGATTCTTCATTTGACATTTCAAATATTCGCACACCCCTACTGAAAAATCGGAAGGATTATTCCGAGGCTATAAGAACGATTGCCGTGCTTCGTAGAGTTCGGTTTCTTTTTCATCATATTCGGTGCTCTAGCAATGTTCAAGCCTAAAATCAAATGTTCCAGCGACCCACGTCGCTGCCTATATTTTTATAGACCTGGAATACAGCAATAGATGTGCGTTTTTTTTTCTAATTACAGTGACTGCATGAATACATAGTTATTAAGCTTCCACGAGAAAAACTACGTTTCTCATTTGACAAATTCGTTTACCTTGTTTAAGGTTATGATGATGATGATGATGATTGATAATGATGATTACGACGACGACGACGACGACTAGTATGTCAGACTCAAACCCAGCCTGAAGGATTCGCCAACTAATAATTTATAAATGAAAGTGATAACATAAGATGACTAATGAAGAACAGAATAGTTAGAAATCAATGATGCTTGATATCAAAGCCACCAGCATTAATTTTAAAAAAACTACCGGGGACTTAGATTCTGGTGATAATTAACTAATGAGGCCACGAAAGATAGGATATTTGAAATAACAAAATCCAATTTCATTCGATCATGAACTGCTTTCAGAATGTTCCTCCTCGGTACATTGAAGCAGTTACATGATATGAAATAACGTTCAATTGTTTCGTCCTTGTTGCAAAACGAGCGAAGAGAGGAAGAAGCCCAACCAGTTCATCTTGCAGTGTATATACATTTCGTTTTCTTCAAACACATAAGATTGACCTAGAGCACAACATCCATGGCCGCTAACTATTGAATATCGCCTATACCCGTGTTACCACGTGATTACATGGTGAACACTTTTTTCAGTAACAACAATTACAGGGATGGTGAAAATTAATCACTCTAATAAGCGTCAACGATAACAAAGACTACTCACTTTTAAATGATTTAGCTGCACTCCTTGAGTGCCTTGCACAATATCAGTTATGTACTCCCTAAATACGTGTAAAAATATTTCTATAGCACGACATCCATAAACCATTCACTACTCTCCTAATCAAGTCTTGGTTACATGCTGGCTACATCCACGTTCCCGACTCTATCTAGAATTTTAATTGGGGCGTGATCCAGAGTGTACTTAACGTAGTCTATGGTTACTTGCTCTCTAATCCACACCACCACCTTCCAGTTTGCTGGACTTAACAATTTTCGTTCAATCGCTGGTTGCATGTCTTAACTACCTGCGTTTCTTTGTTAACGTTCAAGTGCCTGGCCCGCATTCTAGCTTTTGTTGAGAGCAACGTAAATCTCACAGAAACTATGGTTATAATAATTTCAGAGATTAACCAGTTCACTGAGCATGAACAGAAACAAAATGGCTCACCTCTGCTGCGAAAGATTCGTCTGCTCACCTTAAATATCGCACGGCACATATATACGTTCATGTTCTCTTCCGACGCGTTATAATGGTTAAACAGCACCACATCAATCGCTGGTTCCCAGAATAGAAACAGGCGATGTACACATGAGCGATCGCTTGTCTGACCCTGACGAAACTCGCAGTCATATTGTGGGCACGTCTTCGCAAACAAAGTACGTGGTGTGTCGCAAGCCTTATATGCTAAGAGACTGCAGGCTGAACAGAAATGAAGACAGGGCACGCTCACGTAAAAGCACACAGCTAATTAGCAAATGACACGTCTCTGTGAGCTTGTATGTATTGAGACTACAAAGTGATCACATATCATATCCTGGCAACACGGGCCATTGTAAAGAGAAGAAAATACAGAGAGCGAATAGACGTATGTATGCGTGTATATCTATCTGTACATACGTGTGTTCTTGCCAACCCAGCACCTTCACCACGTACGAGGTCTTGGTTTTGTGGCCTTAATTTGACCCAACAGCTACGATGAGCCCAAAATGATGATGCTCATACGCGACGACGATAAGGAAGCACGATTAATGTATTATGATGGTGGTAATGTACACTGCAGTTATGGTAATAATGATGGGTATATTAAATTACCACAATATATAAAGGAAATAGGTGTGAATTCCGGGCTCCTTTTCTTAGTCACAGTATTATTGAGAACGAACAGAAAATGATGTCAAGGGAAGTATAGCGGATGTTAGTAGTAATGTATGTATGTATGTATGTATGTGTGTATGTATGTATGTATGTATTTATGTGTGTATGTATGTATGTATGTATTTATGTGTGTATGTATGTATGGTATGCATGTATGTATGTATGTATGTAGTATGTATGTATGCATGTATGTATGTATGTATGTATGTATGTATGTATGTATGTATGTATGTATGTATGTATGTATGTATGTATGTATGTAGTATGTATGTAGTTGTATGTATGTATGTATGTATTGTATGTATGTATGTATGTATGTATGTATGTATGTATGTATGTATGTATGTATGTATGCATGTATGTATGTATGCATGTATGTATGTATGTATGTATGTATGTATGTATGTATGTATGTATGTATGTATGTATGTATGTATGTATGTATGAGCATGTGCGTGTGTGTCGCGTACTTCACCACAGTACAGGCTGTACCGAATATGCGTGTTTCAAGGTGACTGATGTGACTGCCACACTGTAAGCACATACACCGTGACATTATTATGACGAGGTTGCTCTATTTATGTTTACCACTGTCGTATGAAGCCAACGGGTGATCAAAAGCAAACAAAACAATAAGTCCAAATAATATTTTTTCCTAACTAGTCTATGGGGAGAGATCATAAAATGAAAGGCAGAGTGGTATACCAGAATTATAGCATGCATGTGAAATCGTGTGAAAAGTTGGGTGGCAAAGTGACAACTGAGTAAGGGAGGGATACGAACCCGGGTCTCCGCGCCACGAACTAGTACGAGACGGTATTCCCGTCCACTTTCTCAGTTACTTATAGTATGTCTCACAAACCTGATCCTGGCAGTATACTTGTCATGCAGCGCCAGCGTTCATGGTCGTCCTGCCGATGTCCTGCCAACTGGGGGCGAGAATATTTGAAGTGTGGGCACGGTGGAGCGGCAACGATGCGGTCGCTCAAGAATCCGATTTTGCTTTTTTGTGCAGTTTATCGCCCGATTTCGAACGTGATGGCTACAACGTGCGGATCTAGGGGTTACTAACTGCTCCTCACCGGTGTTGCTGACGGCCCCGATCTGCATTTATACGCTTCTGTGCCATAAACCCTGTTTAAACGGCGGCATTTCTTCCATCGTCAGCCGGTCGACAACACCGTGGGTGACTACAGCGACGCGAGAGGATACAAAGACCACGGAATTCCTGCATTCCTTCAGTGGGCATGGTGGATCGGCAACGATGCGGTCGCTCAAGCATCCGATTTTGCTTTTTTGTGCAGTTTATCGCCCGATTTGGAACGTGGCTACAACGTGCGGATCTAGGGGTTACCAACTGCTCCTCACCGGTGTTGCTGACGGCCCCGATCTGCATTTATACGCTTCTGTGCCATAAACCCTGTTTCAACGGCGGCATTCCTTCCATCGTCAGCTGGTCGACAACACCGTTGGTGACTACAGCGACGCGAGAGGATATAAAGACCACGGAATTCCTCCGTTCCTTCTGTGGGCACGGTGGAGCGGCAACGATGCGGTCGCTCAAGCATCCGATTTCGCTTTTTTGTTCAGTTTATCACCCGATTTGGAACGTGGCTACAACGTGCGGATCTAGGGGTTACCAACTGCTCCTCACCGGTGTTGCTGACGGCCCCGATCTGCATTTATACGCTTCTGTGCCATAAACCCTGTTTAAACGGCGGCATTCCTTCCATCGTCAGCTGGTCGACAACACCGTGGGTGACTACAGCGACGCGAGAGGATACAAAGACCACGGAATTCCTCCGTTCCTTCAGTGGGCACGGTGGAGCGGCAACGATGCGGTCGCTCAAGCATCCGATTTTGCTTTTTTGTGCAGTTTATCGCCCGATTTGGAACGTGGCTACAACGTGCGGATCTAGGGGTTACCAACTGCTCCTCACCGGTGTTGCTGACGGCCCCGATCTGCCTTTATACGCCACTGTGTCCATCAACCCTGTTTCAACGGCGGCATTCCTTCCATCGTCAGCTGGTCGACAACACCGTGGGTGACTACAGCGACGCGAGAGGATACAAAGACCACGGAATTCCTGCATTCCTTCAGTGGGCATGGTGGAGCGGCAACGATGCGGTCGCTCAAGAATCCGATTTTGCTTTTTTGTGCAGTTTATCGCCCGATTTGGAACGTGGCTACAACGTGCGGATCTAGGGGTTACCAACTGCTGCTCACCGGTGTTGCTGACGGCCCCGATCTGCATTTATACGCCACTGTGTCATCGACCCTGTTTCAACGGTGGCATTCCTTCCATCATCAGCCTGGTCGACAACACCGTGGGTGACTACAGCGACGCGAGAGGATACAAAGACCACGGAATTCCTGCATTCCTTCAGTGGGCATGGTGGATCGGCAACGATGCGGTCGCTCAAGAATCCGATTTTGCTTTTTTGTGCAGTTTATCGCCCGATTTCGAACGTGATGGCTACAACGTGCGGATCTAGGGGTTACAAATGCTGCCTCACCGGTGTTGCTGACGGCCCCGATCTGCATTTATTACCGCTTACTGTGTCCATAAGACCCTGTTTCAACGGCTGGCATTCTTCCATCGTCAGCCGGTCGACAACACCGTGGGTGACTACAGCTGACGCGAGAGGATACAAAGACCACGGAATTCCTCCGTTCCTTCAGTGGGCACGGTGGATCGGCAACGATGCGGTCGCTCAAGAATCCGATTTTGCTTTTTTGTGCAGTTTATCGCCCGATTTGGAACGTGGCTACAACGTGCGGATCTAGGGGTTACCAACTGCTCCTCACCGGTGTTGCTGACGGCCCCGATCTGCATTTATACGCCACTGTGTCATCGACCCTGTTTCAACGGTGGCATTCCTTCCATCATCAGCTGGTCGACAACACCGTGGGTGACTACAGCGACGCGAGAGGATACAAAGACCACGGAATTCCTCCGTTCCTTCAGTGGGCACGGTGGAGCAGCAACGATGCGGTCACTCAAGCATCCGATTTTGCTTTTTTGCGCAGTTTATCGCCCGATTTGTAACGTGGCTACAACGTGCAGATCTAGGGGTTACCAAGTGCTCCTCACCGGTGTTGCTGACGGCCCCGATCTGCCTTTATACGCCACTGTGCCATAAACCCTGTTTCAACGGCGGCATCCCTTCCATCGTCAGCTGGTTGACAACACCGTGGGTGACTACAGCGACGCGAGAGGATACAAAGACCACGGAATTCCTCCGTTCCTTCAGTGGGCACGGTGGAGCGGCAATGATACGGTCGCTCAAGCATCCGGTTTGGCTTTTTTGCGCAGTTTATCTCCCGATTTGTAACGTGGCTACAACGTGCAGATCTAGGGGTTACCAACTGCTCCTCACCGGTGTTGCTGACGGCCCCGATCTGCCTTTATACGCCACTGTGCCATAAACCCTGTTTCAACGGTGGCATTCCTTTTATCGTCAGCCGGTCGACAAAACTGTTGGTGACTACAGCGACGGGAGAGGATATAAAGACCACAAAATTCCTCTGTTCTTTCAGTGGGCACGTTGGAGCGGCAACGATGTGGTCGCTCAAGCATCCGATTTTGTTTTTTGCGCAGGTTAGTAAACATCCTTCTCCCTGCTGTAAGCGGACCAACAACGTCTGTTTGCTGCTCCTACCGTGCCCAAGTGTCATATTTGAGTGCCTATGTGAATGTGTGCATGTCACAGAGCTGTTACTGTGTTTCGGAGATGTTGAGGTAAACCCTGGCCCCGCAAATACTAACAAATAAATACTAGGCGCCATCGCTAAGCTGTCTGAAAGAGGTTATCACCGCCACGTTGAGCTAATAGAAGTTCTCACTGACCTAAAGACAAAACAGGAGGCATTAACACCGACTGTCGCTCATCTAACAGAAGGATTATCAGCGGTTGAAGCTTTCGTTGAATCATTTGACGGTTCTGCAGGAGTAAGTGATATACCACGTCTAATCACTGAAACTGTTAGAATGCAAGGTCAGGCGCTCAATGCTCGGCTGGATGATTTTGAAGACAGGTCCATACGAGATAACCTGTTGTTATTTTGTGTACCGGACAGCCCTACTGAGACGTGGGTTCAGTCTCAAGGCCTTGTTCGTGACGTATTGTCTCGTCACCCTAATATGCATATTTCCGACTCTGAAGTTTCCTGAGCGCACAGGTTTGGATCTTATGCCGATAAATAGGCTCGACCAATTATCATTCAATTTTCGTCGTCTAAGGCTCCATATGCTACCTTGGCACAGCAAAACAGTTCCAAGGAACTGGTCTATCAGCTGGCAAAGATTTTTGCAGAAGCACACGAAACTCAAGGAGGAAACTACAGAATTTGCAAAGGCAGCCAGGCAATCTTACTGGCTGCGAGTTAACAAAGTAATCATGAACAAAAAATTGTACGCTTACTACGCAAAAACTGATAGCGTTCACAAAATCCGCTCACCACGAGCCCTGCATAACAGGACAATGAGGCCGCTGTATCTGCACGTGCTGTTACTAAGGCAGACGGAACCAACAAGCGGCTGCCGGTGAGCACGAAGAAAACCCGGATGGTGGTCTTTCGTTGGAAGTATGCATACACCGCCCCGTCCCCGTAAGATAGCGGTCACGTGTTCATTCGTGTCTGAATTGATGACAAAATTTGCACAGGATATGTGTTCTGTGATCGCCAGCTGTGTTTCATCGAATAGCCGTGCTCCTCGAAAAGGCCTAGTACGCCGTCGGTAAGAAGCTTGTGTGCAGGCGTGCACCGCTCCTCTACGCCCGTTGTGATGAATACGTGCTGCTACTGCGTTTGTGCACCGTCGCTCAATGAAAATCATTGAGCTACCATGGTTTGTGCGTACTTGGGTATATTTTATAGACTTGTGCATCAGCAGTGCTAACATGCGTGGGGCCATGAGCCCGGTGTGCCAAGTAATTATTGGATACTCAAAAAGGTGAGATCGGGTAGATTTATAATAAAAGGTCGGTGTGACATTTAGTGCCCTGCAGCCCACCTTAAGTTTACGCTTGCACCTTCAACCGTTGTTAATCAATGCAAAAAAGAGCTCTCCTACTGGTACTACAGGGCCGGTCAAAAAGTCGTGCCTATATAACCGGATTGTCAAAGTGTAGTTGAGCAACGCGTGCGGTCTGTTCGAGTGGTGTATTATGCTGCATTTGTTGTGTGTGCGTGTTTGTATGTGAATCTATGTGTCACCAATTCTGTCGTTTAATGAATTCAATCAATTCTGCTATTTAATAAATTTGTCGACTCTGGGCGAATGCACCCGTCAATTTTTTTTTTTACCACCGGAAATAACTCCCAGAAATCACCTCAAAAACCTTGTTTAGGCAGTAAAAATTTACTCCCTCTATACTCGCTCAAAACCTCACTGGGGTAAATAATTACTACTCTCCCTACATTCAAAAATTCAGTTAGCACGAGAGTAGATTTTTACCTCGATAGTAGGTAGTAAAAAAAAACAGGAAAGGTAGTGCGCTTGAGGACAAATGGTTTACCCAGTTTTTTGAGGTTATTTCAGGTCATTTTTGTTTAGTGTGTACGGCGGCCCCGAACGTGAAGGCCTCGTTCAAGAAAGCCTCGTCCAAGAAAAGCAGTACCAAGAAAGCCTCGTTCAAGAAAACATCGGTCAAGGGCAGCTTCGCCGTTATAAATCAGGATCTCTAGCCCTAACGCGTAAATGATGGCAATGGCGTGTGTGTTTCTGACGTACAACTTTTGCTTTACTTATTTCTATCTCATTGCGCTATGTTCCTCCTAACTTCCTTTTTCATCTATGTCGGTATTTGTTCATTCACCCACATGCTTAGCAGCAAAACTATCCCGCAGCTACAGGCAAGAATGACGGTCATGCGCGAAGCAACGAAATACAACAATGAAACGTGACGACGTGAAATTACTAGCCACCTCAATAAAAGATTACATTTCCACATCGGAAACGGCTGATCACTGACGTCCACCGTGATCGAGAAAGCATTAGCTGTTGAAACACAGTGCATACAAAATGATTTCTGCAGATCCACAAAGTGAATGTTTATGATGAAGCGAAGATGCACTGATGAATTCTTAAACGATATAAATAATGTTTATTTTTTAGCCATATGCGTGCTATGTAAGCTCTGTAGACGGTATTGCGAATAGATGATAACTTATATAGAGAATGTTTATTCTAAAACAATGTGCGCACCGAAGACGGTATTGTGCTCAGACAAAGATAAGCGATATAAAGAATGTTTATCTTTAAACCATATGCGCGATATGCACGCTCTGTAGACGGCATATATTGCACAGATGTTTTGCACCTGCGCTTCGACTATAGAGACGACGGCGAGCCTGGACGACAACTGTTGGACATCGTGAAGGCCTACCAATACGCGTGCGGATACCCATATTTCTTGCTTGTGGATACTCATATCTCTGTATACTAGCCAGCGCCGGGTTTATCGCGAGTTACGTCGCCACCGTAATCTAACTCATAAGTGTGTCGCTTCATATCTGAACTCTGACTACGATAACTGCTGGGGGTCCAATGTCCCAAAACCAAGATGTCGTCATCAGAGACGCTGTAGTAAAGGACTCCGGAAAAGTAGACCACCAGGGGTTCTTTAACGTCCACGTGAGTCTAAGCGCACGGGTATCGATCATTTCCACCCGCATCGAAAATGCGATTGTTTCAACTCTGTCCGTAGTAATGTGCTACCTTCCTATGCGTTTTACACTGTGCCCACACAAACGTTGCTTGTGCGCCAGCGATAGTACGTGAAGACCATGCTTTCGATTATATCCCCATTTTCATTTTCTGCGTTTTTTTTCCTTGTTGGTTCGACATCATTTTTATCATGTTGTAATAGTGAGTTAAAGCAGCCTACTTTCCCGTTTTCAATACAAAGATGGTTGCTCTTTTGTTGTTGTTTGTGACAGAGATTCGGGCATAATAATAGATGCGTATATATGTACATTAAATGTGCGTCGTTAGGTTCGTGTTGTGTATGAAGTGAATCTGTGTATCGTGGAATCTGCTGTCGTGTATCAAGCGGTCATAGCTGGTCGTGTCACTGCGACGAAGGCCGGTTTGCAGGAGGTGACGGAATTGATCCGAGCGCAACTCCGGACATGTCCATACAAGATGGCATGCATATGCCTACACTACCGTAATATAGGAGCAAGGGCACGTAGCAATCACCCACTGGTAAGCACGACCAGCTACACGTTGTGGTTGCAGCCGGCGTAAGGGCCCGCACTGCCGTTGTTATTGTCACAGCTGGCGTTGTTTCCGTTATTATCTTCTGTAAATGGCTGAATAAAATCGATCTTGAGGTGACTTAAACTTGCTTAAAGTAATTATATGTAAGCCCTAATGCGAAATCTCATATTTAGCAAAACATATACCTAATATGGCATTTTAAGAAATTGATTAAAATATCGCAATGAGTCAAAGAGAAACTTTCTCTCTGTCTCCTTTCAATCGCCTCCCTCGAAGGCGCAACATCGCATGAATAGCTGGCCGTGCCATCGACGACTGTGGTCAGGGTCCCTTAATCTCCGCCCTTCGCCGCAGGTAATGTGCTGCTAGTGCTCAGTGAACTGCAGGAGTCTTATCAAAGGTTCATTGAAAAATAAAAGGTATTCGATATATTCTGACGCCAACTCAAGGTACCTGTCACCGCTTTCATTTTACTTGCAGCGACTGCAACCAGTCGTCAAGCTTACCCACAGCGAGCGTCAACGACCAGCACCGACTGAGGTCATCACCAGTGGGCTTCTGCGAATGTGCACTTCCATTGATTGATATGTGGGGTTTAACGTCCCAAAACCACCATATGATTATGAGAGACGCCGTAGTGGAGGGCTCCGGAAATGTCGACCACCTGGGGTTCTTTAACGTGCACCCAAATCTGAGCACACGCTCCTACAACATTTCCGCCTCCATAGGAAATGCAGCCGCCACAGCCGGGATTTGAACCCACGACCTACGGGTCAGCAGCCGTGTACCTTAGCCACTAGACCACCACGGCGGGGCAATGTGTACTTCCAAGCTCTGGAAAATTGCCACCAGAACCCCTTCGGAAGATCTGAAAACCTATACCACGCGTGTGATTCAAACGACTTCACTGCGCATAAGCAAAACGAATTCCATATTTTTCGTTCATGTATAGTCTGACATTGTTCGCCTCACTTGCACCACCCTGATCTGCACTATGATTCACCTCCTGCCCTTCGCCCTTTTTTTCAGGTGACTGTTGGAGCCGATAAGGGTACGCGCTTGCCCAGGTGAGAGCCGTACGTGGCAAATCAGGGCTGTACCAAAAAAAAAAAAAAACCATGCCGTATCGCCACAAACAGCTAGGCCACGCACCTAGAAGTACTTGTTATTCCTACTCTCTGCTGTTTTGTAGAGTTCGCATTAAAACAAAAGGGAGCCTAGAAGGTGCATACATCACAGACCTAAAATAAATGTAAGACATATTTTCAAAACAAATTTCGTAAGAAATGGCAAGCAGATAAGCCAGGTAATGGGGGCACGAAATCATGGCCTTACACATTTGCACAGTACTGGTTAATATGAATTGATTTCCGTCATTTAAACGGCTCGCTATAGGTCTGAAGATCGAATAGAGTGGGCACGTAGTGGCGGGTGGACCCAGTTCCGTAGTGTGGGTAGCTTCTTCCGTCGTCTGCTAGGGCCACATTGTGTTTGCATATGCGCGAGCGTCCTCAGGGGACCAGCTATTTTTGTTCCATTACCACGCACAGGGTTGAATACTTGTTTATACAATATTCATACGCACTTCGCTGTCCGAGGCTTGTGTGCTCCCTAAAAGTGCATGTACGTGTTGATATGGCTCGAGATATAATCATCACTTCGGTATAATCATCGCCAAAAACATTGTAGTGTGGGTGCCACTTAGTCGTTCAAGCACATAACTTAGTGCATTTGGTGTCATTCTATAACGAAAGGAAGTACTAAATGTCCAAGTGTGAGTGGAGAATTTCAGCAACACCATCTCGCCAGTTGTTGGTGATTTCGAAAACCTGGCGATACCGCAAGGCATGAACTAGAGTCTGCAAAGGCCGGTTCGCGACAAACGAGATCTCAAGCCACGCACTTTTACAGCACAGCGCAAAACACGATGGTCAACACAGGCAGAAGCGTGCACAGGGTTGCCGTCCAGGAAGGACGAAGGTTCGTCGAAGCACCTCCCCCCCCCCCCCCCCACCCCATCCTCTCAATATTATGCCAATGCACGGGGCTGGATTCGTAACACCTTCCTTTCACTTCCTATAATGCACTTCCTAATTTACGGGCCTCGCTTTGCGCCACCTGCCCCCCCCCCCCCATCTCCTCGCACGCATGCCATATGAATGAAGGCCAGGCTCCTATTGATTGTCTAATTGCGTTTCTAACACGTAACAGAAACCCGACGCCGGTTAATTCATTCGTGTGGGAATAGAATCTGTATATATCACGATAACGCATGCACAACGCGCTTTATTTGCCGACAATCGGCTCAAACCACTCACAGTGAAGCGTGGCTCCGTACATTTGCACACGCGCCACCGTATACATATTCCGCACATGATCACGTGCTCGATAATACTCTGTGGCCGACTGCTCACTCAATGGTAAAGTTTGCTGATCTCAGAAGCACGTGGCCAAGAGCATTTCGCGACATTTCCGCTACACCAGTGGTTATTGACAGCAGCGTTGCGCTCAATACTTATCGATCGATTGCGTGGCTATCACATATATATATATATATATATATATATATATATAAATATATATATATATATATATATAATTTTATCCTTTCTCTTTTGTAACACGATGGGCATCTGTGATGCCCCTGCGTTCAACAGTTGTGGTGACAGATATCCCAACGGCATGCCGATGGAGGCACGACGCGATAGCTGGGACTCTGCTATCAAAGTAATAATGTGACATTCGTACTACAGATAAGCGCCGGGCGTGAAAGTAATGAACGATGTACCGCGTGGATCAACGATACGCCAGTGAATAAGAGGAAGACCCGTTTCCGGCTGAAGGCTGTGGTCGACAGTAAGGGGCGCAGCAGTGCTCGGTTGCGTGGACAGGGCAATCACTCACGTGGTCCCCTAGCTATTAGGGCTGACTGTACATAAGTATATACTGCCACGTTCCATTTCCCAAGTTTTCGTTATCGTCCCAAAACGCCACACGATTCTCAGCGCAAACCACGCCTGCAGTTTTCGAGAAGGTTCCGGACTGTAGTAGATCATTTCGATAAGATCACAACCACTGTGCGAACGGTACAGATTGTTCTGGAACCTACGCCACCGCCAGCGATAACGCTAGAACATTCGATGGCAAGAGTATAAATGCCGACGCGCTTCGCCGCTTGTCAGTTGTTGAACGAAGGCCGACGCTCCGTTCGCCGCTATCAGTCCGAGACTGCTATCTGTGCAAGACTGCTGCTGTAATCGGACTTTCCGTTTACTGGGCACAGGTTCGCCCAAATAAACAGTTAAATCCCAACACGAAGTCTGTGTCTTCGGCCACGTCACGACCCCGTGACAATATGCTGCCGGAAAAAGATGGTCCTGTCAGTACGTGCATGTACATTCCCGTTTGCTGCGGCTGGACTGGCGCGTATGCATGCTGTAAAGTTGTGCATTCGAGCCTGTACACTACTCCCGCATTCAAAAACATCATTTTTTGTTTTTTTTTATTATAACTGGTATTTGCCATTTCTCGAGATAACCGCGACAAATCTATAAACTCTAGAGATAACGCGCGCTCTGGTCTATAAGCGTTGCAGTCTAAATTACGCAAATGTGACCCCCAACTGAAGTGACGGTGGAAATTACAGTATGCGTGGTGTACTTAGTACTGAATTGCCCCGCTTCAATCCACGAGTACTGTATAGTCAACCAGAAAAGTTTGCGGACAACGCGAGCACGTGCTGAACTAAAGTCACTATACTTTCGGAAAAGTACAGCCTCCTTTTGATGTGCACCGGTTCCTCCTCTCCCCGCCGGAGCAAGCTCGTGGCGCGTTACAGAAGGCGCCAGTGTCACAAGCGGAAGAAAAAAAAAAAGTCACAGCTTTGCCGCAAAGGCGAAGCGATGAACGCGATAGCAACAATTTGAAAGGTCCCGGGCAGAATGGAAAGCAGATCGAAACGTGACCCGCGTGTCTCGCGCTCAAATTACGCACGAAACGTACTCACAGGTACGGATGCACGCGAATAAGCGTCTCGTTTGTTACTTCGCCGAGTCTGAATAGCGCGCGCTTTTCGCGTACGGAGACTGCAGTGATTGCAGTGACCTTTGTGCGCCCCCTGTAACTACAGCAGAATCGTTCCACGTAAAGCGCGAGGCCAGCCAAGATGTACAATCCTCCCCTTTTCACTACCACGAGATAAGGGCGCGCGAGGAAGCGTAGCTCACCTTCTCTAAGCCGGGCAAGGTACGCGTAGAAGATTAGAGCAGGCGCCACTGCGCAATGTGACGACGTGCGCTCATGGCGCCATCTTTCTGGTAATGCCGAAAACACAGCAGCGGCAAGTGATAGCTATAGATAGCTTGCCATTTGAACAGTGAAAAAACGTCCTCTGGGCTGGCTCAGTGGTTAATGCCTGGCTTCCACGTTCAATTCCGCGCGCCGGAGTGTTTTTTTTTTTCTTTCTGGATTTTCGCTTTCTCGCGTTTTCATATGTATAGATATGTATACATATACGGTGCATGACATCGACGCCAGCGGCAACATACAGCCGAGAGTGTCCATACAATTGCTATCGCAATAAAAGCAACGCGCTGGAGAAGAGGCGGCGAGGCAAGAGCAGATCGTGGTGCGATGATGTTTATTCGAACAGAGGAGTCGCAACGAGGTCGCGACGGAAAATGGGCGAACAGCAAGTCTGGCAAAGGCGGCACAGGTTCTTGCGCAATCAGAGCACGGGCTTTTCGTTGTCTTTTGAAGGCGCATACGCGTTGGTGCGTATGCTCAACTACAGTGGTATTTTTACGAAGAAAAAGTACAGCGTTCTTTCGATCTGCACCACTTCCTCCTTTCACCACCCGAGCAATTTCGTGGCGCGTCACAGGAGGCGCTATTGTTTCAAGCGAAAGAAAAAAGCAACGCGCCAGAGAGAAGGCATCGAAGGGGAGAGCAGGTGGTGTTACTTTCACGAAGTATAGGGGCTTTATGCCAAACCGCCTGTCAGCGCTACCTAGCGGTGTGCCATCTCCCATCGACCACAGTGCTAATCCGGAAGTGGCTATTCTTGTTATTATTCACTGGTGATTCAATCTGCTACTGCTGCGTCATTGTTGTTCGCAGTTTTCACACTAAACGCTGATACTCAGTATGTCAGTGGCATTTCTATTTTCATAGCAGGATCTAACCTATCACGGAGTGCCTCAAACGGCGTTTCGTTTGACAGGTATCCACTTCGTGATAAAGATTGCGACTGATAACATTTATGCTCATACTGCTCTCGAGGCCGACACACGTAGACGCACATGCCAAAAAGCGTGCCGCGTAAAGTGAAGAGTGAAAATTACATGTACCCTGTCAAAAAAGAGACAAGATTAAGGGGGAGATGGGGATGCTGCTGGGGCGCTGCGGTGCTGTCGGTGGCCGCTGACGTAGCGGAAGTCTCGCGAAGAGGCTTTTGTCCACGTGCTCGCGTGGTCCGTAAACTTTTTTGATCGGCTGTAGTTACCCAAAATGGTACCTATATCCAGCTTGCTTCGGAATCAGTTAACAACACGTTAATGGTTCATTACCTTCAGAATCAACCGAGAAAACATTAAAACTTGCAGTATATATACAGAGATGTAATAAAAAAAAACTTGGTTCTACTGGCCAATTCCTACATACATGCTCTTCCATTATATCTCTTCATGCGGTATAGCCAAACCGTAAAACCATGCATATTTCTAAATTTTCGAGCAGTCTCTATATTTTCTCGACTCAACGATAATTCTCAAGCACTATAGAGTATAGAAACTTGGTGGTTACCTTTAAGGTACTCGCTCCCTTGGTCGGAAGTTTGTAAACGTGTAATCGTCCGCGTTGTATATGGCTCCCTGTCCATGGGGACACACGGTGCAACCGCCTTCACCTGTTCCGTTGTGTCTGGACCCACGAAGGACGCGAGCAGGAAAGAATCTTTGTCCGGTCGAGATTCGAATGGCGCTTATGCCTCGGACGAGTGATTTGGGCAAGTCTCATAAAGCGAGCACCTATCTCGAGGCATACGACACAAAGTGTTCCGTTGCCCACCGTTCGCACTCGGTGCCAGCAGTTCTTTACACAATCGGCATGCCCGTTAAACATCTGCACTGCCCTTGGCTCGGGTCCTGGTATGGCAGTGGCTTGGGTTGGTTGAAGCAGAGGTTAAAGCTTGCCTCTTGTCGCCGCCGCTTTCTTGAAAGCAAAAGGTCTGTGAAGAGCACCTCCATCCCGCTCCAGGTGTAGCTTTTTCTCTGTCAACGTTGAGGAATCGCCGAGTGTAGGCACGAACCATTTGCACGTTCTGCTGCTTCTTCCGATAATCTTCGAAAACTACCCGCACGATAAGAGACCACCGAAAAGGTTCACAGCGAAAGCCAAAAAGTGCATTGCTTCCGTTTCCCACTAGAGTATTCTGTAGCGTTGCGATTTCCGAAACTAATGCCTTCTCATGTTTGGTTTTCTTTTTTTTTTTGCGCTTGCCTCCCAGCGACGGCCCGTCAACGCTATCAACGGGATCAGCCAGTCCTGAGCGCTGGATGATAAGACTGACGCAGAACGAGGCATAAGGCATATGTCGCTGCAAAATACAGGCCCAGAAGACGGAGAGCATAGCGAGAAGGACCCGATGTGGGACACAGGAAGGCAAACCGGGGCTGTGTCTCGGTACGTCATCTCTTGCTCACTGCAGGTGCCATACAGGTGAGGCTCATCGCTACGACGAAGCACTTTTGGCAACCGCCTCGCCTCTTGTCGTTCGTTGTTATTCTCTTTTTTTTCTGCTACGTTGCTCGCCAGTTTCTTGATCTATCTGTTGTGCCCTCTTGTAATCCTCCCTGCAGACATTGAACGAATGTGCGTGTTTGCGTCGGAGTATTAAAGGGCCACTCCCCACCCCACATTTAAAGACGAGGGGGGTGATGTTCTCCTCTACTTCATACACATGATGCATCCTCCTCGCCCTTTAGTTCTTGAATGCGCGTGAACAGTATCAGCACTAAGCGCTCGAGCCTGTCGGGATTTCGCGCTTCTCGGCTGCACGCTGTTATCGCCGCTTGCGCAGGTGTGAACACGCAAAATAAAGTTTGATCGGTCGATTGTGCACGCTATTCATGCGAGACAAAGAAGAACGGATGCGCGGATGCACGGCAAAACAGGGCAGGAGACGAATGACATGTGATATGTCGCGTATATCAACGAATCGAGAGCATGTACGCTGTAGACGTTGCGGGAACTATACTAGAGGGTTTTAGTACTGCGGAATGGTACTACGTACGCATCACGCAAGTGCCTTGCGTTACGTGGCGTCGTTTGCCACTAATCGGTTTTTAGTACGCCGTAGTACCCGCGTACGTAACGAGCGTGAAGCGCGTTGCGCCATCTGGTATATCAAAATAGAAGCACGTGTTGTTGACAGCCAATGTGAGCCAATCCAAGTGTTATAGCCAGATTATGGCCATATTTTAAGCCACAGAGCTGGTCGGTGCTTGCCTTCAATGCCGCCATTTTGCAAAACGAAGTTTCGCGCTGTAGCGAACTTGTTCGAGAGCGGCGCGATCACGTAGCAGCCGCGTACGTAACGCGATACGTGCGTGTTGCGGTCTGCGCATGCGCACTACGCTGAACGTGGTGTCCTTACGTACGCAACGCCGCCACGTACGCAGCGTACGCAGTACCAAAACTCTCTACTGTCTGCGTCACAGTAGTGCGCCAAGAAGGACGAGAAATATCAGGAAATAATACTGCGCTATTTTTTTTTTATTTTGGGAGCCTCGTGTGTGGCCCTTTAACAGCTGGTGTGTAAAGTGTGAAGACCCCTATATGATTTCAAGGCACGCCGTAGTTCATTCATTCATTTACTGTTTATTCAGACAAAAACAATGATTGCCTAGGTTGAAGGGACTAAAGGCAGATTACCTCTGCCTGACTAAGGTCCCTCCACCCATACATTTGCTCAGGTGAAGTGGAATCAATCTGTTTTTGAATGAGGGGACACAAAATTCAAATTCAACAAGTATAACAGATGTCTACACATACGTTTTAAAATAACTCATTACAGTCATCACCAATTCGCAGTAACCAATATAAAAAACTAGTTACGAGTTGTTATTACTCGTGGTTCCTTGAAGGGTACTGGCGCAAAATTTCGTGGTGGAGGTGGGATCAATTGTTGTGAACATGCATATATAAATTGCCAAATCTAATTTAATACTAGTAGGTGTGGTATTACATCTCAAAATCACCATATGGTTGTGAGGGACGCCATATAGTGAAGGGCTCCCGAAATGTCAACCACCTGGTGTTCGTTAACGTGCAGTGACAACGCACATTACAAGGGCCTCTACCATTACGCCTCCATCGAAAGTAAGCCGCCACGGCCGAGATCGAACCCACGACCTTCGGTGTCCGCAACCGAGCAACTTAGCCATTGTAAATCTAAACAGCGAATGCAGCTTAGAAGGCAACAGGAATCTGAAGTTTGCGCCTCGCGACATTTAAATAATCTAATGTTCACGATGGATCTTAACCAACTGGCCCAACTTACCGTCTTACTACAATCTAAAGAGAGCTCAAGGAGACATCCAACTATACCTATAAACGTAGAATTCTGAGCTGACGTAACGAGCATGATGACGTCGCAGTAACCATTGCATTTTCGTCGCGCTTACGGCAGCACACTACTATTCGGTGGTGTCCACCTCGATGGAACAGGGGCTTTCGGGTGCTCGGCTGCTGAACCGAAGGTCGAGGGTTCGATGCCAGCCGTGGCGATCGCATTTAAATGGAGGCGAAATGATAGTGGGCTGCGTAATGTGCGTTACCGGTGCAAGTTAACCACCAGATGGTCGAAATTTCCGGAGCCCTCTACTGCGGCGTCTTTCATAGCGTGGTTTTGGGACGTGAAATCCCCACATACTTTTACTACTCGGCGACCGCTCACGAGTTGGTGCCTGCGGCGAAAGTGCAGAAAGTGCGTGGAAGCCTCAAGGAAGTGATTGTCACCAGAAGGCGATGGCGGTGCAGCCCCAATATTTGTCGTGATGTCGTCATCAAGCCGTGACATCGTCATCAAGCCGTGACACAGTCATCAAGCCGTGACATCGTCATCAAGTCGTGGCACCGTCATCAAGCCGTGACATCATCATCAAGCATTCTTAGTAAGCCTTTCCTGAAACTGTGAAAACAGAGGTCAACCACGTGTCTGCATACAATGCTTTTTTGCTTGTAGCAGCACTTGGATTATTGTATAGCTTACTTTGATAGCTGTTCACGTGATTTTTTTTATTCGCGCTGACTCCACTACCGACGGTCACTTTTTCATAGTTTGATGAGGCATCCACATTATAATTCGCATTCCAATATAATTATTCACTGGCATCGCACCCATCAACTTCGTACCACTTTGCCAAGGCGTTTATACAGGGGCTTATCTAAAGAGCCTTGCTAAGCCACTCCAAGTGAAACGTCTAATGGCTTCAGTAAAGAACCTACTACCACGTTACGATGCAGCTCTAC
The DNA here is from genome assembly GCF_013339725.1 of Rhipicephalus microplus. Classification (NCBI taxonomy): domain Eukaryota; kingdom Metazoa; phylum Arthropoda; class Arachnida; order Ixodida; family Ixodidae; genus Rhipicephalus; species Rhipicephalus microplus. The sequence continues at coordinate 121,584,762 of NC_051167.1, forward strand.
CAACTCACCCACATCGCTGCTTTGCTAAATAAACTTGAGTCACATTTTTAGCGAGCCATTCCCGAAACCGTGAAAACAGAGGTCAACCGCGTGCCTGCATACAATGCTTTTTTTGCTTGTAGGAGCACTTGGATTATTGTATAGCTTACTTTGATACATATTTTTAAAAATACACCATACATTCCTAATACACAAGTCCAGGAACCGCAATATTTTATCCCCGTATATCGAAATCACACTTTCTGTATCTTGCCACAACAGCTCGTATGTTTTAGAACAGTCTTTTTTTGTCTTACCCTTAGTGTTGTGTACTTGTTTATGTTGAAACCGTTCTATCCTTTGCGTTACTGATTTAAAAAAAAAACCACCGAGTCATTCGCTGAAGTATATGCAAGGCATTTTCGAAACAGTTAACACTAACCGTAATTAAGCTGCGTGATTCAGATATCTAAGAAAGATTTTTTTTCTCCCAATAACAATAGTTGCGAGATAACGTGTATCTTTTGCTGTGTGTGTTCTTTGTCCCGTGCAGAACTTGCGCTCTGAAGTCGAGCAGTATGAGCCAACTAACCCAAGCAACAAGTTCTTTTAATGACTGCGGGGGTTTCACGTCCCAAAATCACGATATGATTATGGATTTCGACCATCTGGGGTTTATTAACGTGCTCCTAAATTGAAGAACACGGGCCTCAAGCACTTTCGCCTTCATCAGAAATGCAATCGCCACGGCCGGGATTCAAACCCGCAACTTACAGATTAGCATCCTAGTGCCTTAGACACTATACCACCACGGTGGGTGGCAAATTCTCTAAAGATAATTTGCTCGACACATTGTGTCAAGTGTCATCGCGCGCTCCTGAAAAGTGTGATACCTATAGTTGGTGATCATGAACAGGATCTTTCATACGCTCAACTCAACGACAGGAAGGCGAAAGCCACCTTCTGTTTCTTCTCACTCTCTTCCATTGATCCTGTCACGAACCCCTCCAGACGCTCCCTGCACCTAATTTGCTTTTTCATGGCCTCCAGGATTGGAGGCGCTTCACCTGGTTTAGCAACGGGTTTAGCCCTGCCCCCATGACCGGCACACCGTAGACCAATCTGCAATGTCACGTGATGAAGTGATCACGACGTCACCACATTGGCGAGCTTTGGTGTCATCACATGCTGATTTTTCACATCCCTCGCGTTGACGCCGACACCAATCAATTTCTGCGTGTGCGATGCAACGAGGATTTCACTTTAATAAGTCTAGAGTAATGAATGCATCGATTTACTGGCAAAGGTATCCAGCAAATAAAGCACGCGGCGTGAACACCCTTTTCGGGGGTGATAAGGTGCAGAACGCAAAAAGCGACGGGTAGGTGCTACCACCCTGTCGTCTTAGCAAAGCTTGGAAACACTTGCCTTTTCGTGCAAGCGTTGCATGGTCAGCACAACGTGATAAACGCTACGGTCCTTAAAATTACTTATGTATGCCCTTTCAGAATATTGACGTGTGGTTATGGTGCCTCATATATGCGGAATATTCGACTTTGAATGACACCTTGGAGGTCAAAAGCTAAGACAGGTTACACACTACTATGGCCGAGAGTTCGACGGAATGCCGTCTGGTCAGGTAAAGGCATTGTTGAAAAAACAGGTCACTGACCAATGTCAAACAAAACAATGACGTTTCGGGACCCGTACGGGTCCCTTGTTCACAATGGAATGACGGCTGAGCAACAGGTTTCTTATGTAACGTTGAGCGCATGACGCAAAGTCCGGGAGTACACGTGGTTTAGTGTGCCATATGATCTATTGATTGTGTTACTTGTCTGAATGATTAGTGACTCGAGGTTCAGTCTGGTTGTAAAATTCTTCTCCGTGGCCACGATGCGTGCGTTGTCCCAGCTTATCTCGTGGCCCGTCTTCTCGGCATGCTCTGCGAGTGCATTTGTCACTGTGTGGCCCTTGGCGACGTCATTCTTGTGTTGCATCAGACGTTTGCAGTAATTTCCACTCGTGCCAATGTACACCGATTCGCAATCGGCGCATGGTATCTTGTAGACCACACCAGGAAAGTGTTGCCGAGGGAGAGGATCCTTCACATTTAGCAACTCAGTCTTAAGCTTGCGTGCTGGAACATGCGCGATCTGTACACCACGTTTGCTGAATAGACGGGCTAGGGCTTCGCTTATATTTCGAATATAAGGAATCGATGCACGCTTTTTTGTAGACGATGTGTTATGCATGGCCTGACTAGTTGACTGCAGTTTATGCATGACGGATTTAGTTGTTTTCCTAATAAAATTCCTGGGGTATCCATTCTTGATCAGGTCATCTTGTTCATTTGTTCCGATGAAGAAAGCCTGCAGGAGGAGCTCCGGACCATTGAAGATGACCTGATCAAGAATGGATACCCCATTGTTCATTTGTTCCGATGAAGAAAGCCTGCAGGAGGAGCTCCGGACCATTGAAGATGACCTGATCAAGAATGGATACCCCAGGAATTTTATTAGGAAAACAACTAAATCCGTCATGCATAAACTGCAGTTAACTAGTCAGGCCATGCATAACGCATCGTCTACAAAAAAGCGTGCATCGATTCCTTATATTCGAAATATAAGCGAAGCCCTAGTCCGTCTATTCAGCAAACGTGGTGTACAGATCGCGCATGTTCCAGCAAGCAAGCTTAAGGCTGAGTTGCTAAATGTGAAGGATCCTCTCCCTCGGCAACACTTTCCTGGTGTGGTCTACAAGATACCATGCGCCGATTGTGAATCGGTGTACATTGGCACGAGTGGAAATTACTGCAAACGTCTGATGCAACACAAGAATGACGTCGCCAAGGGCCACACAGTGACAAATGCACTCGCAGAGCATGCCGAGAAGACGGGCCACGAGATAAGCTGGGACAACGCACGCATCGTGGCCACGGAGAAGAATTTTACAACCAGACTGAACCTCGAGTCACTAATCATTCAGACAAGTAACACAATCAATAGATCATATGGCACACTAAACCACGTGTACTCCCGGACTTTGCGTCATGCGCTCAACGATACATAAGAAACCTGTTGCTCAGCCGTCATTCCATTGTGAACAAGGGACCCGTACGGGTCCTGAAACGTCATTGTTTTGTTTGACATTGGTCAGTGACCTGTTTTTTCAACAACTACACACTACTACTACGACTACGAGGAACGAACGGATGCCGCTATACGGAGCTTCGCCCCTAAAAAATGTCGGCAAGTAACAGCTCGCTCTTCAACACGTTCTTCTGGCGGTTTTATGAATGCCGATTGAATATTGTTGCGCGAGTTGAAAATAACGTCCGCTACACAAATCGGAAACTAAGTAAAGTATCTTGTTCGCACTCGGCAAGAGTTGCATCTCGACGTCATCCGACGCTTGAATATGTTTTCTCGTCTGCTTTTCATTGGCAATGTTGAAGAGTCATTCCATCGAAGCGCTTGAGGGTGCTGCCGTGTTGCCCTCAAATACAAACTCAACCGAGTTTTCAAGAGGGACGAGATAATGGTCAGTGCGCCCAACAAGAACGCGTCTAACCTGCCAAAACCAGCATATGATCATGAAGAAAAGAAGTGCGAATTCACAGAGGCTCTGCTATACTTTTTGAGCGTGGTCAGAAAACGCTGCTGATCGGTAATCGAGGTTTCCAGAAAACTCGAGCCAAATACTGCAGCGCAGCACGTGGCCTGCAAATCGCGATAAATTCTCAAAGTCACAGCTAAAAACTGTTTTCTTTTTTCTCGACAAACTACGGAACAAGCTAAAGAATCACCCGTCACAGTCATCGTATCTAAGGCCCCTGTATTTTTCAAAGGTAGCGCAAACCATTGTACAAAAAGCGGAGGAGAATTTCCTCCCCGTCCTCTACGTCTCTCCTCACTCCGGCGCGCGTTTCTGCTACCCTATTGGACCAGGCGCGACACGTGACCAATGAACCTTGTTGACCCCTCGTCAGGTTCGGCTCCACCGGGCAGCGACGCCATGAGTGAGCGCACTGCATCTCGCTCCCACGTGTGTTGACTTTAACAAGGCGGCCTCGGATGCAGCGCAATGGCGACCTGCTGTGCCGTTGGCTGCTCCAGCAGCATTGCAAAAGGCGACAAGCTTTTTGTGGTTCCACGAGGAAAAAATAATGAGCAGCGGAGAGCGGTATGGCTGCATCGCATCGGCAGGAAAAACTTCGATTGTCACCGAGGGAGGCTTTGCGAGGTAAGCACTCACTACAGAACTTCTTCGCGTAGACATGCCTCCGGAAGGCTTTCAGATAAAGCTCATTTTCGGTTCAGGTTCATGTTAAACAAAAGCAGCTTGAAGTTTCCGTCGACGCTTTCTCGCACGATTTCAACCACGATGACAGCTCGATCGTTTTTAGCTTGCTCGAATATTCGAATACGGCCACAACATAATTACTGTTGAATGTTTGGCGTTCGCGATTTGCTTTCTAAATGGAACCATTTGCAGCGGAAGCAATTATGCTTCTCCAGAGATCAACCACGTCTTAGATCGTTTTTCCTTTTTTTTTCGCTCGAACTTCGGTTACCTGTAGGCAAAATTTCGGCGTTTATTGTGGTTTATTGTGTTCTCAGTTTGTATTCTTTCATATTTATCTCACTTTTGCGCACTTCCATGACCGAATTTTGTGCATGCGTGTACAGCTAATATAAGAGAGTGTATATATAATGTTGTATAGTTGTTTATTTGTGAAATGCATAGATACTTTTGTTCAAATTTCGAACATACTTGCGAAGTTGTACACTTTCGACTAACAAAGAGAAAGGCACCTACTAAATGCAAGAAAATCATCTGGCTTTTGTGGCTGTTTGCATTTTTAACGTAAGAAGCAAAATATTTTGCTTCGGCAATATCACATCAGCCAAATTGCAAAAATGAGATAGAGGATGTCGGTATTTTTCAGAAACACTTCACGATGGATCAGTATGAGCCAGCAATTCCGGCACAAACTGGGATCAAGAAACTCAAGCCAAATGCGGTTCCTTCTATATTTGCGCATCGGCCTCTTCCGAGAGAGCGCAAGCCACCCCGCAAAAGGGGGAATGAAACGGTTCCTGGTGAGGCCCCTTTGTAGTTTCTATTCCTCTCTTGTGTTGTGAATGCGATTATGTTTTGGGGTTTATATGAAAATACAGTGTGTTTGGATCGCTGGCAGATAGCATAGTTGCTGCATTTATCTTTATGACCTGTGAACCTGATTAATTCGGCATCCAATTCTGTCTTACTGTGGCAGCAAACATCCCCACCCCTACACTGTACTTGCTCAACTCTTGCTTACAGCTGTATCCTTGGATGAGCCAGAAACGTCAGTGGGGAGGGCCCCGGACGCTGAACCAGTGGGCAGTTTATTTTGTGAGTTGACTGCGCTGTGATGACAAATGTTCGCGCCTTTAGACTGTGTACTTACGCAATTCATGCTTACAGCTGCCTCCTCGGACAACACAGCAACGTCAATAGACCACGACCCTGAACCAGTGGACAGCCCATTTTGTGAGTTAACTGCACTGTGATGGCAAATGTTCACGCCTCTAGCCTCTGTATTTACAATTCATGCTTACAGCTGCCTCCTGGGACCAGCCTGGAACGTCCACAAGGATGACCCCTCAACCAGTGGGCGGCTCATTTTGTGAGTTGATACCACTACGATGACAACTGTTGTCACCTCTAGAGTCTCTAATTATCTGATTTGATAGCGAAATTGTTTCGCCCTGTCGTCGCTCTACTGGAATGTTTTGCAGCGTTCGTGATCATTCGATGCTTCTCGCATTTTATTTGCACACTCAATAAAATCTACCTTCATCCCACTAAACATTTGTGATATTTTATGGATGAATCGTTTACACATGTCCCATTATGGAAGCAGGCATGCATGTCCCAAATTTCAGTAGGGCTCTGTTGTTCCTGTACAAACTCAAGCTCTAAGAGCACTTATATTAACTTTTGAGGGGCTCTTCCAGACTTATAAACCCAAGAAAAATTACACGAAGACAAGATTTTTTTATCTTATGGAGAAGGCAACAGATTAAATCGACCATGAGTACTGCAAAGGCACATTATAAACCCAACAAGAATTACACAAAGCCCAGATTTTTCTATCTTGTGAAGCAGGCTCCAGATTAAATCGGCGATGAGTACTGCAAAGGCAGATTGCGATAGGGCGGCATTTGGTACATTTGGTTCCCCTCAAAACGCGAAATGATAGCTAAGGCACTGGCCGATCGCACACTGTTGTTCTTACACAGTATTTGCGAGCACCGTTGTGCATTTACGCCAAGAATTGGCGCGTTTTAAGCAAGCACTTCAACGTAAGGCCCCTAGGGGCCTTACTTCAACGCGCTGCGCGACAAAACGAAACCGTCCGGCGGCGCGCTCCGCGTGAGTCGCTCCTTCATGGCGGCTAAGAGTGGCGGGCGAGGAGGAAACGGCGCGGGGAAGGGAGTTTGCGCTACCTTTGAAAAATACAGGGGCCTTAATCGTATCAGCCATTGGCGGATTTGAGCATGGCGCTCTCGGTAGTTACTGGGAGCGCCGCGGGAGGCCGCGACTTGTTCGCGTGTGCGCGCAATTGCAATGAAAAGCCACGCATTAGAAGAAAAAAAAAAGAAATGCTAAGGTCACGAGTTGCGCATGACGTATTTTCTTTTCCCACGCCATCCCTTCCTGCTTAGCTTCCAGCGCTTTCGTCGAAACCCCGCTCGTACAAACAATGATGTCAATGAAAGTGTTGGTGACGTTATTAGTAGTGAATGTAATGGAAACGAGAAGGAAAAGTGTACAAAAAGATAATTTGCCGAACTCCGCTAATACAGACAATAATGTCAATGAAAGTGTTTGGGACGTTATTAGTACTAATGTAATGCAAACGTGAAGAAAAAAAGTGCACAAAAAGATAACTTGCCACAAGAAAGGGACTGGAGCTTCCGAGAACACGTCCGATGCTCTATACGAACCGAGCTACGGCGGCGGTCATCATTTTTGCAGCAGGGGCAGCAGGCAGCGCACAGGCTTACCTTCTGCTTGTCTCACAGGCGATACCAGGACAGCTGCCATGGTTGATCCCGGCATCGGTTAAGACTGCGGGGCTCAAGCCCAGCGGGACTTCTAGCACTATCACCTGGCCACGTCAAAGCAAGGATTTTTTCCACGCCTACGTGGCTTACTCGGACCCTTCTGCGCCTGCGTGGACACTGATACGCAGCTATAAAGGAGCGCAACGCCGGCTTCACCACCACCTGTCCTCTTTGATGGCTCTCCGCATGCCCACTGGGCTCGACCGAAAAGGAGCCACCCTTCTTCATCGCTTATGGCTAGGGGTGGCATTTACAAAATCTTATTCATTTGTCATAGGAACAACCGACAACGCTCTCTGCGATGCCTGTCATTGCGAACAGACGCTACACCGCATCTTGTGCGACTGTTTGTTGTATGACATACAGAGACAGTCACTGGCGTCCGTTCTTGTGCGCATCGACAACAGCCAAATGTGTGTGGACACTATTCTTTCAAGTGCCCGAGAGAAGACATTGCAACAGAAGGTGACAAAAGCACTGTTGAAATTTCTAAGCGACACGGACTTGAACAAGCGGCTGTAACATCAATGTCACACACCACGAAAGACAAGAGAGGACTATGACTGAGTGTGCGCGCGTGTGCTGCCTAATGTGCTGTGTTTATCTCTCTTCCCTCTATCATTTCTATCTTTCATCTCCCCATCCCCCTCCCGTGTTCAGGGTAGCAAACCGGCTGCCTATAGGCTGGTTAACCTCCCTGCCGTTTTTTTCCTGCTATTTTCCTTCCTTCCTTGGAACAGGCGCGCACAGGCTTACCTTCTACTTGTCTCACAGATGATACCAGGACAGTTGCCGTGGTTGAGTGCGGCATCGGTTAAGACTGCAGGGCTCAAGCCCAGCGGGACTGCTAGCGCTATGAACCAGCCACATCGGAGCGAGAATTTTTTCGACGCCTACATGGCTTAATCGGAACTTCTGCGCCTGCGTGGACACTGATACGCAGCTATAAAGGAGCGCAACGCCGGCTTCACGACATTTTGGCAGTAGGGCCGGTAGGCAGCACACAGGCTTACCTTTTACTTGTTTCACAGGCGATACCATGGACAGCTGCCGTGGTAGAGTACGGCATCCGTTAAGACTGCAGAGCTCTAGCCCAGCGGGACTGCTGGCGCTATTACCTGGCCACGTAGGAGCCAGGATTTTTTCCACGCCTACGTGGCTTAACTCGGACCCTTCTGCGCCTGCGTGGACACTGATACGCTGCTATAAAGAAGCGCAACGCCGGCTTCACGACATTTTGACAGCAGGGGCGGCAAGCAGCGCACAGGCTTACCTTCTAGTTGTCTCACAGGTTTGCATACTTCTAACCTCTTCTTTCTGTTGCCTCTGCTGCCGATAGTGTAGTTCTAAACTGTGTGAATTATTATTCGTGAATTTGCGGTGTTGGCGGGGGTGTTTTGAATTGCACCTCTAAATGGGAAGTGAGATGGATAGCTTGAAGCGAGAATTTCGAAAAGAAATGAGAGAACTAAAGAGCAGTCTAGACTTTGTAAGCAAGGAACATGAGTCTCTCAAAAAGGAATGCTCAGAGATCAAGAGCAAAAACACAGCATTAAAAGCTACCCAAGAAATCCTTTTGCGAGAAATTGAGTATCTCAAAAATATGACACAAGAAAACGCAAAGCGCATCACCGCGCAAGATCAATATTCGCGGGACAAAAACATTGAGATTAGAAGCATCCCAAAAAAGCCAATTAAAAGCTCGCACAGGTGCTCACTAAAATAGGTGACGCACTAGGCGACGCTATTACTGAGCATGGCATTGAAGCTTGCCATCGTATTCTAGCCCAAAGTGCAACTGCTCGTTCAAATGCTTCAGGACAGCAAGACAGCTCTGTAAACTCGAACATTGATTGATATGTGGGGTTTAACGTCCCAAAACCACTATATGATTATGAGAGACGCCGTAGTAGAGGGCTCCGGAAATTTCGACCACCTGAAGTTCTTTAACGTGCACCCAAATCTGAGCACACGGGCCGACACCATTTCCGCCTCCATCGGAAATGCAGCCGCCGCAGCCGGGATTCGAACCCGCGCCCTGCGGGTCAGCAGCCGAGTACCTTAGCCACTAGACCACCGCGGCGGGGCAGTAAACTCGAACATTGCAGTGTCTTTCAACACTACCGAGTAAAAAGTGGTGCACTACTAGTTGTTAAAGCAAAACGAACTCGGACAAACTCGGAAGATCTTGGTTTTTCCACAAAGCAACCAGTGTACATTAACGAGCATTTGTGCCCGCAACTGAAGAGGCTGCTTGGGCTGACGATTGCACGAAAACGAGAACTGAATTGGCAATTTGCATGGACCAGGGGTGGCAAAGTGTTCGCTCGTAAAACAGGCACTTCTCGTGCAATCCGAATAACCAGTGAGGCGGATCGAGATAAGATGAGCGAAGGTAGCCTCGCCTCGTAAAGAAGTGAGCACCTTGTCATACATTTTTTAAAAGACGACAGTCTTTCTCGCGGACCTTCGACACAATTTTGGTCTGTCTGTTCGCCCACCCTCAGTGATACCCTAAACGGGCCCAAAGTGGCCAAACGATACTTCAAACGGCTGACCTCATCCGCAGCGCCCACCAATATTGCTCAAGATTCAGCGTTCATATTTGTGCGATTGTCAATTAAAAAGCAACTATTGCGCATATCTAAGGCGCCATAACAACACGTCAATATTATGTATGTGTATCTTTTACTAGGAAAAGCATAGATAAGTAATTTTAAAGACCGAATCATTTATCACGTTGCGCTGACCATGCAAAGCTTGCACGAAAAGGCAAGCGTTTCCAACACTTTGCTAAGACGACACGGTGGTGGCACCTACCCGTCGCCTTGCGTTCTACACCTTATCACCTCTGAGACGGGCGCGCGTGCTTCGTTTTGCAATGTAACTACCAGATAGCGCTCGTTTCTCACGTGTGACGTGACTTGATGCGCTCGTTCGCCTCCACTGCATGCTTGAGGCACTCTAACGCAGCGCCTCCAGAATACCATTCACCTATTTTCTTGCGAAGAACATCAAATAGACGTTTTGTTCACTCTCTCCAGACACAGGACTATCGTCTTTTGACGACATTTGCAGTGTAACATGCGGATACGGGGCCAATTTTTTAGTTTACTGTTTTTTTCTTTTGACATGGCGTCACCAAAAGCTATCACACATCAGAACGACAGTGCTCACCTCCTATTTTTACACAGCAATGCTCGATCGGCTCGAAAGAAATATGACGAGCTCGGTACGTTCCTCAATGAATTTTCCTTTAGATTTGACGTTAGTATAATAACGGTAACCTGGTAAACATGCGAGGAAGAAGTTTTTAGGTTAACAGGCTATAATAGCTTTTACGTGAATCGATCTTCCCGCCGAGGGGGCGGTGTGTTACAATTAATCTCGGAAAAGCTTTCTTGTAGCTTGCTCGCGGAATTCACAGCAATCGCACCAGATTACGAAGCTTTAGCAGTAATCCAAGTTAACCATGTTTATGTTATTCTTTATCGCCCACCCGATGGGTGTGTCGAAAATTTCTGTCTTCCTTGAAAGGCTACTAATTTTTGTTGGCACAAATAAGCTAAACGTCGTTATAGGTGGTGAATGTAACATCAACCTTCTACAAAGTAATTCAACGTCACGTTAGTTCAAGCTATTGCTTGATTCTTATGCACGTACAGTTACATTAAACGAACCAACTCGTATTGGCGTTCATTCTGAAAGTCTTCTAGACATATTTATCACGAATAATAGAAATGACTGCGTGACGTCTGGTTCCGTTATATCAGATATAAGCGATCACATTCCTATGTACATGATTTATAAAAAAAAAGATAGGGTTTCTAGGCAGCTAAAAACGTCCTCAGGAACCCTATCAAATGCAGCAAATCAACACAAAAACTTTGGAGCAATTTAGACACCATATTGCAGGGTTAAACTTCAGTGCCTTCCTTGTATAACTGTACAAATGCTGACGAGGCTTACGATACTTTGATGCATCTATTGAAAAATGCATATCACCATTTTGTTAAGCTAAAGACTGTGGGCGCTTCAAAGAAAATTCGGAATCCATGGTTAACAAGGGAATGCCATGAAATGATACGCAAAAAGAATGGTTTATACCATGTATTTATAAAAAGTGGAGACAGCAGTAATCTGGCCGAATTCAAGAAATTTAGAAACACGTTAAATAAAAGTTTGCGTTAAAAAATTCTTATTTTTTTTCAACTTACGAGAGGGTAAGCTCTCGTCGTGACATTTTATGGCAGGAAATAAATCCTCTGCAACATTCCCGCACTCGCCAATCTAAGGAACTGGAGCTCGTGGTGCGTAACGAAATACTTCACTGTGAAAAACTTGCGAACAGTGTCAACAAATATTTCATAACTTAGGGTCTCAAACAGCACGTCGGGTGTGAATAAAGCGATCTATTTCGAAATTTAAGGGCACATCAAATGTGAAATCGGCGTTCTTTGAACCGGCAACTGAACAAAAAGTACACTCCACTTGTATGGGTCGCAAGAATAGCAGAGCACGCAATATCGATGACATTCAAATCGGGCCAGTTAAACGCGTACTCGACTCTCTAGTGCGTCCACTTACCTTCCTGATCAACTTGTGTCTAGTCACAGGAGATTCTCACGAGAAAATGGAGCACGTTAACGTTAGCGCGTTGCATATATCGGGGAATGAGAATGATTTTTCCCTATTACCGTCCGATCGCAATATTGCCCTTTCCTTCTAAATGGCTTGAAAAGGTTATCTGTAAGCGAATGGTATCTTTCTGTGATAAACACTCTCTACTTGCGCCAGAACAATGTGGTTTTCGATAGGGATTTATCAAGTGAACACCCTTTACTAGCACAAAAATAAATCATCTTAAAGAGATTTGAGCAAAGAAAACTAACACTTGGTATATATATTGATTTTTCTAAGGCGTTTGACAGAATACACCACGAAATACTCCCGCAGGTCGCGGATTCAAATCCCAGCTGCGGCGGCTGCATTTCCGATGGAGGCGGAAATGTTGTAGGCCCGTATGCTCAGATTTGGGTGCACGTTAAAGAACCCCAGGTGGTCCAAATTTCCGGAGCCCTCCACTACGGCGTCTCTCATAATCATATGGTGGTTTTGGGACGTTAAACCCCACAAATCAATCAATAAATCAACCACGAAATACTGTTTACAAAATTAAAACATCATGGTTTCCGAGGTGTAGCTGTAAATCTTGTCGAATCTTACCTGGGGCGCAGAAGGCAATGTGTAAGCGTTAAAAATAAAACTTCTTCGCTATTAGAAATAAACACCGGCGTTCCGCAAGGGAGCGTGTTAGGCCCTGTGTTATTCAACATCTACGTAAATGACATATAGTAAGAGTTAGCGAGAACGCCGAATTTTCAGTTTACGCTGACGACACGAGCTTCTTCATTCAATCCGATGACGTGTCTTATCTAAGTATGCTAGCTCAGTACACGCTAGAAAAGCTAAAAAAACTGGAGTGAAGTGAATCACCTGGTTATTAATGCTGCTCAAAGACTGTCCTATATAAAAACCAACAAATAAAACTATAATACTAGCATAGACTTACACCTCGGCGACAAAAAGATTGAGATTGTTCAAGCGCCCCGCCGCGGTGGTCTAGTGGCTAAGGTACTCGGCTGCTGACCCGCATGTCGCGGGATCGAATCCCGGCTGCAACGGCTGCATTCCGATGGGAGCGAAAATGTTGTAGGCCCGTGTGCTCAGATTTGGGTGCACGCTAAAGAACCCCAGGTGGTCGAAATTTCCGGAGCCCTCCACTACGGCGTCTCTCATAACAATATGGTGGTTTTGGGACGTTAAACCCCAAATATCAACCACATATCGAGACAGGTCAAGAAGTCAAGATATTAGGCGTCATTTTTTGTGAAGACTTAAACAGGGATTCTCATGTCGATAATGTTGCCAAAAAGCTTGCCAAGGCATGGGGAGTGCTTTCTAAATTTCGAAATATGGTCTCTCCAAAACTTATACTCCTAATTTATAATGCCCTATTTCAATCGCACATCAATTACTGTACCTTCGTCTAGGGGAACACTACGCAAAAAAAAAACTAAATTGATCAGGCTCCACAAGAAGGCAATACGACATATCGCAGGTGTTCCATACGACGCCTATACATCAACCTTATTCACAATATTTATCGTGCTTCAACTTGAACAGCGGTATGAGTTCAATCTGTTTGCTAAATACAAGCATGGTTTGAAGGGTAAAAACAATTTCTCACACTGTGTCAACTATAAGAGTAATCGGCAATACCTTACCACATAAGGAAAAAGAAACATGGCATATCACGTTTTCGCGAACGAATTATAGTCTCAAAAGTCTGAGGCATATGATGCCTTACTTTTGAATTACCTAAACAACGAAGATATTCCGGTTTATACGTTCACAAACAAGTTGTGGAACGAACATTTGATTAGCAATCTCAGACAGAGTCAATGAACGTGAGTTTATTGCCGAGTTGGCTTTTATGAGTTTTGTGAAGTACAGGTTTCAATTTTGTATTTCATGTTCGGTTCGATTAAAAAAGTGCATTTTCGCATTTTTATATGTATATGCAAGAACACGAGACGTGTTATGTACCTATCTTTTTGTATATGCAAAATATTGCTATACAGAAGTGTTTTTCTTCTTGTTACATACATTTGGGCTCATTTCTATTCTTTTTTCTTCCATATGTATACCTTATTTTTTCAATGTTTGATGATTTTTACATTGTATACCTGCCGTTACAATTAGCTGCCAAACTAGCTCATGTCTTGCTTTCATGTTGCTTACTTGTACTTTGTATGTTTATTAGCTTGCATTTGTTTTCTTCTACATGACCACGTGTCTGCTGCCGAACTGTTTTCAGGGTCGTGAATTTCGTCAAGCTGCTTTTCAGCAGCTTTGAATTCTTGTCCTTGCATCTTTTTCACTTTTTAATCTCATTTGGATAGTGTTGTGTTGACCATTGCCATTGTATAAAAAAACATCAAATAGCTGTAACTGTAATGTTATCCTTTAACACGGTTGCCCCGCCGCGGTGGTCTAGTGGCTAAGGTACTCGGCTGCTAACCCGCAGGGCGCGGGTTCGAATCCCGGCTGCGGCGGCTGCATTTCCGATGGAGGCGGAAATGTTGTAGGCCCGTGTGCTCAGATTTGGGTGCACGTTAAAGAACCCCAGGTGGTCTAAATTTCCGGAGCCCTCCACTACGGCGTCTCTCATAATCATATAGTGGTTTTGGGACGTTAAACCCCACATATCAATCAATCCTTTAACACGGTTGTTGAAAAAGATTGCTAAGCAAACTGAAACCGATTTCGTTTTCATTGTAGGGTATTAAGGAATATATGAGGTACGCCGCAGTGGAGGGCTCCGAAAATTTCGACCAGGCACTTCGTGCTCTCTAAGGTTCTCCGACACCGTGCAGTAATACGCGGGCCTCCGGCATTTCATTTCCAACGAAGTGCGACCACCGGTGTCGAACCCACGACCTTCAGGTCAGCCGCCGATCACTCGCAAGAATGTAGCGCTGAATTCATGCTTATCGTTCATAGAATAAACAGAGACGTTACCGAAGCTGCGTACAGACGCGCTCACTATTAAATGGAACACCTGCACGCACAGCATGTTCAGACTTCTCCATCTTACAAAGGCAGAGTGCGGCTTCGATATGCATAAGACGACTGGTTGTTGACGGGTGCTGACTCCTCTTGACAGACTAGTGAGGTGCATGAAGATTTTGTTTCCTTGTCCACTAGCTGTTCGAGGAGCAGAATAATAATGGTGTTTATTCGAGTGTTCCTTTTAACAGTTGACCGTACTGCACATATAACCTGTATTTTTTTTTTCAGGACAACCCTTTTTAAACTAAATAACTTTAATTGGCCATTTTTTTATTCCTGCTCGAATCAGTGCAATATTGGCTTCATTCTTTGGGTATAACCCCAAAACAAAGCAGTTATTTTGGGCAGAATTATGCCTGTTTGTTAACACGCGTTATATGAAATAGAGCAGCGCCAGCGCGCCGCTGCTGCGAGTGCTTCCAAGCGTTTGTTTATTTTATGTACGCAGATGCCTTGTTACATGGCCATGTTACATGGCCATGTAGCATATTATCGGCTATCGCGGCCGATGATATGCGCGTCGGTGGCGTGTTTTAATGGGCGTCCACCAAATAGCGTGAAGCCCTGTATACAATGAACAAACACATGCCACCCTACTGAAACGATCCGTATGCGATGTCCAATAATTCCGTATGTTTCCGTAATAATCTTACGGAAGTATATGGAAACATACGGAATTATTGGACATCGCATGCGAAACGTTTCAGTAGGGCAGCGCGTGTCTGCTTCATAATTGGCGTGTTTAGGGCGCTTTTGCTCTGAAAAAAAAAAAAATCGGGCCGACTTCAGCTAAAACAAATGCTTCATTGCGTGATAATTTGAGGCGACCGACTACACGAAGTGAATATTTTACCGATTTGAGGAAGAATGAAAAAAAAAGCTTGCTAATTAAAGGTGAATTTACAGTAAGTGCTTATTTATTAAATGTACTATCTGCGTCAAATGAAACCCGAAACAGCGGCAAGCCGTCGCGATGGTATAGTGCGCGCCGTCCAGTTGTCACCTTTGACAGGCCCGTGTATAGATAGGGTGTCCCACATAAATTGAGCCAAGAATTTGAAAGTGACAGGCACTTAGTAGGCGAATTGAACCAAGCGCATACTACTCGCACTAGCCTGTAGGTTCTCAGCCTATCTTTTATTTCTCCCCATACTAATTATTAATCATTCTTAATTACCTATTTTTTTATATAATGGCCTGGAAACACCAAAATATGAACTCCGAGATGTAGAGCACTTTCGGAAACCACCGACTGAATTGTTTCCTGTACAATACGTCTAGCGCTGTCATTTTTTTTCGCGTTGTAAACAAAGCCTATAGCAGCACTATAGCAGTGCGCTCGCGGTCCGTCACACAGCTTTTTTTTTTTTCGATTTCGCGGACTTTTTTACACCGCGGACAAAAAATAACAGCGCTGGACGTGTCGTACAGGCAAACAATTTAGTCGGTGGTTTCTGATTCTGAAAGTGCTCTACATCTCAGCGTTCATATTTTTTGGTTTCAAGCGCATAATTAGAGAAACTACGTAATTAGAATTACTAATTATTTGTACAAGGAGAAATAAAGATAGCCTGAGTACCTACAGGCTAGTGCGAGTAGTACACGTTAGGTTCAATTCGCCACTGAAGTGTCTTTCATTTTCAAATTCTAGGCTGAAGTTATGTGGGACACCCTGTATATCGTATGCATGCCTGTCCATGGTAATAAGTGAACGGCGCGCACTATACCATTTGCAACGGCTTGCCGCTGTTCGGGCTTCACCAGTAACATACAGCAGGTACAAGTTTCCTTGAGAGCAGATTTTATTTTTTTTTAATCTTAATCAGAGCTAGCAATATGTATATGATGTCCTTGTATACCTTCACCAGCACACTCTTACAACTTTTCCAGTCACCAGAGCGATTGCTTCCAGCCATTTTATGATGTGCACAAGCTATTCCAAGGCAAATTTATTTGCATCTGGCAGTAGTAAAACATGTTTCTTCAACAAGTTCGTTGAATTTTCAGCGAGCACACGCTGTACACTCGCTCTTCAAGTGCACTTGAATGTATGTGAACATAGACAAACTTGACATGAACTCAACAGTCAATTATGCAAGCGCATATGATGTGCATGCATACGCAGTTAACATGTAGCTGGAGCGTATTTATTAAAGAAAAAACCTCAGCAGAATCCTTCCGTTTCTAACATAGTTCTGTACTTCTTCTTTTGACATTTCAAAGTATACACATAAATGTGAAATGCCGTGCTTCGCGCAGTTGCGGCACTCTGCTTTGTCATATAGCTCAAAATCTATTTCGTACGGCATACCAGTACTTCGCATTGCCTGTAGTCGGACATTCTTGAATGGAAAGTGAGGGTTTTCAGATGTTTTGATGCAGTGCACTGAGACGCGAAGCCGACGCTCTGGGTCATTCAGAGTGATGAAGCGAAATTGAATATATAAATCACTAAATGCCCAGAGACTCCAGCTTGGGTAAATACTTGAGTTTATCTGAAATATTTTTTCTGCGTTATTCAATGTCATATGCAACATAAACAGAGATTGATCACTCGACATGACTCGACAAATGCCTTCGGTAGACATTGCAACATTCGACACCCATGGTATGCCATTATGCCGATTATTCTGCTCGCGTAATAATTCTAGAGTAGGCAGCAATGCATTGGCAAAGGTTTCCAACTTCTGCAGTATGAAACGCTTTTCCGTCTGCCATGAACCGTCTTTTTCACTCGTAATGGCCATTGGCGTCACTCCGTCCCCTTCGGAAGACTGATCATTCTTCTGCAAGGAATCAACCACTCTTTGCAAGGACTTTTGCGTGTCAGTAATTCCAGAAGAGAGTTTAGCCTCAGCTGTGTTCACATGTTCTCTCAACTCGCATCCCAAGTTACTAATCATGGGCATTATTTCCTGCAATTGGGAGTTGTGGGCCCTGAACTGTTCGACAAGCTCATTCACTTGGCTTTGAACTGTTGATAGGTGATCACTGCAGGAGCCTGTGATTACTGTCTGCAGTTCCTTCAGACCAGCATTCAGTTGCTGAGTGACCATTGAGCAGATGTTTGCCCCCATACTCTTCATTTCACTTATAAAACTACTCTCAAATCCACCATCAGCAGAGTCGATGTTCTGAAAACATACAGACTCCAGGGTTCTGCATATGGCCAATACCTCACTCATCTGTCTATGCAGAGCAGACAACTGATCCCGAGCCGCTGTAGTGTCGCAAGTTGCAGGTGAACTACCTTCCCGGTATGCCTGATCACCAGGTGCACCAGAAGTATTTAGGGAGCACCCACCAACATAGTGCGCGGCAATGTTGGTGCGCAATATTTTTTGATCGCAATTTGGACACTGGATGGCATGGAAGGTGCACTCCTTGTCATAGTGCAGTAGTATGGATTCAACGGTGCCCACAAACTCACAGCCGTCTGCTTCATTCCAGCAATGAACCTGCAAGGTAAGCATAAATGAAATGGTAAGACCAGTGGCAATACCTTTACGCACTCACAACAGATATTCGCACATTAAAGGAGCAGACACAGACATGGTCGTTGGCAGGAGGGTGCAAAAGGGGCATTTGCCCCCCTCAAGGCACACCGGGATTTGCACTTAGCCATACATCACCAATGCTTATCTCCTCCTTGGGAAGTAAAAACAATGCAAAAATATACACAATACATCATACATAATAAATATACATCACTGCTCCTCCCTTGAGCAGCGATGCAACATGGGTTTGCACCCCTCAAAACAAAATCTTGCTGACGCCCATGGACACAGATGTGTGCGTTGTAATAGGCTTCACGGGTAAGGCCACACACTTCATGATGATTCTACCTTAGTACACGAAGATGTATTGTCTACAATAATGCAAAATCAAGTGAAAGCGTCACAATATGGTTTTAGCAGTTCTCAGAGTACTTCAAGTTGTGATGATATTTGGAATTATCTTCTCGGAGATGACGTTATCCTGGCAAGCCTGGTCTTCCACTGCCCTGCCACAGTGTCCCTCAGCCCATCAGCTGTGAGGCATGGTTCTCCAAGTCCAGTTAGTCATGTGAATGTGAAAAGAATGTGCAAAACTTCCCAATGTACTATATGGGTCTCCAATTGCTAAGAGAAAAACTTGAGGAGGCTTGAACTTTACCTTCAGAGCAGATAGCACTTGTGCCTGGGCTTCATCATCAAAATGTGTAGGATAAGCCATTCAGCAGCGTTATAATCAGTCGACGCAGTTAAAAAATAGTTTTATTTTCAGTTAGAGGTTACGACGACCATGCTAGCAGTTCAGCTTCTGTTTTATTCTCTCGTCCTTGTGATGCTTCTACTTCCTTTGTAGATTCATTGGCCGTAGTAATGGAAACAACAGTGCGATCAAGCACCGTTTGCACAGTCTCTTCGTTCAGCTGCCAGGCTTTACTTGCTAGGGTTACCTCAACTATAACACAAGGAGAGATACATTTGCGCATGGAACAATACCCATTTGAAGCTCTAACTGCTTCGTAACTTAGGTGCTCTTGATATTGACCCTGGTCTTTTCATGTAGATTCTTTCGTAACTAACCATACCCATTATTGTAACGGCAGATGGCAAGGCATCTCCACAATGGACGTGAAATCAGTAGTTCCTCAACATTCTGTCTCGGGCCCATTGCTATTTCTTATTTGCATTAATGGCTTACCGTGGATTTGATACACCACAAACAGTGAAAGCAGATCACTAGGCCAGATATGCAACTTTTCTAGAACAAGTAATTTGAAATTACAGCACTATGAAACACTAATGCGGTCAGTGCTAGAGTATGCGTCATCTGTTTGTGGCCCTGGTGAAAAAACACTACATGATACCCTTGAGTCGATTCCAAAGATGTCAGCACATTTCATTACTTAATATTTTTCCGGCAAATCTAGTCTCTTATTAATAAAATCAGACATTGGACTTTTTATTTCTAGATTCAAAGCAAGTTTCTAAAATAACTCGCTTATACATGAACTCATTTAGGAACCGCGGTGCATAGATGCCCTCACAGTTTGGTCATAATTGGGTCTAAAATCATCATTCCTTTTAGCCGTGCAGATCTTTTCACAGATTCATTTCAGCCTAAGACCAAGGCCGAGGGGAAACATTTATCCCCTCCTTCGTCAGCCTGAGAGATCATGCTTTGAGCTCAGATAACTAATAACCGTTTGAAAATGTTTGCATATATTATGCTGTATTCACGACATATAATGCATGAATAAATTAATAAACAAGTAAACAAACAAATAGCACTCTCCTAAACAAATATCGGAGGATGCCTAAATCACATAAAGAAAATGAAGCAATGCAAATGGGCAGACGTGAAGAAACAAACACAAAAATAAAAATCCATGCATGTCACTCCTTAACTGCTTGCTGGCTCTTTCACTAATGCCCCTTTCTGGGTATTCTTCTGAAATGGTTTTGTGAGTAACGACTTGCCAATAGCGACTCAAGATGAAAGTGTTCAAGCACACGAACAACCCACCAACAGCTACGTGCTGTGTCGTTTTACGTGCCAGAAACCTATCTGTATTGGAGGGCTCTGTATAAAATCAAACAGCTGGGTTTTTCAAGTGCAAGTGGCATCACCCAGACCTTACATTGTGACGCCTTGACTGCTATCAATGTGTGAACGCCTTGACTGCTATCAAACCCTCACAGTACATGCTACAAAATACATTCTACAAATAATTTGTGCCACAAACCGAGCATCGTAGCCAATGCGCTACCACCGTAACATGAATTAACAACTGGCTATAACTTTCCACCAGGATATACGAGGTCTGTTAGAAAAGTATAGGACTTTTTTTTTTTTTGTGGGCACCTGATGGATTTGAAACAAGCAGTTGCATCAGCCAAACTAGAACTTTCAGGTACATGTGTGAATAAATTTGTTCCCACCTGCCAATAGCGTCAGTCACTAGGACGCAGTGTTTGAGTGATGTAGTGTGCAGTGCTTGCGAAGTGCTCTCGTCGGTTTTTCATTGCAAAGAAAATGACGGAGTGACTGTAGCAGCGCTACTACATCAAATTTTGCCAGAAGCTGGGCGACAGCCAAGTGAAAACCATTGGGAAGACCAAGACAGCCTTTGGCAGTGACAATATGAGCTGCACACAGATTAAGGAGTGGTAGAACCGGTTCAAGGACGGCCGCACATAGGTGGAGAGTGAGCCGCACTCTGGTCAGCCATCAACATGCCGAAATGACCAGGTCATTACCGAAGTGAACACTGTGGTGATGCGGGACCGTCGTGTGACTATCTGGGAAATTGCGGAAGAGGTGGGCATCAGCACTTTCTCTGCGCATTCAATGCATTATGACCGAAGATTTGGCCATGAAGAGAGTGGCGGCGAAATTCGTGCGGAAACTGCTCACGGTGGAGCAATAGCAACTTCGTGTTGAAGTATCACAGGACATGCATGATTCCAGAAACAGTGACTATAACTTCATGAAGACCAATATCGCTGGTGACGAGTCTTGGGTGTATGGGTACGACCCAGAAACCAAATCCCAGTCGTCACAGTGGAAGCATTTCACGCCACCAAGACCAAAGAAGGCCCGCCAAGTGCGCAGCAATTTCAAAGTGATGTTGAGTGCTTTCTTTGACTCCCGCAGTGTGGCACACGAGTACACACCACAGGGTCAAACAATCGCTAAAGAGTACTACAGGGACGTCTTCCGTCGCCTACGTGATGCTGTGAGGCGCGAAAGACACGAGTTGTGGTCAACAGGAAACTGGCGCATCCACCACGACAATGCTTCTGCACATTCCTCACACCTGGTTTTGACTTTTTTTTGGCGAAAAGTCACACTCCTGTGGTTCAACAGGCTCCTTACTCTCCTGATATGGCCCCCAGCGACTTCTGGCTGTTTCCAAAACTCAAGAGGACATTGAAAGGAGAGCGATTTCAGACAAGGTTGGACATTATGGCTGCAACGACAACTGAGCTAAACTCTATTCCCAAAGAGGCCTTCTCAGAATACTTCCAACAATGGCAGCACCGCTGGGAGAGGTGTGTGGACTCCTCACCTCTCCTGGTGGAATTAGATCCTGGCGGAAATGAAAACACTGAATTATCGAGCCATTGTGAAGCATAATTTCGGCGATGCGAGCAGGATCCAAATTTTTTTATGAATTCAAAACTAACACAAAAAAAACTGGTATGTGGCACAGCCTGGCGGAAAAGCCTTGAAACTGAATTATGGAGTCGATCGCTTTGCTGTCTATAATCTGGTGCCTTCAAGCGCACCATATTCAGTGTTCGTAATTATAGTTTGCACCTCAATATCTACACCAGTTCTATTCCGCGCTGCTTAAAGTGAGTTGCGCGATGAGAGGCGGTGCTGCCTTTGCGGAGTGCGCGGTTGTTCAGCAAATCGGAGCGCACGCCCACATAATGATTGTGGACCATTCATTGCACACAAAAAAACAGGGCCACACGAAGGGACACTAATAGAGACGACAGATTGAGCATCCTCCTTGTGTTCTGTTTTCTTTGCACAACACTCCACATTAAAGTGAATCACGCACGAGAACAAGTTCCACCATCCTGAAGTACACAAACAGCTTTTGCACTCACCTATCACTGTTGGAGCGTGTAGTCACCGCAAATCGAAACACCGAGAACATATGTTTCACAGCGTTTCGCGTTACCATTTCGTGATTAGACACTTTGACCGATAAGGTTTTCGTTGCGCTAAAGAAGGCGGCTACCACAAAAATTCCGCTGTCGTTCAACACAATAAATCGGTGCTATCACCTCCTGACATAACGTAGGGGACAAGCCAACGACCTTCGATTCTCGGGGAGGCACCAGATATGCAGCACTAACCTTCATGTTCTCTTTCTTCTTGGCAGGGAGTTTGATTTTCTGACATTCATCTTCGCAGAACGGCTCGGCATCCAGGGGACAGATGTTACCGCCTCCTTTTCCGGCGGCACACCCCGTCACACACTGCTCGCACGAGAGCATGCGAACAGGGCAGCAGTACCGTCGTGCTCGGAATGACGTGGCACACGCAGCAGGCGTACTGATTCACCGTCCGCTCGTCCTCGAACCGCGTCGGGCGCCAGTTCGCGCCGCTGACCGAATCGCACAGTCGGTGCAGAGTTGGACGCGCGTGATCAGGCATGGCAGCGGGCACGTCCTCACAGACTGAAGATAACGTCGTACGGTCGTCGGATAGGCTGATCCGCGCCTGCGACTCTCGGCTGACGGAGTCGGCGAACAATCACAAATGACAACCTGCGTTAGTCGCCCAACCCGCCTGAACACTATACAAAAATACTGAAAACTACCGAAAACAAACACACTGACACTGCAAGTCACGGAGGAAGGAAAGGTGTTGCAAGCGGTACAATCAGGTGTTCTGTGGTACAAGCGGGAAGAAAGTTGTCTTGGATTGGATTTGTGACCGCTCTATGCAGCGCGGGCAGGCGGAGTGCGAAGTCTCGAAGACACAAAGCAAGAGTAATAGAACACACAGAAAGTGACACGCACATTTACACAAAAATTTTTGAGGGTACAGGAGAGATTGTAAAAATTATAGATTGGGTGGGTTATACACTGATATGTCACTTTCGGTTTCTTTTTCATGCCGCGCAGTTTGAAATTTAGGACGTGTTACGTCGTGCTGTATTTAGTTCGTTCATTTGAGAAATAAGTAAATCAATCCCCGCTCACAGCTGAAACGTGCGCACAAAATAAATACCTAAATAAAACAAAATAAACTTTCTTCCATGGGCTAGGGTAGCTGAGGTTTGAACCAGGATTGCCACGGTGCAAAAGCGAGTGCCTTAAAACACTAGAATGTCTTAAGACACGCGCCCATGCTTAAAGAAATAAAGAAAGACATATATAAAGAAACAAAGAGAAAGCAAGAAAGAAGGAAAGAAAGAGAGAGGAAGAAAGGAAGAAGGAAGGGAAGCAAAAAATAAGGAAGGAAAGCAAGGAAAAAAGAAGTAAGGAAAGCAAGAAAGAAAGAAGTAAGGAAATCAAGGAAGAAATGAAGGAAGTGAAGAAGGAAAGAAATAAAGTAATCAAGAAAGAAAGTAAGCAAGAAATAAAGGTAGGTAGCTCGAGAAGCAGGACGTCAGGCACACCCTCGCCAATCTTCACCTGCCCCCCTTTCTCCGATTACAGAAGGATTCCTTAATTATTACTTTTTTTAGCATAGTTGTTTTCTGAGTCGTCTCTGGGCCCCTGTTCTTTAAATATTAAGTGAGAGATTTTTCTCTGATGGCGCACAAAAAAAAAAAAAAAGCACGCAAGCTGGCAGAGCTACTCTAGAAACTGCCCTTGTGAAACGTGCAAATCCAGGCAAAAGACTGAAGACAACTTCTGAGTTGAAGGGTTCGTTTTTTTGTTTTGTTTTTTCATAAAACAAAAGGCAGAACAAGGCCACGGAGTCGTATTTCCTATAATGGTAGAAGTAACTATTTTTGCATGACACGGGAAGGATCGATCGGGAACTTGTTTGTTTGCTAGACGCAACCTAATGAGATCAGCTAATAATTAGAACACAGTGGGGTTTGACGTCACCAAACCACTGTTAGGGTTTGACGTCTCCAAACCATCATATCTTGTTCCCAGGCCTTCCAGCAATGTCAGATCATGCAATCAATTTGTGTATTTGGTTCCTGAATGCAATCTTGATGTGTATGCGTATTCCTTTGTTCCACGAATGATAAAAGAGTGGAGTCGGTTGTCAGTACCGGTACTGAATTCGAAGAACATAGAAAGCTTTGAACAGTGCTTTAAAAATATGTCGTGAACATTGAGTGTTCCTATAGTATTGTACATATATTGTCATGTTGTTCGAAAATACATCGCGTGGTTACATACTATACCACCATCACAATATCAAGGATATCTTAAGCCTGTTATGGTTTTACTCTGTAGGCAAGGACTCTCCACAGGCAGGCTTGGACACAACAAACGCGTAGAATATATCATCATCATCATCATCATCATCATCATCATCATCATCATCAGCCTGACTACGTCCACTGCAGGACAAAGGCCTCTCCCATGTTCCGCCAGTTAACCCGGTCCTGTGCCTGCTGCTGCCAATTTATACCCGCAAACTTCTTAATCTCATCTGCCCACCTAACCTTCTGTCTCCCCCTAACCCGCTTGCCTTCTCTGGGAATCCAGTCAGTTACCCTTAACGACCAGCGGTTATCCTGTCTACGCGCTACATGCCCGGCCCATGTCCATTTCTTCTTCTTGATTTCAGCTATGATATCCTTAACCCCCGTTTGTTCCCTAATCCACTCTGCTCTCTTCTTGTCTCTTAAGGTTACACCTACCGCTTTTCTTTCCATTGCTCGCTGCGTCGTCCTCAATTTAAGCTGAACCTTCTTTGTAAGTCTCCAGGTTTCTGCTCCGTAGCTAAGTACCGGCAAGATACAGCTGTTATGTACCTTCCTCTTGAGGGATAGTGGCAATCTACCTGTCATTATTTGAGTGTGCTTGCCAAATGTGCTCCACCCCATTCTTATTCTTCTAGTCACTTCAATCTCGTTGTTCGGCTCCGCAGTTATTACCTGCCCTAAGTAGACATAGTCTTTTACAACTTGAAGTGCACTATTACCTATCTCGAAGCGCTACTCTTTTCCGAGGTGGTTGTACATTACCTTCGTTTTCTGCAGATTCATTTTAAGACCCACCTTTCTGCTCTCCTTGTCTAGCTCCGTAATCATGAGTTGCAATTCGTCCCCTGAGTTACTCAGCAATGCAATGTCATCGGCGAAGCGCAAGTTACTAAGGTATTCTCCATTAACTCTTATCCCTAACTGTTCCCATTCTAGGCTTCTGAAAACCTCCTGTAAGCACGCGGTAAATAGCATTGGGGAGATTGTGTTCCCCTGCCTTACACCCTTCTTGATTGGTATTCTGTTGCTTTCTTTATGAAGCACTATGGTAGCAGTTGATCCCCTGTAGATTTCTTTCAGGATGTTTATATATGCTTTATCGACGCCCTGATTCCGCAGTGTAGAATATATACTTAATTCAATTTTAAAAGTGTAGCTGAATGCTCACTCACACAATCTAGGCCCATTGCTTGCGCAGCAACACTGACGTTTCAGAATAGGAGAAGCGACGGCATTTTTCGTGACGTCACATGAGATATGTAGTGACGTAAGTGACCTCCGTCATCTCCGAAACGAGGCTGCTATTACGAGTGTGCTGGCGTCCCTTGCAAATACGCTGTGTGAGTCCGTCAAACACAATGAATGCTTCCGGACTCGACGCGTCCTTCACGGACAACGGAGGCGTCCGTCAAAGACGCTGCGCGCGTCCGACAACGGGGCTACCCCTCCTACTTCAGCGTGTCGGTGCCTATAACAGGCCGGCACACCTAGCGTCGGGCGACTTCCTCGTCCACGTTCTGTACATACGTTGTAAATATAAGCGCTTTGTCTCCTTCTGGCTGCCCTTCTGCCGCTGCCTGGATGCTACTGCAGCTGGCCATGACGACTGTCAGCGCGTTTGTTTTGCTGACGCTTGTGTGGCACGTGTGTGAAAGAGCAGACGAAACTCAGCTGCAGGATAAGCGTCACAGCTTTGTATGGTCACGTGACCAATCCACCCATGCATCGACGTCACTTCCCAACTTGGCGCCGCGAAACCGAAAATGGTCCATTTGCGGAAAAGCTTCTGCGCATGCGCGGTAACGGCGCAGCTGGCGCCCTCTATGGGCGCTTTGGTTTTGGTTGGAAAACACGAGCCGGGCCGGCCGTCACTCGTGCATCTCTGTGCCGTCACTGAACTAAGTCGCCTCGCTTTAGCAGCGTACAGAAATTCCAGCGCACTGTGTGGCCTACGGCTGCACGAATTATTTTACTCAGAAAGGAAGCACGCATTTCTACAGGTTCCCGTCCGCGAGGCTACGTGCCGAAAAGAGAGATGCTTCAACGGACAAAATCAACGGACAACCTCGAACATGTATTTACAGACGCTAAGCCCGCGTCTTGCAACATCGAGCTTTTTAGGTAGCACCGCAATGAGGTACAGTACTCGATAGACGTGATCTTGTGAATGCAACAATGTGTACCACGGCAGCACACAGTCTCGCGTATATCCGTACATTGTAACGGTTCGCAAAAAAAAGCTGCCATTAGTGCGCGAGGCTGCGCTTCGATGTATAAGCGCAAACCATGATTGATATAGTAGCACGGGTCGTTTATAATCACAAAAGCGGGAGCTGCAGCAGGTATAAGCACTGGGGTAAACTCCTGTCCTATGAAGAGAACGTAATGTTCCGATAAGGGAACTGCATGCTCCCATTACACTCGCAAGCGCATAGGCGCAACATTTGTTTACACACATTTTCGGCAATCGGTGCAACACAGTCGCAGTACGCTCCAACGATGCGACCGGTAGCCACGACGAACCATGCCGTTGTTACATACACGCCGGACTTCATGGACGGTGCGCACGCCGCTCTCACCAGACCTAGTTCGTCATCAGATGTTTGGAGGTTCAACTTCAAGTGTTTGACGTATCCTTCTTCCTTGAAGGACCAGCCGCGATGAGCCTGGCGAACGGTCGAAGTAGCGGAGTGTAGGTACCGCCACACGTCGTCGTTGCTCAGGCTGCAACGCGAAAAATCCTCGCTCCATCCCGCGTCCCCAAACGCAAACGGGATGTTTTCTTCTTCTATCATGTTGTTTCCGTAAGCAGAGCACGTTTCCGGCAAAGAAACAACACTAAATCAATAAAACAAGCGCACGCGAGCCGCCGAACGCTGCCTAGCACATGTTAGTTCACGAATGCCTTTCCAACCAAAAGCGCGAGCGCTGCTTCCCTGTTTAGACGGCAGGTGGCGCTCGCTTTTCCGCAAATGGTCAATTGTTCACCTTGTTTTTAGGGGCGAAGCTTTTTAAAGTGGCACCCGTTCGTCCCTCGTAGGAGTGCGTAACACGTCTTATGCTTTGACCTGCAAGGTGGTGACTGTGGGAGACTTCTCCTGTGCGTTGTTAAACAATGAAAAATTCGCAGCGTGCGCGTTAACTAAAAGCCGAATTCGCCTGTCTCTCATTCCCCATTAGCAGCCATTGGCATGTACATTGACCACTATCTGACAAGAAAGGGTTGCTACGTTATATACTCGTTGGGCGTAGCCTCCTTGATTTTAGAAAGGTTTAGCGAGAGTTGAGCCGCAGTGCCATGAATACAATGAACTAGTATATACCATGAACTCGAGGTGGTTAAAGGTGGGAAGTAGATACGAAGCGCAAGCCGTAAGAAATTGAAAGCTGAATCCTCCTGTCTCTCATTTCCCATTAGCAGCAATTGGCATATACATTGAGCCCTATCTGACAGGAAAAGGTTGCTACGTTATACTCGCTGGGCGTAACCTCCTTGGTTTTAGAAAGGTTTAGCGAGCGTTGGGCCGCACTGCCATGAATACAGTGAACTAGTATATACCATGAACTCGAGGTGGTTAAAGGTGGGAAGTAGACCCGAAGCGCAAGCCGTAAGAAAGTGTGCGTGTGCCACCTCTTCTTTATTCCTTACAATGTCCGCTGGATGGCGGTGCTTCTACATGGGGAATATGTGATTAAAAGATGCGAGATGGTGGTACTAGGAGTGTTGATTAGATAAACGAACGGACACACAGACAGATGCATGGACGGACGCACGGATTGCTGCACGGACGTATGGACGGACGGACGCAGGGGTGGATGCATGGACGAACGCAGGGATGGACGCACGGTGGACGTGCGGACGCACGAACAGACGCACGCATGGACGGGCGGATAGACGCATGGATGGTCACACAGATGGACGCATGGACGGACGGATGCTTCGCCCCACTCTCCATCATTCACCTCGTGGATATACTGCCATTTCAGGTGTGAAGCTCCTTATGGCGTGGCTTGTGCGTCCTTTGTTGTAGTGCGTAACCACCGGTGGCACATACCCGAAAGAGCGGTCCTTAGAATGTCCGCTAGATGGCGGCGCTTGTATATGATGAATACATGATGAAAAGATGTGAGATGGCTCTACTTTGAGTGTTCGCCATATAGACGGATTGGCGGACGGACGGACATACAGATGGCCGAACGGACTGATAAACTCACAGACGGACAGACAGACAGAGGGGTGGACGGGCGTACGGCCACACGAATAGGCGCACGGACCGACGGTAGAGCGGACGTATACGGACGGATGCCTAGACGGATGCATGGACGGACGGACGCATCGATGGTCACACGGATGGACGGACACACAGACCGGCGCATGGACGGACGGAAGCAAGAACAAATGCATGGACGGAAGCACGGACGGACTGACGAACACTTCGCCGCACCAATCATCATTCAGTCCGTGGATATGCTGTGCTTTTTTTTTTTTTTTTACGCGATAGGTAGCTTATGGCCCACTTATCACGGCCGGAAACCTCGTTTGCGCGCGTGCACTACGGTTATTTATTCAAATATGTTTTTAGAACGCCCAGTCACTGTTTCGGTTTCAAAGAGCACCGAGATACGCAGGAGCAGTACCGATAACAGGGTGAACACAGCTGCCCACGTGACCACACAAATTTATGACGTGGCGACACGCACGCCATGCAACTAGCCAACTCGAGTCAAGCTCATGACGCAGGTTTGCTTACACCATGGAGGAAGGAAAGCGAATGCCCAGCCGCCGCGCTACGTGAAAGGCGTGGAGAAAATGACATCATGGCGGCCATACTCACTGGGCAAAATGGCGGTGTTGCTATGGTTACGTGTTGTGCAGTGGAGCTGGTCTAGCAGTGAGCGGCCGCGGCTGGCGGCGACATGTGTGCCTCCCCAAGTCTCGTGCAGAGCCGTGACGGACACTATCCGTGCTCTGCGCCGCGTTATTGGTTACGCAGTGTTCTCCTGGCAGTTACTGTACTCTTAGCAACGTTTACAAATCCTTTTGTTCTGCACGGGGTTTCAAGAGTACGTAGAACGTGTTCATATCCATGTGTCGTGCAGCGGATGACGCGGATGAAGCAATTAGTGTTCAGCGAAATTGCGTTGGGCACCATGACGAAGCGGAACGACGACGAACGCCTTGCCGGTCAGTGACGGTTGAGCAGTGCTCCTGCTTGTGACAACGGACGAAGCTGTTGAGCCCAGCAAGACGCCATGAGGACCATGTCCGCATACGTAGTTTCGTGTTGTGTGTTTACAGTAACAACTTGCATGTGCGTATTAAAACACCTTTTCTGTTCCGCTTCGTATACTCTCCCCCAGCATTGCATGTGATCTCAACGCAATAGCAACCGCGTTCAAGTGTAACTTGCACCGTGCTCAAAGTCACCACGGTCGCAGAACGCTGACGCCGGTGAGTTTCACGCGGAACACGGACACAGTGGCCGGACGCTGCGTCGGCCGGGTGGCGGAATGCAACCATAGAAGGCGCACGACTGATCGTGTTGTCTGTACAGTTGCTGAATTAATGACGTGAAAACGCTCGCCGTTGTCGGTGCATCTAGCGCGCGTTCTCTTGTACTTGCTTCGTTGTCGGTGAGCTGATACTCGCTGTTGATACTCGGACGAAATGATTTCACCGAAGGTGTCGCGCTGGCCCAGAGTGTTGAGCCCCGTTCCATTAGTTTCGGATCGTCCCGACACGCGCGCTGCGCAGCTCACGGGCTTTCCGAACGGAGAAAGAGTCGTGCCTTCTGCTTTACAATCAGATGTAAACAAGAGAGGAGAATTTGCCCAGTCAATATGGCCGACTTCCGACTTCGTCGCGGCTTCACAATGAGTGACGTCAAGGCCTCTCCTACCTTTCCGTCCTCCGTGCTTACACACTTCCTCCGTGCTTACACACTTGCTCCGTGGCTTACACACTACCGCTGCGTTGATGTCGCGGCGGGCTCCGCATATCGCTCATTCCCGTGGCATGCACTTTAAAATTGAGTTTAAATATGTTTTAGGCTACCTTTACGCTTGATATCTTGTAGCTGTTGTGTGCGCCTCCACATAAATCTATCGCACTTATCAGTGCTCCTTTAAGTCATGGTGCGTGGTGGCCTGGCGTCACCAACTATTCTCTAGACTGGACACGGATGACATGTAGACATACCATTATAATTATTGAAAACATCTTCATTTGCACGATGTAGGTTCATTCTTGTGACTACCTGTTGCAGTAGCCGTCACGATGACGTCACGAATTTCGGCAACTTGTGAAATCCTGTTGACTTCATCACTGATAGTTTTCGCATCGCTAGTGATTAGTTTTCACGTTTAACTAGGGATCTAAGGTTTTGGCTTTTATAAAGCACAACTAAAAAAACTGATTGAGATACGCATGTAACATTCTTTTTATTAGCCAAACGAAAACGAAAAGTGCACTCGTAAAAAGCTAGGCAACAACCAAAAATTCCACAACAAAAGTCCACATCCAATCCAAAAGTGAGGTCATTAACAAGGCTTGCCAGAAAGTGGTACATTGTTTCACAAACAACTTGCTCATTGCCGCGCTTCAGCGAAGCACATATTAGTACTCATTATTCCAACTTCCATAACTCATCATAATCCACGAAACTGAGCTCTGAAGCGCGCGCTGTCATACTAGATTAGTAACGATGCAGGATACCTTGCACAGTTTTATCAGCAAACCAGCATGCGAGTACGACTGTTCAGGCACACTGCACGGCCGAGAAACTGGGGCAGAGCTGCTGGAAACCATGGTGGCACAGCTGCCACCTGCAGAATGCTGCTAGCAATCAACACTGGGTAGCATTGCATGGCCGCCTCATGCCAATTTTCTCCTTGTCAATGCTCTAGTCAAAAACACTTTTCTGCAACTTAGTCTAAGAGCCAAATCATGCGCACTAAACGATCGCTGGCCAAAGAAATGTTCTGAAGGCGTGAATGAAGGCACGTGTCCTGAAGTGCCAGGAACGTATGCATCAAGAATGTAACGGTGCCAACAGAAGGCTGTTAAAGCAGAGGCACTTAACGGCATTCCTCATTTGTTTTCGGTGTAGGAGGAAAGGAGGAGAAAAGCTGCGAGTCTGCGCTTACCTCATACAGCGCATTCATCCGTGCCGACTGGTTATGCCCTCGCGATCTCCGACGACAGTGCAGCTCTGGAAGACTGGGTTTGTCCTACGCCACTTCCTGACGCCGGTCTCCTACGACGACGACAGCGTAGCTCTGGCCGACTGCATTAGCCCTACGCCATCTCCTGTCGCCGACAAGAGCTCTCGCCAGTGGTGCCCCGTCCTCGGACTCCTGCAACCGTGTCCATCTTTCCTGTCTTCTTCTTACTTCCGTCGTTCGCTCTCTCCTTCCTCTCTCTCTATCTCTCTACCTTTTAATCCTATCTTTTTATTCCTTTCTCTACCCCAATCCCTCGTGAGCTACTGTTTAGGTGTCCTCCTCCTGAAAGACAGTTACGGGGCTCACTTTTACTTTCACTTAAAATCACTCCCCCCCCCCCCCCCTTTAATGACAAGAAGAGAGCAGAGTGGATTAGGAAACAAACCGGGGTTAAAGATATCATAGTTGAAATCAGGAAGAGCAAATGGACATAGGCCGGTCATGTAGCGCGTAGACAGGATAGACGCTGGTTAGTACATAGTAGACTGCGATGCTAATCTCGAAGGCTCGGCCACGTACCGTCTGAAGATAATCAGCCGAGATTAGGACGGCGCACGAAAAAGTCATTGTTAGATTAGATACTCCACTTAATAAATGGAAACGCGGATTATAAGAGGAAATGTTTATTGAGTAGTCAGATATTCATTCTGAAAGATTAAAATCAACGCATTTATCAATGTAAATTTCTACTCAATAAACAATTAAAAACTTTGATTGGTTTATCAAACGACTTTTTCAGTAGGGTAAACGAATATACCTAATGCGCGCATAAAACTAAATGAATAGAAAAATGGGAACCCTAATGCGGCGTTTCACCAAAAAAATTTTAGGAAAAGGGGGGGGGGGGGTCAACTATTCGTTGTGTATGTTCGTGCGGGCATTTGTATGTGTGCATATATATATATATATATATATATATATATATATATATATATATATATATATATATATATAAACAAAGATTTCGGGGGGAAAAGTTTTTGATTCCCCCCTCCTCTCAGGTTCTCCACTAAGGGACGCGGCATTCGGTTCATGTACATTGAGCACTATCGGACAAGAAAGGGTTGCTACATTATACTCGCTGGGTGTAACCTCCTTAGTTTTAGAAAGGTTTAGCGAGCGTTGAGCCGCAGGGCCATGAATACAATGAACTAGTATATACCATGAATGAATTCGAGGTGGTTAAAGGGGGGAAGCAAATACGAAGCGCAAGCCGTAAGAAATTGAAAGCTGAATCCTCCTGTCTCTCATTTCACATTATCAGCCACTGGCATGTACATTGAGCACTATCTGGCAGGAAAAGGTTGCTACGTTATACTCGCTGGGCGTAACCTCCTTGGTTTTAGAAAGGTTTAACGAGCATTGGGCCGCAGTGCCGTGAATACAGTGAACTAGTGTATACCATGAACTCGAGGTGGTTAAAGGTGGGAAGTAGACCCGAAGCGCAAGCCGTAAGAAAGTGTGTGTGTGCCACCTCTCGTTTAGTCCTTGGACTGTTCACTGAATGGCGGTGCTTCTATATGGGGAATATATGATAAAAAGATGTGAGATGGTGGGACTTGGAGTGTTGAATATATGGACGAACGGACACACAGACAGATGCATGGATGGACGCATGAACGGATGCAGGGGCGGACGCATGAACGAACGCAGGGACGGGCGCACGAAGAGACGCATGGACGGTCACACAGACGGACGCATGGACGGAAGAATGCTTCGCCCCACTCTCCATCATTCACTCCGTGGATATGCTGCCATTTCTTTTTCTGGGGACGTTTCTTTGGTATCCCAGGCACTGGCCCTCTGGCTCGGCTCACACGAAAAGGCGCAACTATTTTTCTGTCAGGTGGTGAGTCCTGCTTAATGCTGTATGCGAACGAGTGTTACGTCATCTCAATTAATTGAGAGCCTTAAAGGCCTTATCGAAAGCGAAAATCACTATGGGTGTCGGTTGCGTCGTAGTTAGCGCGAGTGCTGCGAAATTGAATCACTATGAGGTCACGTCACCATATGATGACAGACTTCGCTAAAATTGCATAACGCCATCATGATGCCAATTATTTGTGACGGCTCATGATGACGTCATTGCATGGCATCGTCGCTTGCTCGAAATGAGGCGATCACGGAGGAATTGAGAAATCACGTGAGGTGCAGTAAGCTTCTAATGTTTCCGAACACGGGGGCAGTGCGTAATCACGTTGAAATGACAAAAGCGTTTGGAGGAGCGCGCGTAGGGGGAGGGGTGTTGAAGCAATGCAATCGACTGGGCAGGACAACCCTCCCAATCTCTTCCGCGTTGAACTAAGGCGACTCGAAGGCGAAAGCCATGTTCTTCTTTCAGTGGCGAAGCTCCTTAAAGCTGAGCCGTGCTATATTGTAAGTATTAGAGCGCAACGTAGTAAACCCTAGAAACTGCGATATGACGCGCTACCTACTTGCCCAACAGAAAGCTTTAACGGGCCTTGTTGTCCGCATCCGGCCGGATCCACAAAATTAAACCGAAACATAACACCTGCACCCCGGAAAACGCACACACCTGCCTATAAGTATTCGGCAGATCCCACGTACCCGGGAATCGACGTTATGCGAAGCATGCGGAGGGAAGGTGACCGTGCTGCATATTTTTTTTTTACATTTTTTCTTTCTTCTCTAGTTGGAGAACCTCGCGTGGAGTTCGACCATTGGATTAAACTAAACATTTTTTTATTGTAACGAACACACTGCACACAAGTTTACACGTTTTCTTTTTTAACTTGACAGCGAACTTAACAAGCATGGCTCTTTATACTTTCCGCTAATCGATGTTAGGCTATTCCAAGACAACAGCATCGTCAAAACCACTGCGATACTGCTTTCGCTCAGGGCAACAACTTGAGACAGAGCTTGCAGGTTAAGCCACGTCGATTGATGTCAGCTGCTCTGTTCCGTGACGGTGCACGGTTTCAGTCGTCCGAGGAAGCAACACTTTGTAAAGGTGTCCCGAGTATTCACAGAAATCTCCCCAGCAGTATTCACCTTCCTGTGCCTGCATTACAAGTGATGGTGTATGCCGTACTTGAAAATATTTAAAAAAATGTAGTGTTGTTGTACAAGCAGGCAGAGAAAATCGCAGCGTTAATCAGATTTACCTGCCGACAGTCTTCTGCGTTGCACTGTTTGGTACATCTTGGGTGTAGGAAGTTCCACACTTGCTATGTTACAAGGAATAGAGGGTAATCACCCAAGTCGTTGACTGAATTGTGGAGAATGACGTCGAGGGCATGGTGTACCAGAATAGTGTTCACTATATACTTCATATATACTTTTAAGGTAAACAGCGCGAAATATGAATACAGAGAAGTAGGAAGACACTGCAGGACAAGCTTCTCTGTCTCCGTATTTCGTGCTGTTTACCTTAAAAATTGTTACCAACTTGCCCAATTTTCAATACTACTTCATATATAATTTTAAATCACTGTAGTCGTGGGTTTGCAACTTTCTTTATCAGCAAAAGCTGTAGTGGAACGCCTGTCCAGACAAGTTACGACGCTGAAGCCACTCATTTCAAGTAACGTACCTAGATTTTTCCCTGTTCCTTTTGAAGGGAAAAAGACTTCAGTTTTAATATCGACTGGATACTGTTCACCCAAGGCATCGGCAGAGCTCTTATCCAATATTCACGTGGGACAATATATTTGTGGGAAAGTACGGATCAATCTAACATTCATGAGACCACGCGAAAGGCAGAACGAATTTTCTCACATTTGTCCCTATAGTATTTGCAGTTCCCAGTGGACGCAACGCGAATCCCGAACGCTTCCAGCAAGTCTTTAGATATTTCCCTTGTGTGAAGCATCCACTGTGCAGACAGTGTCACGGTGTTGTACATCCCAAAAGGTCGAATGTTTGAGTGAACCTGTTAGAAATAACAGCCAAGTATATAGCTTTTCACGGTGACAGTTAAGGTAGTGAGATCCACTGGTCATGGCACTCGTAAGACATGTCTTAAATATCACGCGTTTCGCATACCTCAGACAAATGTTGATGTCGTTGTCGTTTGTGTCTTAAGAGTGACTACGTAATGTTAACACACAAAAAAAGGTTTGGAACGTGAAAAAAAAGGAAAACACTACTAAAACCACTTTTCGCAGCCACTGCTTCAATGTGACTGTTGCTGCAATTGAATCGGCGATCCATGCAACTCTTGGAATTCCAGCGCAGCCACTTTTGCGTTGAGAATTTGGTTGCCTTCACCTAAACAAATGAGCACCTTCGCATTACCTTTACCCGCGAACAAAACAAATCAAAACAAAAACATCTTTCAGATGATCCCTCGACCACTTGTAGAGGTCTTGACTACTTGCACTCGACCTCTTGTAGCGACGCTGTAAGTCCAACGTCAAGCAGCCACCTTTTTCGTCCTATTGAACTTGCACGGGTCTCCAAAAGCGGTACCTATGAAAACGCGCATACTACTTGGTGGTTAGGTCAACAGTCGGGGACAGGTGGCGCTACAATCGGTGTGCACGCCGCTCGAACCAACAGGATGGAACGTCTTTCTCAGAGGAAGGTCACTTCTCTTCTTCCTCTGCCCGTTGATTGTAGTGCATGGGCGACGAAGCGGTGCCTGCTCAGCGAGCTGCTGGTCGAGAAGGCCTTGACGCATTCCGAACACTTGAAGGGCCGCTCTCCAGTGTGCGTTCGTCGGTGGCCCACCAGGTGAGTCTTCTGGGTGAAAGCTGCCTGACACTCTTCGCACCTGCGGTCAGACCATTAATGTGACGCTGAAAAAGAAACCTTGACTGTTCCTATTTTTGACTGTTCCTTGACTGTTGCTTTAGTTCGTTCGACACATCACCTTCAACTAAGCGATCATTTCTTTATTGGTTCTTTTAATGATTTATTTCCCTTAGAAAAAAATGGGTACGGGAACTTGCGTTGCCCTCTTATTGTCTCACAGAGAAAGTCGATTACCTGAAGTAAGCTCATGATGACAATGCATATCACCCATATGTACGATGATAATGCCGTTGTAATAACGCAAAGACCTGTCGCCAAATATAGTCAGAACGGCATGATACATTACTCGAGCAGTGAGTTCGAATAACTTATAAAGCTGTGTGTGTCAGAAGGGTTCAGTTATAGTTAAGGTGCCATCTACAGTATTTATGTAGCCGTGTCGAGGGCCACTATCCCTCGCGAGCACTACCGAT
This sequence comes from Rhipicephalus microplus, assembly GCF_013339725.1. NCBI lineage: Eukaryota > Metazoa > Arthropoda > Arachnida > Ixodida > Ixodidae > Rhipicephalus > Rhipicephalus microplus. The sequence continues at coordinate 121,621,817 of NC_051167.1, forward strand.
TATACATCAGCTTACCGCTTATCGTGTTTCTAATACTGTGTGCGTTATCGAGGGTGCAAAAAAAGCGCTTGCTTCGTGCCCCCCCCCCCGCCTTCTACCACTCTAAGCAACAAAAGCCAGCGCTAGTCATGTTTCATCTGTCTCGTCTTCGTTGTTCTGGCGCAATTTTTTTTACTGTGGGTATGTACCAAGCTCAAGCTCTGCAGGAGGACTTGTTCTTGGGCTACAGTTGCCTTGTTTGCCTCAAACAGCACCTCCTCGATTTTAGAAATGCGAGCCAGATGCACACAATCCAGCCATTCACCACCTTCTCCTCTAGCCTTTTCCTGCTCTCGCCCATCGCCTTGCCTTCACGTGTGCTTTGCGGTCATGGGAGAGAGATACCATTATGTGGTGCCTCATGACGTAAATAATATTCATTTTTTGTCCAGTTGTGTTTTTAGTGTTTGCATTGTTGGCAGTCACGCTGGCTCGTAAGGGACATGGTGTTTTGAGATAGTGCGACACCGTTCGTGACTCTATGCGGGCAACCAATGTGGACGCTTCACTGTGACGCTGCTGCATCACAAACACTGTGAGGTGGCGGAGGCATTGCATCGAGCCACAAAGGAGCACGAAGGAACAAATCTGACAGACGTATGATATTGGAGAAGGAAACACGTATATCGCATCTCCGTGGGAAAACTCTCGGAAGCACGTGTGACGCATGCGGCGTCGCATCATGGCGACTTCCCGAACTAAGGCGGACTGACGGCTCCCGTTGAGAAGCTGCGTTTGATCTAGTATTGAATAGTATAGTAATCTTGCGTAGTGCCCCCTGTCGCCTGCCGGATGTCACTTACGCGTCCGTGCGCTTGGAACATATATATTCTGCGTGTCTTCGATTCTTCATTAATGTTGCTGGTAGCTCCTGTGGTGTGTGGTTCTGTGTGTCCGTTGTACATTATGATTACTAGTAAACTCGAGGTCACACGTAGCAAGAAATGGCCCCACATACCCGAAGAGAACCGTGAGAAAATGCGAATGCATTGAGCAGCGTCCATAACGGCATTTCGCACGTGGGAACCCAGCGTTAGAACAATGTTTTCTTTTTTTTTTCCTTACACTGTGCAGCCAATAGCGTCGTTCGCCACACGTGGCGTTTTTCTAACGTAAGAAACGTGGTGTGCGTTTGCAGCTCTAGTAGCTAGCGTGCACGGTTAAAAAATGCTATGAAGTGAACAAAACAGCGTTCTCGGCTCAACGGTGGCGTTTCACAGTGGCATTTCGAGCACACATAGCCGGATGTTCTTGAGAGGTGCCCAGCCAGCGAACGGTCGTTAGAGAGGCGCGAGAGGACGGGAAAGTAGGGTGGTGGTGGTAGTGGTTAGAAGGGAGAGGAAAAAGGCACCTAATTTCTGTCTGCCTTCAGGCGACACGGCGCAGTGCCTTATAGGGGTGGGGGGAAGGAGGGATAAAAAGAATAGAAGGAAAATAGATGAAGAAATAGACAGGCAATCAGCGGAAAAAGAAGGAGATAGGAAAGTGGGGATCCGGTCGAAGCAGTCCAAGGGCGGGGCGCCACAATGCGAGAGCTGCACGGCGTCAGGAGACCGCGGAGGGCGAACCAGTCGGCGGGAGCTGCGCTGATGCCAGAGATCGCGAGGGCACAACCGTCCAGCTTGAAATCCTGCGAGCGAATCCCGGAAAGTAGGGCGCAGGGAGGAGAGAGAGCGAACGGCAAGAGAAGGAGCGGCGAAGCACTGCACCTACCCTCTCCTACACTCTCTTGCACCACATGCTCCAGTTGCTCGGGGTGAGGTTAAGTACACGCGCCCGCAGCTGTTACTATGAGAGAGGGAGTGAGAGCGGAGAGATAACTCATGTCGGCATGCGGACACCGCCACGGACAACGCCAGATGCCTGACATAGTCCGACTAAGAAATGCATTCGCATTTAAAAGCGCCCCCCCCCCCGCCATGACATCCTGTCGTCGTCCATGCATGCTGCATGACTGAATAGCACGGAATTGCGTGTCTGCAGGATGCTTCAAGTATTGTAAGTACAAAATATATTACAAAGGCTGCAGTGATGATCAGTATGAATACTGCGGACGTACAGCAGGGTACACTTATAACGTGACATATGCACTCAAAATTCCAAGTGAATCTGTAAGGGACAAATTAATAAAGGGAGAATCGATCTAAGGCGCGTTTTTTGTTGTTGTTAGACACAACCTTAACGTAAACCTGGGAGTGTTAGCTAGTGACGCTGGCTAACGCTCCCAGGTTTAGATGCAGATAAATACCCGGTAAAGTGGGTGGGTGGACGGCCACCACTGTAACTCAATCCGTAGAAAATTGGGTGCATCATCCGAAGGTCGTAGCACAGCCGCTACATAAAAAAAAAGCTTTTAAGTTTGAACCATACCACACTCTCACCAATTTGGACCTGTCCCGTCATTCGACACAGGTTTGTGACGATAACGGCAATCGTGTGATGTTGCTTGAAAGAAATGCCTAGAAGGCCGGGGACCAATGACAGGTCGTTGTGAAAAGGATGTCGTCGCTTTTCGCATTAATATCGAAGGTTATTTACTTTGGGACCCGACCAACCAGGGTAAGGAGAGAGGCAGGGAAGGAGGGGTGCTGTTAAATCTTGCCCCCCCCCCCCCCGTAGGTGTACGTAGTGTACGTAAAACATGGCAGTCATCTCGGACGCCCGCTTCGAAGTGATTTTGACGTAGTTGCTGAAAGATTCACTTTGTTCGCCGCAAACGACAGTTTTAGGCTTCGCTTGCCTTCAATTAGCTTCAACGACCGAATATTGCAGATAAGTTGGCGTAGTTTTTGAGATAGCTGGTCATTTTGAACGTGTCTAGGCCTAACTACAAGATCGATATAAACAAATCGGCAACATAAATGTTTTCGTGTTTGGTGCGTGGTTCATATGTATTTACTTTTATTGTTACTAAAATAAACTTGTAACAATGCTTCGTGTGGTGACACAGGCAGACATTCTCGTTTTCTTTTTCCTTTTCACTGTTCTTACTTCTCGACCCTCCCATAGGTGGCGCCACCATCAAAGCTAAGACACGTACACCACGTAAACGCTATCCCGCTACACTATAAGACGCTGTCAGAAACGAACGTTTGCTGCATGGTAACGTCATTCCCTTAACCTCCGCTATCACGCTAACGGTAAACTATAACTGTATAATGTTAACAAACTCACCTGTACGGTCGCTCCCCGGTGTGGATGCGAACGTGCTCGACCATGTGCGTCTTCTGCGTGAATCGGCGCTGGCAGATGTGACAGGCGTACGGTCGCTCGCCCGTGTGGATGAGACGGTGCTTGCTCAGTTGGCCCCGCTGAGCGAACGTGGCTCCACAGAAGCTGCACTCGTAGTGACGCCCGCCGCTGCCGCCAGCGCTAGAGGGCGCGGGGTGCTCCGAGCACAGGTGCGCCGACAGGTCCTGGCGGCACTGGAACACCTTGTGAACGATTGAAAAGAACAAAAAACACAACAGTCGAGTCCCGCTACAATGGACGCCGCTTCAGCAAAATTTCCGCTGCAACAAAAGAATTCTCGGTTCTCCACCAGCAGTTCATATATAGGAGTCAATGCATAAATATTCTCGCTATAACGAAAAAATTTCTTCTGCCGTTCCGCTTCAACGAAATTTGACGACGCAATTCCCGACTCGGGTATTTAATTCTGCGTAGTAAACAAAATCTTGAACATTTTGATGTATTTTCATATCACGAAAATACGTCTAAAAAGTCTAAGATGCTCATTGGCACCACCAGAAACCGCAGCTATAGAGTATAGCTAGGGTGCACTCTACAGCAGCTGTTTACTAAGCATGAAGGCCGCCATCACTCAATAGCGATGGCAATGAGACTGCCCTACTAGTGTATAGCTAGGGCGCCCTAGACTTTTTTTCACCGGTACAGAGCACTGAAATCCGGCTTGCTTCTGAATACTTCTCAGCCACAGACAGTCCGAAGCTGAAGCTCAGTCGCTCAATTCGCCGAGTTTCGTACACACATGCTGCAGGGTGTAATTATGGTGCACTGCATAGTTCAATCGCGGAACAATGTCTTTTCCGATACCAACGCTTTTGTTTCTTTTCGCGCTTGGACAGTGTGGTCACTACAGAGCGGCTGTTAGTCCGTGTTATCAACAAAACCAAGTATACACGACGAGTGGATGATGAGAATCACGTAGAATAAGACATGAGTCACCGCTCCACGATACCATACATCCATCTTGGAATTGTCTAATATCTCTTCACGGCGGACAGCTGCGGGCGCTAGCGTGCAACTGTTAGGTTCACTCACGATAGTTGCTGTGGTCATCGTTTCAACGTGCTTTTCAACATGGCGTCGCTATGCATGTGTGATGATCGCGTCATGACGCTTTTGGGGAAGAGAATGAGGCATGCTATAGGTTTTTCAATTTTTGGAAATAAAAGTTCATTTTTTTATGCTAGCCGAGGTTATTGATTGATTCATATGTGGAGTTTAACGTCCCAAAGCCACCATATGATTATGAGGGACGCCGTAGTGGAGGGCTCTGGTAATTTCGACCACCTGGGGTTCTTCAACGTGCACCCAAATGTGTGCGCACGGGCCTACAGCATTTACGAGTCCATCGAAAATGCAGCCGCCGCCGCTGGGATTCGATCCCGCGACCTGCGGGTCAGCAGCCCAGTACCTTAGCCACTAGACCCCCGCGGCGGGTTTAGCTGAGGTCCGCTATATATATATATACTTTTCAATTTCAGTACAACGAACTTCTCGATTCAACGAAGTTTTTTTTCTGCGCCCCATTAGTTTCGTTGTACAGTGGGGTTAGAACTGAAAAAAAAATTTATATTCTCATTGACAGGACAAAGAGAGAATGAGAAACACCGCAGTGTGTACGACGCATGTGCTCTCTTTACAGGACGTCTCTCAAAACACACAGGTATGCACAGGCCATTCCACCCTGTCGACGTAACCATACGCCACTTTCACAAACACAAACTGCCACGGAGCGACGCACCGCTCTTCCCTCGACGCCGTGGTCAAAGTTTTCCCTGCCGAGGTGGGGTATAGTCTTACGGTCTCAGACTCTTAATGCCAGTAGATGAGGGAGTGGTAGCTTTCTTGGAAAGGGTTGTGTCACCCGCGATCTCTGACGCCATCGTAGCTCTCGCCTATCGGCCCGCCATCCAGGATCTTCTGCCACCCTGTAGCTCTCGCTGATCGGTACCCCGTCCTGGGATTTATTCGATCGTATACCCCATATTTCCTATTTCTTCTCTCCTCTTTCTTCACCCATGTGTGACGAGTGCTCCGTCTCCTATTTCTTTCTCTTTCTATATACTATTATTTTCATCCCCTTGGCACCTCCCCTACAAGGACCTTAGCCGTGTCGCCAACTAGGCAGACAGAAATTAGCTCCTTTTACAGCGAAAGCTGTTGGGATCACAACCCAGGTCACGTGCAGTTGTCGGCCGCCACCGCTGGTGTCCGTAACCACATCGCGCGAAATTAGAAAAAAAAAACTAGCACCAACGACACAGTGGGTCCGAACCCAGGTCCGCTGGGTGCCAGCCCAGTTTTCTACCACTGAGCCACGCCGGTGCTTGGGACTTGTTGGCGAACTTGCCTTAGGCAGGCTTGATGTCGGAAAGTGTTTTAAAACAGCGAAAGAACAACCAGTCGTCGCACAGTGCGAATGGCATAACGAGTGGGCCGCCTAATGCTCCAACCCATTACAAAAGCTTGTTCTTATTCCCCTATTAACTGTGGCGCATACCCACTTCAGGCATAACTATTTATCATTCTCAGCCCCTGCAGAAAATTTCGCACAAAATTTCTTGCAAGTGTGTAGCGCATACCACGCTTCTCTGAAGCATAACGAAGGATAGCATAGTGAATGCCGGCCTGCTACACGAAAATCATGATTAATTATGGCGTTGTGGGTACCCAGCAAGTGTGCTTGGAGCATTTACCCAACGAGTGTTTTGAAAAGGCTCTGAAAGGCCGCTCTTCTACCTTTCGTTGTGACTGTGTTGCGCCTTCCACGCTGGGCCTGGCGTGTTTTTTTTTTTTCCTTTCCTTCAAGCCTTTTACTAGTACACTTACATCTGGACCGCTAAAGTTACGTTCAACAAGTACAGCACAACACACCTGACTGCACTGCTGGCAACGCAGCTGGTCGGGACCGCGGGTTGCGTACGGTGTGGGAGTCCCCTGCGCTACCGCCCGCATCACATCCTCGTACGGGGGCAAGGGGTAGTCAACAGGGCTGGTCAGGAACTCGAGGGACTCGCTCGGCGAGAAGTAGTGACGTGTGTACCCGGCTGTACCGACACAAGGAGAGAGAAGAAGAGTGAGTGCTTAGTTATGCTTAGTTAGGGAATCAGTGTGTGAAGTGAATGAGATGGGCGCTCAGTTGTGGAATCAGTGTGTGGGTGAGTGCGAGTGCCTAGTTATGGAATGAATGGATGAATGAATGAATGAATGAATGAATGAATGAATGAACAAATGAGTGAGCGAGTGCTTAGTAAGCGAATGGATGAATCAACGCTTAGTTAGTGAACAGGTAAGTGAGCGAGGGAATGAGTAAGTGCTTTTAGACAACATGTATATGATTGAGTGCCTAGTAAGCTAATGGGTAACTGAGTGAATCAGTGCTTTGTTAGTGAATTGGCATCAGTGAGCGAGCAAGTGAAAGAGTGAGCGAGCGCTTAGTTAGTGAAATGGTAAGTGAGCTCTTACGTGGTGCGAGTGTCGAGTTGCAATGTGAGGGCTTACACCCAGTATAACGAAGGAGTCCGTCTTAGTGAACGTGCGAGTGCTGAGTAAGTGCGTCAGTGACGTCAGTGAGTCCGCTAGCACGTGTAGTGATGAGTGGATGGGGTAATGCATTTCTCAATCGTGGAGAGGTGTAAGGTAGTTTCAGAGCTGAGATGGGGCGTGTTGGTAAGATAGCGAGTAATCTTACTAAGCGCACTAGCGAATAAGTGGGATAATGAACGCTTCCAGTGTATAGCAATACAATGCACATATTGGACAAAATTTCTAATACTGTCCCACGTTAGTTTGCTCAAATGTGCGTTATGCGAAGACGTCGGGAGAAAGACAGCACTTGCAACACACACAGATAAGACCACTGCACTAAGGTTCGTTACAGCATTCACAAAATATAACTCTGAATGGGCGCACAATAGTCAATATACGGCATTATCACACGCGCCACAATCTGAGCACTCCGACGCGCGATACAAAAAAAAAAAAAAGCCAGTCCGTGGAGAGTGCGAGAGGTTGGCGGTCAACGCCTCCATGCCTCCGGTGTGGTCAAGTTGACTTTCCGGGAGCTTCTTTCTTCTCAGCACGCTTCTGAGAATTCCCCCCCCCCCCCCCTTCTTCGCCAGCCGCCACCTGGAAGATAAAACAAAAGTTTATATCGCACAGACATCACTGAAATCGTCACGTTAAAGCACCAACGTGGTGAGACGCGAAGTTTGTGATGTCACGTTAACGTGACGTCACAGTATATCGCAAGCATCAGTATATCGTAAACATCAGTATATCGCAAGCAGGCTCTTTTGTTATCAGACGCCAGTAATGCTCCAGTGACGTGGTTATCACAACGGAGCAAATCCATGACCGCGTCATTATGCGGCTTTGACGTCACCAAAGCAGCCCTGTAAGAGTGCCGCAATGGTGAAAAGGTGAGTTTACGTCACGTGCAAACTATCACTAGGTTGGTGAAACTCATCCCCTAGAAAATCGAGATAGCTGTCATCTTCGAAGAAATCCATATCGTAGGCGGCACCATGGGCCTGCCCTGCACAGACAAAGAACGAGGCATCACGTATTGGGTCATATGCAAGCGAACTTCCACTTTGTTTGGCGTTCCAATGGAAACGTTATGACGGCGTTAGAAACTCAATATACAGCGTTATTACAGGCCCGTAAAACAGACAGCTTCACTACCACGTTCTATGAGTTGGGGAGTCGTGCAAAAAGCCTCCTCCTATACGTCACGGCATTTTCGAAAAAAATCTCTGACGATGAGTATCCCATCAATTCGACGTAAATTGCGGTAAACTATTCATACCAAGTTATTTACATGGTTAAAGAGCGGAAACACTGAAGGGCAGGCACTAAGAGCAACGCAGTACCATAGGACGAGGAGGGGAGGGGGGTTAATTTCTACGCCCTCAATTTTTTTCCCTGTAATATACGTGTACAGATACAGACATGCACGAACAGAGATTACCAGAAATCACCCCTTCAGACTCCTCCATTACCCCCTCAAAAAAAAAAAAAAAACTCTGACATAACAAGTCTTCTGTGGAATGTACGGTGCATGGTCATGTGTTCGGTGCCATACAAACACCAGCAGACTGCAGTTCTGTTTACATGGTCCACTAAGGGGCATTGAAAAAAAAATTGAAGGCAAAATGTGAAAAAAAAAAGCACAGCCAATATTCTGTGAATACAAGTCACGCTTCTTGCAGGCAAAGACCCTTCTCGCTACACCACGTTGTTGATTGATGTTCATGATCTTTTGTTGCTGTTGGCATTTCAAGGTGAAACGCAATGAACACAAAGTCAGAAAATCGTTCTGGCAGTCGTGTGTACGGTATCTCAAACGAGCATCACCCTTGCCCGAGTTCACCTCGTAAATCTAGCCTGACCAAATGTATGCAAGTCATCAAGACATGTAGATCTGAGAGAAAGGCTGAAAGTGCTTAGTCCACGTGCTGGAAGTTTTCGAAAGGCGAAGGGGCTCTTGTCCTTGCGATCTGAGCACCTTGTCCTTGAGTGGACATCACACGTTTGATCGCGCTACAAACAGCTGCATCTTCTGCGGTCGCAACGTCGTGTCCATGCGTACGTCGACTATATCGTCGAAAACGACAGCTTACCGATTGACGATTTTCGTATCTTGACGCTGGATCAAGCCAAAAGCCAATCTTTCACCCCGTAAGATGGCTTTCAACGACGGTGAAGAATCAGCGCCGGGATGCCAGCCTCCAGCACGCGCGTGGTGTGACGATGTCATCCACGGCGCGTGCTAAATAAAAAAAAAAAAACGCCGTCTTCGAAAAATGACACGTTTTCTTCTCTCACATAGCAGCAGCGATTGTCAGTACATCTTCTCGTTGTTAACGAATGTTAGGCCCGCCTAAATGAAGGTTGGTAACAGTGAAAACGTCTATCGTTTTCGGTATACTGCAATCTCAAAAAAAAAAAAAAATGATGGCAGGCTGTGATGTTTAAACTGCCCGCGCCTGAGAGTGCACACTGTTCTTATTCTTCAGGAGCTCTAAGGAATCGATAATGGGGACATTGTGTACCAATAAGAAAGAAAACACTACATGCAGTATTTACCTATACAAGATTTTTATTGAATGCCTACATTCTAGCTCACACCGACAGCTCATTCGTGGAACCGTCAAGCCGTCATCTCGTGGATGTCATGTCCAACTTTGGCACACAACGAGATTGAAGCTCGTGTTCCTTGTCATTGTATGGCTTCAATGTTTAGATAAACATTCGAGCTATAATTAACAACAAAGTTCGCCTTGCTGCAGCCTTTTTTTTTTTCATAAAGTCTGGTATGGATTCACGCGCGGAAAATGAATTTATGCCCGAGAAGGATTACGTGCTCGACGCGCGTGGTTCTTCGGATCGGTGTAAACATCACGCGTTTTTCTAAAATGGCAGCGTTGTGGTTCAGTGCGTGCAGTGGCGAACTGGCAGCGATGTCGAATTTTCTCGCGCATTTCAACCGTGGCTCTGCGTAGCCATAACCGACCAGCGTTGCAGCCATCATTTAACTCACCTTGACGCCTCCCAAAATGAAGAAGCTCGACAAACCTCATGAACATCAGCGACTTTACAAATTATGAGTACCTTCTTTGCGTACAGTCAGCCGGGTTTCCGGCATTTCGAAATTGTGGAAAGCTTGTGTTCCACTGCCTATCCGCATCTATGTGTTTGCTCACGTGTAATGACGCATTTATCTTTTCTGTGTTCACGTCCCACCAGGTGCTCTGCATCACAAGCATAAACTTCCAGCGTCAATCGCTGATCGTAAGTGAAACTTGACATTGCTCTGTTTTAGTAGATGCTCTACAAATAGTTTTCCCGCACCGATGAATATTTTTTAGAAGTGGTATGTTGACAGATGTTTCTTGACACGTGTTGACAAAGTTGTTCGTAGTTGTCATAAATCGGGGAACTAGTTTTGGATGCATCGCCTTCGGCAAAGCGTCCCGATAGCACCTTTCTGAAACAGGCTGCGACTAAAATACCTGTATTTCGCCACTTCACCGGTGGTCGTAGTCGACGAAAAGAATGTGTAAAGCTTGTCTATAACGCTGCATGTCATTTTGTTTCGTTGCTTTCGCAGGGTTTCGTCGAGTTGACCCTGTTCCCGACCAAGTCCGAACTAAGATGGATCAGAATCAACTGCAAGCAGAGTCATATCCTTCGCTGTTGGTGGATTGATTTCGTTCGTGTCCTGTCATTACTTGATGTCTTATCCTATGTAGAATTGAAGCGGTGGAAAACTGTTTACTTTTTGCTGAAAGGAAACACGTCGAATGAGAATTGAATGGAAATTTTTACATTGACCACGCAACTCTCATATCTGTGCACCAACCCTCTTCAACTGCTGTTTTCCCGATCTCGCTGTTCGGGTTTTAAAACGACTTGCCACATTGGGCTTATAGTTAAGGTGGTTTACTGCAGACGCGAACGTCCCAGGATCGAATCCTGGCCGTGGCGGCAGCATTTCAATAACGGCGAAAGGCCAGAGGCCCAAGTACTTGCTTAGTTGCATGTTGGAGAATCCCAGGTCCTTGAAATTTTCTCAACCCTTCACTATGGTATCTCCCACAAACATACTGTCATTCTGGGACTTAAAACCTCAGCAATTCGTGTTAGTTTTTACACAGTCCATACATTCTGACCCCAGCTGTTTAATTTTACTTGTGAGTGCCAAGCTTCATACACAGCACATGCAGTGTTGTATGTTGATGTAGTGCTTATAGATAGCGCATTGCATTCAAACATGAAATCAGAGCTCTTTGCTGACCTTAACTGCGACGCACGTGTCTACCGGATCCGCATCAACGACCAGTTCGAGTGTGCATTCCAGTACAACGACCCCACGCTGGACATATGCCCCGGAGAAAACAAATTGTGCGTATATGCCCCCTTATTTGTAGAAACGAGTGCACTCTATGGAAGAAATCGTCCGGATATGAATCGACAAACGTTCTCCAATGTTACTCTGTAGCTGGGTCAGACGAGCACTAATGATCGTGATTAGGGTTGATATGGATTAGGCTCGATATGGATCATTTGTTGCTGCATGGCCACATTTATTTAGAATAAGTTTCAATTCGAGATCAAGGCTATCGTGATCTGGTTAACGTCTATGCCAAATTGACACCGGATTAGTTTGAACTATGTAGCTGTGGCCATTGTTGATCACTATCAACTAATCCGATCTGGGTAGTTCTGATCCTGATAATAACTGACCATGTGGCCTCTGTATTCGAGCTCCTGTCTGCGGAAGATTAACTGTACAGTCATTCTTACTCCATTACCAATGCATTGAAAAAAAAAACAGCTATGTGGGGGAGTTTGCAATAGACATTTTCAAAAGTTCGCAGTGCAAACATGTAGTGCTCAATAAAAAAAAAAGGATGACACAGCGAATAAAAGAAGGCAAGAAGGAACATGCTCAGTGCTCATGTGCCTTATTTTTTTCATTGTGTCCCCTCTCTTTCAGCACCGATGTGCTTGCACTGCAAAGCTATTAAGAATCTCTATTACCAACACTTTCTCAGTTTGAGCACTCTACAGCCCTCGCACAAGTTCCTTCTAATGCCTATTGATATTTACTTACAATCATTTACTTTCATGACCACCATGCTCATATTTGCCAATACCCACACAGATTTATATTCGCACATTTCATCACTTAAGCCTGTGAATTGAGCACGGGTGAGCGTGTAGATGTATGCCTTGAACATCTTGCGTTGCTAATTTCGTGTTGCTGTGCATTCGCTCGAGTTAGTCCAACGCCGTTTTCGTTGTGATTCTGTGGAACAGGAGGAACATCGACACCTTCTCGGCTGCCCACATGGCAGCAGTGAAATCTGTCGACCCGGGCTATGGAAACGGCGAAATCTCGGTGAGAATACCCTCGGAAGCCTCCCACCTCATCCAAGGTAAGTGCTTTAATTTTGGAACATATGTCGTGGCCCTTATATTGTGTGCGAGGTGTGATAATACTCTATATCATCTCTGCAGAGGGCAAAGCCTTTCGAGTCAGCGTCGAATTCTCCTTGGAGAAGCCACAGGGTGGCATACATTTCGTGGTACCTGAATGTGAGGGATCTCTTGCGGAGGTAACCATGCTTCTTTTAAATACCCTTTTTATGTTTTTGTCTACAATTCTGACCAACTAGTTAAATAACTTTTTTGAGAAATTTTTGAACTGTCAGTATTAGTATTCATAAAATGTCAGCAATGATGGTCGCTCGTTCCTAGTGAAAAAAATAGTTCTGTGCTTGTGAAGTATGCACTTCTGCTGGCTACACTTTTCTACAGTATGGAGCTTCTGCATTTTCAGGCACAGTTTATCCTTTGAAAGAACAGAGTTACGTTTGAATGACGCTGTGCACATTGTGACATAACAATTACCTGCAAACATTCAACTCAGAACTACATTGCATATTTTGTGCCTGCTTGTTGCACAACATAGTTTTTAAGAGAGACACTGGCACTGAAAGAGGTCCTTTTTTTTATTGTGAGAATGAGTGGGCATATTTTTATACAACACCTGCACAACCCACTTATAGTTGGGCTGGAGTGTGCTTGCCAATCCGTTCATAGGATGTTGCTCAATGTAAAATTGTAGTTATACAGGCCATCATTGATTTTTGTGACTAGCTTCCCAGTCATGATTCACAATCAGATCAGCCACAGAATACCTGTCAATCGCCAGCATGAACGAGTTCTTGATTTGTAAGGAAGCGCAGGTCTTGTACACTCAAATCTGGGTATAATGAACCTGGATATAACAAAATATTGCTTAACACAAAGTAATATAAAAATAGTCTCTTAATAGACGTAGTGTTAATGATATACCTTAATAACAAATTTTCGGATATAATGAACTTATTTTTGTGTAAGATGCAACTTTGTTATGACGAAGTTTGAGTGTATAGCAGCACAGTAGGCTGTGATCACTCGCCCTCCCTGTAAGATCAGGTCATATTAATAGATGTCATCTCCTAAAGCAACATAAAGCCTAATGACGGAAAGAAGCTTTGTGCAACCAGAAATTGAACTTCTCAACCAGCAAAAAAATGCCATAGCTACTGAACTGAAGACCTTGTTACAGCTGGGCAAGCTGGTGAACACTTGACGACATCTCGATTTTAGTGCTAAAAAATGGACACATGAAAGACCACTAGACTCGTGACAGCTATGCATGTAAATAGCAATGTTGTCGCAGGATTTCTGGAGCATGCTTTGCAAGGGCACAGTAGGGGTGGCATATCAACAATAGTTTATTGGCTGGTATATGAAACGGGACACATATATTAAGGGGGCATCAATGAAATATGAATGCATCAATTCGCATATACACGTAAGCTGTACCTGTACGCTTTCTGCTACACTTTGGCCCGAGTGATGGAGAACAGTAACTTTATCGAAATTTCCTACACGTTCTTGTGACGTTTCTTACAGCGTGGCGTTCACGTCTTCACCTACTGGCCACGAGAACTCTTCAAGGTAGGTTTTTTACTTCTTGTCACTGAATGTTATGCTAGAACTCCCGCCAGAACGTTTCTTGGGGAAATGCAGAATGGGAAAGCATGATCAGAGAGATTTAACAACTGACAACAGTCTCTTTTAGACAGGTAAATTCTTTTTATAAAGCATTGTACTCGGAATGATGGCAATGGGACAGACAGTACTATATTGCAAAAGTCATTTGGTTTGGGGGACAGACAGTAAGAATTAGGGTGCAGGACAAAGGTGAGTTCTCTTAGCAACAACTGCCGATCTTCCCTCATGTTGTGCGTACACGGGGAGCAGTCAGATGCTGTTGCTCTGTGCATGCTTGCGAGTGTCTGCAATACGAAAACTGAATTTACCTATCTGGAAGTCACGGATTTTTTTCCCGGATGACTATTGTGTCAGAAAATATGTCTTAATAAACTTAATCCTTTTGTTTCAGTTGGTGAGTATAGTCGTCATAAGATTTTTTCACAGAAATGACCCATGATGACTGTTCTTTTCATTGGAAAAAATTGGTCCCTCGTGAAACCAACAACAACTATACTCATCTGGATGTGTTTCTTGATGCTAGATGAACCCACCTGTCCATGTTACGCCATTTTTATCTAGGCATTCATTTGATAGCCATCTTTAATTGTAAATCCACGCACTGAAGCCGTCTTCCATGTTTTATTTTTTATGCAATTAGTAAAACAAAGGAGCCCCCATGGAATAAAAAGATTGTAGCATTTTATCCAGAAACAAATATCTACAAAATGAGTGCAAAAAATGTTTTGGTGTATTTGGTACAACTTTCTTCTTTTTTTATGGTAGCAAAAGGGTTAAAAGCCGTGACATATCGTGCTGCTTGCAGGCTTTGGTTCCCATGCATAGACTCATACGCGGACCCCTGCACATGGAAGATGGAGTTTACGGTGGACTCCAACATGATCGCCGTGTCGTGCGGGGACCTCGTGGAGACTGTCTACACGTCGGACATGAGGAAGAAGACGTTCCACTACAGCCTCACCACGCCGACTTCGGCACCCAAGATCGCACTGGCTGTAGGGTGAGGCTCTGAGGTTGTTCACCTCATCTTTGGTATCGGCTTTCTTGCACAGGGGCAGAAGTGAGTGCGGATTTTTGGTGGAAAGGTGTGCGCACAGTATAACTCCCTTCGCTACAGTGAAACCATCTTTACAAGGGGAGGTACATGCAGTTCAGTAGGCACCTCTTCGTTTACTTCGAATACTTTCAAATCTCCCGTAATTTAAACTCAAATCGAAGTTAATTAGAATACATCAATATTCGTTCTAACATTCGAAGTGCTTGAGTTTTTTCATGAGCCCAGTAAGCTCACTCACTGGCCAATCGGCAATCCCATAATCATTTAAACGATTGGTAGCCTGATCTTCCTTCGACACTTTGGTATATTTACAAGAAAAACTAGTGAGTGTGTGTCTGATGCCTATAGTCAGTTATAATATAAAAAAAGGTCGGCTCCGGCTACAGCGCCACTGTCCTTCCCACAGAGAATCTACGTAAATGCTCCGCCCAATAGTGCTTACGCATTCTCATAACATCAAGCACATGTCGAGTGTTGCAGATGGTTGACATTTGCATGCAGACACACATTTGTGTCACTGGTTTTAGGCCGGAAACTTGAATATTCAGGTGAATTTGCCGGTGATGTAGATGTTGCTACTCAGCCAGATGTAATGTTTTAGGTAGTAAAGATTAACCTTTAACATTAATATGTGCGGTAATTACATTTGTCAAGAAAGAGCACTTACTGTTCAAGCAGAAACTGGTTAGCACAACTGTTTTTGATGGGTGGAAAGCCGGCGCGCCATAGTTTGGTCGATGGGTCTTACGTTTTTTATCGGGTGGCAACCTACTGTAGTAAGGAAGCGCATGAGTGCGTTGTATTCTTTTGCAAACATCAGTGATAGGCAGAACGTTTCACTCGGCCTTCCGTTTCCCTTTCCCAAGGCCCTTCGAGATCTTTGTAGACCCTCAGATGCACGAGGTGACGCATTTCTGCCTCCCGCACCTACTGCCCCTCCTGAAGCAGTGCACCAACTTCCTTCATGAGGCAAGTACTATGCTTCACTGAGGTGAAGGCCTTGTATGTCTTCCGAGTCAAGATATCAATGAGAACCATAAGCCGAACTCACTTAAGAACTATATCTTGCGCTTTAGACTCACTCGAACTCATCGAAATTTTTCCGGGTTGAACTCGCGCTCACTAAAATTTTCTCCAACCGGACTAACACGAACTCAAACTCGCCAAAATATTCCTCACCCGGACTCACTCACGACATGATCTGAGCCTGAGTGATGAGTCGATTCATGAGTGAGTTCGCTGGTCTATGATGAGAACTAACAGACAGTGATGCCAAGAGAAGTATAGAGGATGTTATTAGAAGAACTTGTAACGCAAACTAAAGAAACATGAGTGGATGAAAAGATAACTTGCCACATGCTATTTTCGAATAACATGTCTGATGCTCTGTCACTGAGCTGTGGTGGCAATCATTCTCCTGTCCGCTTTATAGGGTACTAATACTGTGTGCATTTAACATGGAAGCGCCAATCAGGACCGCCTGCTGACATTGCGGGCGAGTGTGGAACACTCATTGTCTGTTAGTTCTCGTTAATAATGTGTCTAATAAAGAACAAACGAGCCCTTAAGTTTACACATTTAGTCATGAGTCAAGAAATTTTTTTTAGATTTGACGATACCTGATAATACATTGCGAGAACTGGTCGGCAGCATCATGAGCACAAATGATGCAAACATGCGCAAGTAATAAAAGTTGGTCAACAGCCACATGATACTCAAGTGTGCACTGTGTGTGTGTCTTACTGAAAATTGCATTATCTCAGTGTCACATAACGCCATTCTGACATCACACATTACCGGAATTTGTGATGTCATGACACATTGTGGCATGAACTGATCCCAGAGGCAGTGCTATCAGTGCTCAAATACACTTTTCAAGTTACATATGCGGCACATGGATTCCAGGTTAAGTCAAAATATTTCTTCTTTTACTCATGCACGTCAGTCATTTGGTCATCTAATGTATTGTGTCTTGGTCACGAGTGATAGTGATTCCTTGTGACCAACGCTCGCCGACTTGTGTGGCTGCGATTGTTTGGGAGTAAAGGGGCTCATAATTAGAAACACTTTTGTAAATCGAAGAAAATTCTGTAATGTTGTGCATCAGGGGGTTTGTGTAGCCTATACATTTTTACATACTCCGCACACATCCAATTTTTCATGCTATCCACATGCTGCAGTAGTCAGGCTGGCAAGCCGGCTTCTTCTGCATTAATGAAGAAGCTTCATTTTATCATGCCACATGTGGTACATCTGCATCCTGGTTCACTGGCATCAATTCCATACTAAATGCTGCACTGAAAAGGCAGCACTGCTCTTTCAGCTAAACCTCTTACCCAGTCTCGATGTGACATGGGTATGAAACCTTTCAGTACAAAAAGATACTCTGGTAGCATGGTAAATATGGTAATGTGTGATCATTCTACAAATTTGGTCTCTTTCAGGCCTTTGAGTTCTATGAGGAACTCCTGTCGAGTCGGTATCCGTACTCCTGCTACAAGCAGGTGTTTGTCGCCGAAGCCTACGTCGATGCTGACCCGTACGCAACACTCACCATCCTGAGGTAAACGCAAGGCTGCATTTGCATGGGCTCTAGGCGTCGCCTTAAGTGGCACAATTGAACTGAACGAAAAAAATGAACAAGGTAGAAAAGGTACAAACTTTATGCTTTCGATGCTGTTTTAAGATCACGCTTAGTGTAAACCAACTAGCCCAATTTTCTGTTCAATTACTCGTGTAATGTTTCCTCGTGGTTCACAAAAGAGAAATGATGGCTTTGGTACTTTTTAAATTTCTTTATTATGCCATTATGAAAACAAAAACAAAGAGCAAATACATTTACATCGTGTAAAATAAGATGTCAACAAAACTGTCGCTGGTCTTAAGTTGCTTGAACCTTCACGAATTGAGTCTCCCGTTGAGAGGCAAGTTTTAAAACCACTATTCCTAGTTAGATAACAAATTTGTTTCGCTCAAAGTGT
This sequence comes from Rhipicephalus microplus, assembly GCF_013339725.1. Lineage (NCBI taxonomy): Eukaryota > Metazoa > Arthropoda > Arachnida > Ixodida > Ixodidae > Rhipicephalus > Rhipicephalus microplus. Next base: position 121,639,718 of record NC_051167.1, read on the forward strand.
TTGAGAACTGAGAATTGACCCCTTCCTGATTTCTTGGCTCGTGACCCATTTGTTCTGTGTTTTTGTGCAGCCATCATTAGTTTGGAACGTAAGGAACTAGATCTGTGCCTAGCCACTGTTTGCAGTTCTTTAATTGTTACGATTTCCGCTTTCCCCTTGTCTTTCAACAGCGTCAACCTTCTGCATTCAAAGCACATCATTGATGAAGCATACCTTTCGCGCAAGATCATGGCCAAGGCAGTGGCTGAGCAATTCTTTGGCTGCTTCATTGCGATGCACACATGGTGAGCATTTGACATCGTTTCAAAGCGCTTGATATTTTGTGCATAATACAAGTGCCAAATGCTAAAGAATAATGGGGGTGTTCTTTGCTAACTCGCAGCGTCTATCGACTGTTAATGCAGCCTGCATTGAGCAGGATGCATTGACCAAGTTTGTACAGTTGATGTCAAAGTTTATTGACAATGTGACCCAAGTAAAAGCCGAATATTCTTGCTCCTGGGCAGGCAACCTGCGAATTGAGATTTCGACTGGATATAGGACATGCTAACAACACATGCTGTGCAGTTCAACTAAATAGTCACGAATTGCTGGTAAATTTAAAGTCTTATCAGACCTAGTGGTTTGTATAAACATTGGCAGCTAACTCTACATCTTGCGCAGATTACCTAAATGAAACTGTGAATTAGTGAGGCGGCTATCTGGCCACAGGCCCTGAGCACACAGCAGGCACTTAACGGGTGTCTCACTTGCAGTTGGTGTTTAATTGAAGAACTCACGTCAGTCGTCATTGCGTAACACCTGTTTAATTTTGTTCGAACAGATTTAGTAAAAAAGCTGCCAAGATGGTTAGACGCTCATCTGCATCATTAGGTGGATTTACGAAAGAGGCAGAAATTATGTACTTGATAAATTTCAGCGTGAAACAAGGTAATTTAGAAGGTTCACCAATTGAAATTTTGATTATTCACTAGTTATTGCTGAGTTTGAAGTTGAATGACATTGAAGGTAGTGTTGGCTCAGCACAAATTATGTGCAGTGCACACATTCCCAAAATGCATTCTTAGGTGCACCGCTTGTTGATGTGACTTTGCCACAACGCTGCGAATGTTGCTTTCTTGTTGTGGGTGTTTCTTGAACGTTATGGCAACAATCCCCGTAGCGTGGTTTGAAACGTGTAAGTTCTAGTAAGTTTTGCAAGCGTGCCTCTATAGCAGTTCAAGACGATCTCAAGTGAAACGCCATACAAGTGCTTTGAACAAAAAATGGAAGCAGAACAGAATGGCATTGCGCATGAATTTTCGTGGCTTTGTGTTTTTTGAGCTACAGCTTTGAAGCATGTACACCCATAGACAACAACTACACTCCTGTAAGTGTCTGTACACTTGCAGGCACTGCATACGCATAAAATATTTTGTCACTTTCTTACGTTTGCCTCAACAGCTGAAGCTAGCCTAGAAAGGTTCCATCCTTCATTGTGCAATCTTCTTGCATTCATCTACCTTTCTTTGTTGCTGACACGGTGTTATAGTGTTGCACGTTTGTGGTACCACTCTGTGCACGGTAAACTTCCTTCGCATTGCTGACATCATCTCGTTTACTCTGACTGGCTGAAAGGGTAGTCAAGCACCCTCTCATTGGCCAGAAATGCCAATGCTGTAAAAGATGACTGCTCGGGATAGCAACCACTGGGCTCTTGCTGAGATTTGAAGCGTCCTTTCTGCAGGGCCGACTCATGGCTGCCCAAGGGGATTTCAGCGTACCTTGCCGGCCAGTACAACAAGAAGGCATTTGGGAACAATGAGTACAGATTCTCAGTTCACAAGGTGAGTTGGGGCCTAAACTCAGTGCCACGTGGGCAGTTTTTGCTGTGATTGAACCTCGATTACGATCAAAACATTCAATCAGGATCGACGCTGACACCAGCCACTCGTCGAGTTACAAAGCTGTGTCTCTGTTTTTAAATAAATGGGCATGTAAATAATCACCAAGTGTTTCTAAGTGCATCCGAAACCCTTGACAGTCAGCACTGCAACTACTACCCTGCCTAGCACTGATGGTTGCCAGGAAGTCTGTTTCAAAATGAATCTATTAACATTCACTCATCATGCCTTCATTGGGTCCTGGAATACCCCTGATGAGCAAGGCTAATCTGGACTGATCTAATGTGGTGCTTCCTCTTGGACCAATCATTGCTTTGGGATGTATAATTTAAAAATAAATAAATGTATGCATGTGTAATACAATACTTCCCACTCATTTTATCTCTTGAGCAGGTTAGCTATGTGCGTAAGATATCTTTGGTCATGAAAGCATTCTAGTACACAATCATGCGTGTACCGATGCGTGTGAGTGTATGTAACTGATGCGTATATGTGTAACTAATAGTAATCGATACATAACCGGTGTGTATATATGTATGTTACTGATGTGTAAATGTACTATATACTATGGCACTGATGCAGACTAAATTAGTTAGTTAATAGGAGGTGAAGAGCTCATCAGACTTCTAGCCTTTAATCTTTGCCTTTCACAGGAAAATACTGTATTTTTTCCCTGCAAATAAGCAGTGGTGATGTTGATGTTCTTTTTCTTCCTTTGGTCGTCTGTTTGTTTGTCTCAGCAACTGAAAGAAGTGACAGCCTACGAACAGGAAGCGGGCGGCATCATACTGGACCCGAGTGGTTGCGACGTGCCCTTTCACTTTCCAGTCACCAACTTGCACACAATGTCACCAAAGTACGCTGAGATGTTGCGTGCCAAGTCCCACCTCGTCATTCGCATGCTCGAAGACCGCATCGGAAGGGAGCTGCTTTTGCAGGTAACAAAAGTGTAGACTGCTTCTGGTGCGCTTACTCCAACAGCCGCATCGTGGAATGTCGCAGAGCCAGCACCTCATAAAATCAGCTTTGATCGTAGCATTGTGTAATGCCGTACTCTGGCTTCGTGCCTTGAAACCTGCGAAATTATGAAACGTCTTGGAACAGTCGCATGAGCACTGAAATTTCACATCATGGGATGCGTAGGAATTGGGGGAACATTGCTGATGTGGGCTTTAAACGCTTACTGGTGCATGCCATTTCTATGATAAGGAACACCAATATTCCTGTTAATAGTGGCTTTACACGTGAGTCATACATGAAGGCGCTCCACAGGGCTATTGCATTGTGGGAAGGCAGTTTGACGCACATTCACGTGATATGTCAAAACCTATAGCCTGGATGACGACTAGCCCCAGTGGCGAAATGTTGGTCTCAACATTTCCTGCTCAACAGTCTCTCGTTGTGCCAAAATTCGTTTTTGCATAGCTCAATCTTGATAAGTGTATACAATAGGATGTCATTAGTGATGTTGCAGTTAGTGCAATTATTATAAATGAGCACGCAGACTGGCTACCTACAGCCGAACCAAGCCAAGCCAGTGTGCTCACCGAAATGTGTGCATGTATTCAAAATGTGCACTTCATCAGGTCAGAACCCACAAAATGTGGTTATTTCGCGTTTTCTATGCTGGGAAGTCAACATAGTTTTTTTTTTTTTCAGAATAACATTTTGAGTCACAAGTGTGCAAATATTTGCTCGGCTGTTACGAGTGTTATGTCGGATTTCACAATTTTAATTATGTTGCTGCTGTTATAAACGCTTTAATATAACATGTAGCAAGTGAAGTTTGAAGTTTACTTCGTTTTATCTAATTATTCTGTTGATGTAGTACAACAAAACAGTATCAGTTGTGATACAATTATTCAGTGAAGTGTCACATTGTTTAGGCTTACAGTGCACCTGTCATTACCGTTGCAGGTATTCAACAAACTTCTCTCGCTCGCAAGTTCTGCAGCTCAGCAGAAAGTCACTTCCAACATGTGGCACAACATGCTCCTATCAACTAACAGCGTGAGTACTCACCTTTGTGTGGCACGTTCTGTTATGGTCTTCTGTGTTTGTTTTTTATTTTATGGCTACATTTATGGCATTTTAGGTTGAAACAGCTGAAGGTAATGGTAACAGTAGTACGTTAAAGGCACGCTAAAGAGGAAAACGATTTTTGCGTATCAGTTAATTGCAATTTCACAGTTCCGAAAACATCGCTCTTACCTCGAGACTACACTTGCTAAGCGAGGAAAATGCGCAAAAATAGAATACGAGAAAAACGCACAAAAAGAGAATTAGGGCAAATATGCCACCTTGACATTCCAATACCACACGCCGTAGTGTCACACATTTTGACGGTGCCTACTGAGTCCTCTGTAGTTTATAACCAGCAAAAATGAAGTATGTTGTCATCTGTAGGTGCCGTAGACATAATGTAGAAAGTCTCGGCAAATTTCATTGAGCCCATGTCGCGGAAATACAAAAGATACATTGCGAAATTCGTTACGTCGTGCGCGGAGATTTCGGGGTGAAATTTAACACGGTTACTACAACCTTGATTTTCCCCGCTAACAATGAACTTATGATAGTGAAACTTGTGACATCAGAGTTCTCAGAGTACATATTTTCGATCTAAACCAAGTCATTGCTTCATTTCAGTCTTCCTTAAACATTGAACTGAAAGCTTTCAAAATGTTCAATTTATGTCGGTTAAGTTTATTCTTTATATATACCACACAATCATTAATTACCCATCATAAGAGCAGTGAAATTTTTATCGGCTGGCCAACTAAATAAAATTCATTTAGTAAATGTTACAGAGCAGTATTGCATCTTTAGATGTAATACTCTCTCGAGATCGTTAGTATTTTCAAAAACCGAAAAAAGGAGAAACAGAAGAGAAGAAAAAATAATTGGCACATGATTAGCAGTCAGGATGTGATGACTGTGCAGTGTAATTTGTTTACTTTTAAAATTAGAAGTGATCTGAGATCTACAAATATAGCTTACAGTGCTATGAGTGCATTGGTTTTGCTGTAATGTTATCTTGCATTTCTGTTGTGTTATATGTTTGCAGCGTGTGATTGTTTTTTTTTTTTTTTTTGAGGAGGAAGAATAATGGGTTCATCTTCTTACATCGGCATGTTGCCTTAGTTATCTTTGCAGTTCCAGAAGGCAATATTCATAGTGACTGGAAAGGATATCAAGACCTTCTTGGAGCAGTGGGTGTATCCTTTATTAAAAATCAATGTCGCTCGTGTGCGGCACAATTTAAGCATGCTTCAACTTACCCAACGGTTAGTTGCAAGTGCAGAGGCAAGTAGGCAGGCAGCATAACGCTGTCAGATGCAGTTGGCTTTTGGTTGTTCATGCTTGGGGAATTATAACTTCACATCTACTCACTCGCAAACGAATCTCAAGTGTCTGGTTGACCCTCTACATTGTCAACTTATTTCAAGCGCCTTTTGTGCATGCAGCCGAACTTTATTACAAGTTGGATCTGACATGAAAAAATGCTTGTTATATCTAAAAATTCAATATGAACATATATTCTTAGCTCTGGGTCAATGGCGAGAGTGTCACCTATGTTCTGTATATCCATATTTATTTTGTCAAGGCCTGACTTTACTGTGATGTTTTAAGCAGCATCTCTGTTCTGTTTTTAAGTACAGAACTGTTGTTGTTTGCACATACGTACCATCAGACATTTTCATAGAAAAAGCAGTATGCACCGAACCTTCGAAACATACCTTGTAATGTAGATCACATCTTTGTACTGCAGGTATCGCGTCACAACTTCTGTGATATAGCTGGCACCTGAGGAATTCATTGCTTTTAACAGCCATCATTTCACTGTCAATGCATTTGTTGTAGGAACATTCAACTATGCGTAAGTCCAGTCGGTTTAGACTTGACTTCGCTGTCGGACACAGACGCCAAGGTGGTCACGCCAAGTTTCCACGGCACGTTCGTCTTCAACCGGAAGCGCAACACCGTGGAGCTCGAAATAAAGCAGACCGACACGCAGTCACTGGGCATCAAGAAATATGTGGTAAGAGATGGGTATTCCACATGCATAGTGTTGAAAGCTATACTTGGGTTGGGCACAACATTAATTGGCAGTATTAGGAAAGCTAAATATACAGCGCTTATACACAGTGTGCTTTCATGCGAAGTAGCCTGGTATGGTGTGCATTTGGCGCTACTGTCGAAAGGGGGACCAAATCAGCTGCGTGCAATCAGTGTTGCATATCAACCAGTATTTAAGGTACAGGTAAAAGGCTTGACTTTCTCACGCACTCTATGCAAAGTGGCCACGTATAAAGCAAAAAAAACACTGATATCTCACTGGTGTGTGCTGTTTTTTGTTTCAAAGATCTGCATCTAGAAAAGAAGGTAGCATTTTTTATATGGTACACAGAAAATATGGATGGGATAGTGGAACTACTTTTTTAGCGGAAGGATATGCATGACTTGGCTGTGTAGCCTTCCCTTCATTGTCAGGAAGAGTTGTCCACGAGTGTAGGCCTTTCGTGCATAAGGTATACAAAAACTTTTTAATGCAAAGGATCTTGGGGAAAGCTTACTGGAACTGCATAGGGTCTTGCTGGTCTGGTCCGTGTCTAGAAAACCAGTTTACTAGCCAGAAATATATAAAAGAAAAATACCTCTGGTAATCTAATGTAGGCTGAATAACTGTTGATGAATCTTGTAATGAACTGTTGTTGATGAATGTGCATAATTAAAATGAAATATGCACTGAAAGACGAGAAGTGTGCGAATTTCAATGAAGCCTACTGTGTGAAGCCTACCATATTTACTTAGGCACACAGTTACGTAAATCAATTCTGTTAGTGTGGTTTTTGGGTTAGTCATTAAGAACTAATTCAGGCATCAATAACTAAGCTAAGGCATACGGGAATAAAAGTGAGACGCGTTTGCCGCTGATGTGCCAAGTATGACGTCCCTGACCTGTTTCTAGAATTTGGAGTTGCGCTCAAACCTCGTTTAAGAAAGTCGCTTTCTACAAGAAAATAAGTTCATTATATCCAAAAATTCATTATAAAGGTTATTCCTAACACTGTATCTATTAAAAGACTATTTTTCATTTTCTTCTCTGAAATTTAAATTTCATTATATCGAGGTTTGAGTGTACGTCTAGTACTGCAGCATGCAAAAGCATGGCCTTCGAGATCTGTTTTCTTTGCTCTGATGAGTCACGCCCTGAAGGATGCAACATGAACAGTGACTTGTCACTGTCAAATATTTGGAGCTCAGTAACGTTTTTTTTCACATATCTGAAAAAGTGCTTTGTTTAGCATTTTGTAGTCTTAGCCCTGTGTCTAAGTTCAGTCTTACTTAAAGCACAAAAATTTCACGAAGAACGTGGACACTTTTAAAGACACTTTATTCTTATTTCTTTCCTCCCTTTCTGCACCCACAACTCTGTTGACAGTTGTTAAACATAGATAAAGGATGCAGAACAGGCTAGTACTCTCAAGTATTGCTCATTTATTTTTATAAGTGGTGTGAGAACATTAAAAAATTTTTAGTTTAGAACCAAATTGTGCATTATTTTAATTGCTGTTCCCACTAAATGGCCATTATCCATAAAAAGGAGCATTTTTCTGATAGCTTGAAATAGATTGGAACTGTCAACTGCACCAAAACAAAGACAAAATTGGTGCAAAAATGCAATATATTTCATCACCTTGAGGGTGGTGTGAATATCTGTTTTCTCTTATTGCAGTATGCTACAGTGCCCAAGATGCCAGAGTTTACTGGCTACACCGTGTTTGTTAGCACTCTCTAAATGACTCCGTGATGAAGATACTGTTTATTTGTTCCTGATGCTTTTTTAGTTGTTTTAATACTAAATTTAGTATGCAAACACAACTTTGTACTAGCCATTAAAAACACCATTCACTGGTACACACTATTCAATTCGTATTGCATTTGTTGTTGATCCCCCTCCTTCTGGTGATGCTTAGGCCTCTAGGTTTTTTCCTCTAAGTTATGTTCCAGCTAGCTTAGTCACAAGTTGAGTTGTAACAAATTATTGCTCGCACGCACCTGCTACGTGTCTCATTACGCCTTGCAGGGTCCACTAACCATTACCATCCAAGAGTTGGATGGCACGTTCAAGCACAACCTTCAGATTGAAGAGAACGCCACCAAGCACGACATCACCTGCCACTCGAAGAGCAGGAGGTCGGTGCCTGCACATCTCAGATACTAGAAGCAAATTAGTGCAACATCGCGGAAGCAGTGAGACACTATGGAGCTCGTGTTTTGGGTATAGAATGTTGAGATTCGTGGCTTGGGGGTTCCGTTTGACCTATTGGAGAGTATTGATGCCTAAGCATGAGAAGCTTAATTAAGAAAGCATTATGAAAGTGTTATGGAAGTGTTACAAAATTGTTGCAATAGTGGTATGAAAGTATGGAAATAGTGTCAGTCAATTGTCAGTCCACAGTAGCAGTTCATCCTTACTCATAAAACAAAAAAATAAAAAAAAACAAAGAAAAGTTAAGAAGAACTAGAATGACAAACAAAATATAACAAAGTTAAGAACAATGTTAAAAAAATTTAAACTCTGGTATGCTCATGGAGAAGCCTAATACTGCAACAATTGCGCAATAGCGGCGTGCATCAACGGGGTTAATATGACGTGTACACATGTTGCCATTAAAGGCAGCTCGTCAACAAATGCTTTACTGAAATGCAGTAAAAATGCCTGCACATGCGTATTAGCTACAATTTGTGTCATCGCGACATTGTCTAGAATCACTCATCCTTCAAACTACTGACAAGATGCTTAAGAGAATAAATGGCAATCATCATTCCAGTTAGTTGGAGTCACATTGCTGGATACGTACTTGAAGCCGCTTCGTTGCATATTCAGGAGTGCCTAAAATATTTCAGGGATGGCCTTCTTTCATTCAGTTTTTTGTGAACAAAGTTTCTGTATGAGCACCTAAATGTCAATTTTCTTCTTTATGGTCAGTAGCAAGATTAAGCATCAATCTGCTGTAATAACCATTATATGAAATTATCAATCAATTCATTTCTCAACATTCAAGTTCTATATCCAGTTTCATGTGTACCATGTTTGTTCATGGGCCCTCGTCATGACCCATGTGCTCATTTTGTTCCCAACAGGAACAAGAAGAAGAAGATTCCTCTATGCACGGGTGAAGAGGTGGACATGGATCTCTCTGCAATGGAGTGAGTCCTTTAGAACCTTGATGCGACCACGGGTGTTGGGTGTTTGCACGCATTTGCAGCGCATGACGCCTGTAATGGTCCCATACACTCTAACCTCATTATAACAAAATTGCATGTTACATAAAAACAAGTTTCTTATATTCAAAAATTTGTTACAAAAATATATTCATAACACTGTATCCATTGAAAGGCTTTTCTTCATTTATTTCATTAATACAAAAGTTTCATTATATCTAGGTTTGTTTTATCAAGGTTTGAGTGTAAATCAACCCTGAAAGCCCATGTTTATTCTAGACAGTGGTGGGCAACATTCCTCAAAGTCATTCACTTTTTTAGATGGCCATTAGGAAGCAAAGCTACTGTTGGCTTACAGTGACCTTGCATTTAAAACATTCCGAATTAGATTTCTCAAACAATCGTGGCAGTTCCAGAAGTTCTGTTCGAATAGACAGTTGCACACACACACATTCACACACAAAAAATACAGTAATTATGAAATGTCTGAGAGCATTAAAAAGATTTGACTTCCCCTAGTATATTTGTGACGGCATTTACCAAATGTTTTGAGCTGCTAAGATTTGATTTTGCTGTAGTCATACTTACACATAGCAGCCATTGCTTTAACAGCTCCATGATTATTGTGTTAATACAAAACTGTGGCATGCAGCATGTTTTAAAGACTGTAGGTAACTCTTTTTCATACCCTGAATCAGCACTGGCATTAATTTTAAAAATTTCTAAGCATTCCTTGCTTCTTATGCAGTAAAATTGCAATGTGATACAATATGAAAAGGCATCATAATTGACTCTGGAGTAAATAGATACTTCATAGCTCCTTACGTATTATGGCTGACTAGAATATATGTACAAAGCAACACCTCAGCACCCTAACTTCCTGGCCATGAGACATTCATTGTCCCATGATAAAAAACACTCTGCAGGGGTCGCAAAGCTGGAGCACAGCAGAAAGTGTTATGCAGTCCCCGGCATAATTTTGGAGCTTCTCCTTTCTCTTTTTCACTTCATATCTGAAGGCCGACATGGTGTTTTGACCTCAAATATGGTTCAGAAGGAACGATAAGAGATCGCTTCCTGTCGGCATTGCAGCCTATGTTTTTAAATTTCAAACTTTGTACATACGTGCTGCTGATCAACATAGTTTATACTTCAGTTCAGTACGCTTTTTTCAGTTTGCCGAATTTTTTCTCTTCATTCGCAAAACCCGTCCCCCCCACCTTCGATTTGTTGGGTGGAACTCGCCGTGTCGGTTTTGTGCAACTTTTTCCTCTATCGAAACTCTACATCGTTGCTTAGTGAAGAGTTCACTAGCCAGCCCTCGGGCATGGTGAGAAAACACATGCGTACTGCGATTATCAGACATTGCTATGAACATCTCAGTCAAATCTTGCAGTCGTGTGTGGCAGACAGAGTTTACAAGTAGAGCGCGAAGGAAATAACCTTTTTTCTAAGTTGCCCATTTTTGTTACAGAGGTCTTTGCTTACCCCCTGGGGAGCTCCTAGCCCCTGATGTTTGATGTCGAACAGCAGATAGCTTGTAATTGGCAAATATTGGACATAATTAAGAGCAGCGTCTGGATCGGTTGTACTTCTTGCCCTGGGGTGCCGCTACATGCTGCCGCAGCGCTCCATAGTTGCTAGCGCAGAATCTGCAACAGGAAACACAGATTATGTTTCATAGCGCGTACTGACATACTTCTTTACCCCGTGTCCCATGTCATCCCTTCGTGCTTAGCCTCCACCACACTCTTTGGAACACCTTTCAAGGGCACAACGACCCCTGTATCGTTCTTGATGTATTTTCATAAATTTTGTGGTAATAGATTCACGAGGCAAAAAAACTCCCATGCTGAGACAATTGAATGCTACCGTAAAATCTTATGCTAGCACCCTTTTTCCCTTTTAGGGAGACTTGAAATATGCTCCGATGAACCGCTGCTGCAGAATCCTGCAGCAGCAGTTCCGAGGAGCTCAAGTTATTAGAGTCCTTATGTGCACAATTTCTTGATACTTTTACAGTTGTGGGGCCATGATGTTGCATTCTGAGTCATCGCAAATTGTCAGAACATTTGAAAAACGTCCCCCCCTTTTTATTACACATAAAATTTCACGTGAGGATTTCCTTTTGTTCAGTAAGACCTTAAGTGCATGCGCACAGTGATGCATTCTGTTCAAATCACTTCTTGGCAGCTTTTCTACCACCATCTTGAATTATCATTCTAGACCGAGCAAGGGCCCCTCTCTGAATCTTGTCCAATTATCTCCACTGTAAAGCAAGGAAGGGAGGCTTGCTTGAGATTTTACGGTACGTGTTGAGAAGTGATTCAGAACCTGTTTAAGCTTAAAGCAGAGTATGTAGAGCTATGCAAAATTAAAAAAAAAATGTTGCATAATTTTTCGTCTCCACAGTGCTGACTCACCCGTGCTGTGGATTCGCATTGACCCGGACATGCTGCTTCTGCGGCAGGTGGTATTCATCCAGCCCGACTACCAGTGGCAGTACCAGCTGCGCTACGAGCGGGACGTTACATCTCAAATCGAGGTCGGTTTGCTCTAGTATAGATGGGTTACGGCAGACCAGCATGCATAGTGCCGTTCAGTACACTTTGAAAGCTATAAACTTTACTTATGAGATTCGCCAGCGTTACTAACGACCTCATATTACATATGTCAATGTGTGTGGTTGGGTTGTCAATTTATACCATCAACGCCGGCTGTTCAGGAACATTTGTGGTGTGAAGAATGAAAAAAAAAAGCAGTACTGATGTCTGGTTGCAAGGCAACGTTTTCGCTCTCATAACAGAAACAGCGGAACCCCTTAAGAGACACTGATGTAAGAGACAGTTGGGTATAAGAGACATCACTGTGCGGGCATCTAAATATGGGTTGGCCAGAAAATGAAAATGTGCTACCCTTCGTACAAGGGGCAGTGGAACGGCTGACCAGAGCACGTCTCTTATAAAGGGTTTAGCTGTACGTATGTTTAATCAACCATTCTTGAGGACGATCAAACGTCAGTTGTTAAGTGTGCGTGAAGAAATTCTATTTCCGAGAAATGACACCCTACCTTTAGGAAGTCGAGTACACTCTACAAGTTTTCACTGGCGTAATAACTGTACCTCAGTTTCGTGCATTGTTTTTATGCTGATGACTTGATTCGGTTCTGCTGATTTTGTGGATTTAACTAACTACAATTACATCCAACATACAGATTTTTTCATTATATCAAGTGTTTGTTACATGCATGCAATTATTATGAACTAATACTGCCAGGAAAATTCTATATTTACATGATAATATTCACTATTGTTTGTTACAAAGTTGCATAATATACACAAGTAGCTTTGTTATGTCCTATACATATACCTGTTATGTGTTATGTCCTAAACATATTGTAGCACCTGTTACACTGTAACAGCATTGAAATAACTTCTTATTTGCCTGATTATGTACATATTCACAATATTGAGGTTCACTACATTTTACTTGTAGCTTGTTCATGCACACAAATATTTTTTATAGATCATAGCTAGTCCATGGCGAGGGATCCAAATGCCCGTTACTACAAGGTTTTGTACAATGATCACAGATTTGATTGCAATATCGTGTTCTTAGTATAATGGCTGCTACGAGCACTCGCTCGTGCATAACCACATCATGTCACTGAAAATGTGGCTGCTAAAGGTATTCTGTTCTTGACGTAAGTGTTCCAGTCCAAAACTACTTTAATATGGCACAAACTGTAGACACGAGACGCTAAAGTATGTGCACAACTTAGCGCTAAATTTTAGTGTTTCAGTCGGTATTGTACAATAATGTCTCTATACTATATCTATCATAGATTCATGATTTCGAATGTACTCATTTGTTCTGTGTGCCCTCAAATTCAGGCAATTGAAGCGTTGAGCCAGTTTCCCACCCCGCAAACCCGACTCGCACTGACGGACACCATCGAGAACGAGCACTGTTTCTACAGAGTCCGATGCGCCGCTGCCTTCTGCCTGCGCCAGGTGAGGTCACCTGCTTAGCAGGTACGTCGTGGGAAATATGAAAGGGAACACTGAATTCATGCTCAAGCAACACTTATTCGTGATATGTGCATATGAATTTGACGGCTTCATTTGCAAAAGGTGTATCTCCACTTGAACATCTAGTGCTAGAAACACTTGCTTGCTTTGCAGATCTGTTCAATTGCCATGGCCTTGCGAACGTAATCTTAACATTCTTTTTAATATTGTTCATTACTGTACTTCATTTCGTAGGGTCTGGTGCACTCAAAGGACGCTGAAAAATCTCCTTCTTTCACTCAAAGACGCAAAAGGGCATTTATTGGACCTTGTACATAGTGAGCTTGCTGGCGTAGTTACACAGGAAATAGGGGATGGGTATGTTACACTCTTATCAAAATGTTTTGTATACCATTATTATAATATTGTTTGACCCATGTATAGCTTTCTAAGCTTTATATGAGTTTCATACAAAGCTCTTAATTTGGATAACAGTCATATGCAGAGAATACTGTATTACTGGAATGTGCACGTTTGCACATGCGAGCTTGCGTGGGGGAAATTGTTGATCACGTTCTATTCAACCTGTCGACTCCTGCATTCATGATGTAATGTTTACAGTTCTCGGTTTCTGTGCTAACAGCACTCGATTCGATTCCTGTTATATCGGTAACCAGAATTTTTTTATACGGTCCTATTTTTGTAAATGTCGTATTGCATCTCCTGTTCTTGTTCTTTATTAAGTATACTTCATGTTTCTTTTTACGTAAAAGAACACTGTTATTGCATGCACAGAAGTATCAAACGCTTTTTTCCCTGCTTTTTGTTTGTGATGACACTTACCGCATTTACACGATTGTAGGTCAACCCATATTGCCCTAATTTGAAGTCCAAGTTTGGGGCGTTGACCTAGAATCGAAAACTAGTTTCGGTTGTAAGATCTTTTACTTTGCCACCTTTTGCTTTGTTTACTTCAGAGACATAGTAAATATTTTTTTAATATAAAATGTGCTCGTGCTCCTCACCCTCCCCCCTTTCTTTTTGCCTTGCGATTTCAGGAAGCCTGACCAACATTTGAACTGGCTTATATTTGCATAACTCTGGTATATGCTTTAGGCATTGAAGGGGAGCTTCATTAAAATCAGGGAGGAGGGGTAGAGTTGGATGTTCCAGCGTCACAAGCTTCTTTGGCGCATGTTTTGAACAGGTGGCTAACAACATGGTGGCGACGTGGGCGGGGCCACCAGCGATGATGACCATCTTCAGGAAGATGTTTGGCTCGCACTCGTGCCCACACATCATTAGGCAGAACAACTTCTCAAACTTCCAACACTACTTTCTGCAGAAGGTATGATTTCTGCTGTTCTACTATTCACTAAAAAAAAATGGGGTGCATTCTTTAGATGTTATCACGTTCCCAAAAAATGAAAATTTAAAAAAAATTTGCTGGAGTAGAAATTATTGCTCTCAAGCGAAGCCATACCCACCGAATAATGGCAGTTGTGGCGGCCATCTTACCAGGGGCGCGATAAACTATCGGCGTTTGGCGATTCGAATAGAGCATTTTTCTCGCACACCCAACGAGTTCAATGTGGCATCTTTTCCGGGTCAGATAGTGCTCAAAGTGTGTATTTGTGTTATTAGCTTTCTTTAGTAAGCCTCGAATTCGAGGCAAATTTTATTGGAGGGTAAATCACCGATACTCGTCTCTATGTGTTATATCATTGAGAAGAACTATCTTTTAATTTATAATTAACGTGGTGTTCACACTAACAGATCAAAGCCTAAGTGGGCACAGATTTCTAAGTGGGCACCGCCAGGAAAGAGCATGTCTTCGTGATCTTTGGTGGGCAAAAGCTGGCTTCACTTATAGTGGCAAGGCATTGCGTGTGCTTCCACTCTGGCAATTTTTTTTTATCCTCCTTGTTGCCAAACAGTTATCATAATCTGTCTTGCATTCGTTTGCTTTCTGTAATAGAGCACATTTTGTAATTCCAGATCTTTCAGACTTCGAGCTCTTTGTAATGTAGGCACAAATTGTAAGACACTTCACCTCACAGGTCGTAATGCTGTTAAAGGAAACTCCAGATATCAGAATTTACCTACCTGAAGCTTTCCTATACGCTGCTTCCTATAGAGGGAATGGCCTCGTTGAGCTAAACAGATTATTGCCTGGTACTATTAGGAGATGGCATTTGTGTGGGTGCTAATCTAGAACCACACCTTTGTAATGGTTTTGTTTAACTTGAATTTTTTTCTTACCCTTCAGCATGCCAAAATGGGAATCTTAGAGACAGTGGCATGAAAGGTGTCATTGTCATCTACCCATTGAGTGGGTACTCTCAGTAGTACCGTCTTAGCAAGTGCCCAAGGTTTGGAAGAATGAGAACTTAAGTGTATCGCTATGAAATATGTATACCGCATCAGCTGCTGGAGGGCTGTTATAATGAAGGCTGTATTCTCGTTGTTGCTATTGTCGCAAGTTGCACCCTTCATAATTAGCATCACAGCCAAGGGGCAGTGTGAACTGAAACTGGTATGACTTTCTACCTAGAGGGCTACATAAGCCTTGAGTTGAGGGTGTGAAATCAGCTCATAATGACGGGTGTGAATTTCATTGGAACCATTGTCATTAGTGACAAGCTTCATCATTAGCATTGCTTCCAATGACCTCCGCTGAAGGTTAAAGAGAATGGAAACTAAAATGGATAGCTACTCATCTGATTCTAAACTGTGAGGGTGGTGTAAAGTCACCTGTCCGGATGAATGGTCCTTAGTTTCAGTGTGTCTCGTGACATCTTTTGTGATTGGTATCAGATTCAATAGCCAATGACATGGAACAAGAACATTATAAATGTATTCGTTTATGTATTTATTTATTTATTCACTTATTTACTTACGATACCAACAGCACCTTCTGGCATTACAGTAGGGGGATAAAAGTACAAACGTAGCCAACGAAAACCCCCTACAAATCGAAAATAGATCTCTACAAAACATACTGCACAAGTTGCGCAGTGAACATGGTTCTGTAATCTCAAAAAGCAGTTTCATCAAGTCTCTACTGTGTGACAGTATTTAATTTATACCCGCACAAGTTACTAGAGGGCAACATTCTTTTCTTATAGGCAATACCTGTGGCCATGGCTGGCCTACGAACCATCCACGGCATTTGTCCACCAGAAGTCATGAAGTTCCTGTTCGACCTCTTCAAGTACAATGAAAACAGCAAGAACAAGGTGAGTCAGTGCAGCAGTGAAATCGTTGGTAATTAAAATTTTTGCTGGCACCTTGCTATCATTTACTTTATCGCTTGCATTGTCGGGGTAATTCTTAATGGACGAAGTTGATGCCGAGCAGTCATAGTAGTAGTACTCTATCTTTTTTACCCAGAAAACTACGCACTTTTCTTTTGCACTTAGGGTAGAAGACCATACTATGCACTGAAGGAAAGGGGATAATTGTATATAGGTGTGGAATTCACCTTAAAATGAAGTTAGTATGAAGTGTATAATGAAGCGTACGATAAAGCGTACAATACATAGAGTATAACATTGTGATGCTTCTTCTTATCATTATGCCTTAACAGTTGTAAGAAGCAATTGTAAGCCATGTAGATCAGCTTACTGCGTGCTGTGGATCCGCTTTTGAGCGGCCGTTTGCATTTTCGGTTTCACCAGTTTTCCGACAACTACTATCGGACAGCTCTCATCGAAGCCCTCGGCGAGACTGTCACGCCGGTCGTGTCTGTCCTGGCCCACGTGGGGTAAGGCCTCGTGATTGTCAACTCGGCTTACCTGGGTGATCGCTAGTTCTTGTGAGTAACTCTCGGGTGGCCCGCTTTTTCCTTTGCAGCCAGCCCATCACCGTCGAGTCGCTGTCGGCAGACACCAAGCTCATCCTGGAGGAAATCACCCGCTGCCTCAACCTCGAGAAGCTCTTGCCTTGCTACAAGTATACGATAACTGTAGGGTGAGTCAGGGCTGTACCTAGAAATTTTTGTCGGGGGGTGTTCGTGTGTAAAATGGCTAGCTTGGGCAAATGGTGATCAATGCAAAGGCAGTAAATACTTTAGTATCACTCGAAAATGTGACAGCAAATACCTTTGTGGGGGTGTCAGAACCCCTCAACTCCCCCCCCCACTTATGGCCCTGGGGTGAGTTCGATGCCTTTTAGTCTTTCGAGCTAAACTAAGTTGTCGTTTCAGCTACGAAAAGTGATTATAACACATTTACTGCAGTGCCTCTTTCTACGTTCTTGACTCGCACACAAGGTGACCCAGTGGTGAGGCATTTGCCGATCATGTGTTTGCGCCATGACCAACAGGTTGAGTCAAGAAGAGCAGCTTGGGCTTGTTGGTACCTAATGTAAGTGTACACTTTGACAGGCAAGAAAACACAAGTGTGAACTATCAGCAAGTTTACTTCAAACAGCATAGAACATACCGGTATGTTTTTCTCTGCTATTTCAGATAAACATCTGTTGATAATGCTTGTGTCATCCTGTTTACTCTGTCCATGTCAGAGCATGCACACTGTGTCAGCCACAGGGCTGCAGCTGTTCGGTGAATGAGTTGAAAATAGATGGCACGGCTTGGAAAGAGGGTGATCTTTAGTGAGCCAAATGTCCCTTAATAAAAAGGCTTCTCACTTGCATTGCAGTGCGGATGATCTTTAGTCGTAGCCTAACTGCTTACATAATCTAAAAATGATGTTTTGGGGACCTTCTATAAATCGCGTAAAGCCAAACGGCCAAACCTCCATTAGGTTGCGCCCCACCAAAGTGAGTGTGAGGGTGCCTCAAGTGCTCAGGAAAACTGTAAGAACGTATTATCAGCTGTTGATTTGAAGTGGACAGTTGTAAAGCAGGCTACCAGAGTGCACTAAATCCTGCAAAAATGGCCCGCCAAACATACCATAGGTGTAGGGAACCAAAGCAAGTGCACAGTTAAATTATGTACCTTCTTAGATGCTGTCAGTCACTCTATTATTTTCTTTGCTTTGTGATTTTCCAGGTGTTTGAAGGCCATTCGCAAGCTGCAGAAGATGGGTCACCTTCCGAACATATCCGCGCTGTTCCGCGAGTACGCCCAGTACGGACTCTTTCTCGACGTCCGCCTGGCGGCTCTGGAGGCTCTTGTTGACTACACGACAGGTGAGTTTTCGGTATGTGACTACAATCGGTGAGGGTTCTCAAAAGTTAGGAGTGGTCTCAGGACCAGTGTAAACTACTCAAAAGAACTTTTGCAAGCGAAACTTGTTTCGACTCACTTGAGAAGCCTGGCGTTCCGAAAAATCCCACTGTCACGAAAAGCAGACATGCACACCTACACATATGACATGCTCATCGAAAAACCCTTTCACCCACAGCTGGTGGGCACCGAAGAATAATATATCAAACAAAATATAAGTTTTTTTTTCAGTGGTTGGAGTTTGAGCCGAGGCTCTTCTTTGGTCTGAAAGTGAGTACAACAACCACTAAGTCACGTGCCTAAGCTTGCCCAAAGTGAGGCGTGTTAATGCACTGTATCAACGATGCTAGAAACAGTTAGGAAGCAGTGTGCTTGGTATGGACGCTTCATTGAAATATTTCATCTTAGAGGACTAAAAGCGATCTGCTGGACAACACGTAAGGTTGTTATCAGGATTTGCAAACTTCAGGGAAATTGTGACCGAGAAAATTGAATTTATAAACCACATTTTCATCATCATGTGATGGTCCTTTCGTTTGGCCGCACTAGAGGCTGGCGGACACTGGAAAGAACATGAAAGATGCCAAGTCGATTCAGCCCAAAAAACAGCATTTTGGTTATGGCCGCTACCAATTAAAGAATTGGCACCATATCTGCATGCTTCACTGGCAAAGGTCGTCAGAAGTCGATGGACTTCTGTCTGTAGAGAAAGAGAATGATACCTTTATTTGATGTTCTGCGTCAAAAAAAAATCAGAAAATAGGTGCTGCGTGAGATATGGGCGCCATCTATCAGTGGCTTGAAGAAACTAAGTTTTTCTAAAATGCAAAGCCCTTGGTAGGCGGCAGCACCATGTAGTTATAGTGAAACGTAGGAAACACTCGCTTTTTCGTTTATAGCGTCGCGTTGCCAGCATCACGTAATAAGCACTGGAGTCTTTAGAATTACGTATCAATGCATTTTTTTAACGCTGACGTTCGTGATGTTGTGCCCAAATATGCATGCCATTAGTTTTTTGATTGACAATGTTAAGTAGTATGAACGCAGCCAGGAGGTAACAGTGGGTGGTCGTTCAGCAAAGGTTTATACTTTCGCTCTGGTGGTTGAATCGATTGACAGACAGACAACGGAAAGACAAACACACAAACAGAAGCACCAAAATTTCTGGGTTGAAGTATCTCAAGAAAGACTACTGTCTTCAATCAAAAAGAGCGCTTACGCTAGGAGGTAAAATCGCACAATGCGAAAGAAGGAACAAGGGAAAGAAACGGCAGAGGAGGTGCGCCCACCCCAAGATTCACGGGACCAAATTTTCCTCCAAGGGAAGAGCTACTAAATTTATTTATTTTTTCCTTCCTTGAACTAGCCTGCTCATCATCCCATCATGTTTGAAGCACTTGTTCAATATCTAAAATAGCAGTTTGAGACTAAGGTTTGGCATGTTACTAAATGTGGGTCCTAGTTTCAAAGATGTGGTGATATACCCGTGGCCTAGCTAACACAGACCAAGATTTTTTTTTAAAGAAAACTACGAGCTCTAAGAAAGTTGTGCCTGCTGTATATTAGTGGTAAAGTCAAACCCCTTTATGAGAGACACTGATGTAACAGACAAATGGGTATCAGTGACACCAGTGGGCCTGCATAGAAATAGGGGTCGACAAGTAAACGCAAAAGTAGAAGCTAAGAACTCATCCCCAGTGTGTGTCTTTTTAAAAGGAGGCTCAACTGTAGTTGCATCAACTTACAACTCTTATTTCTTCATTACAAGGTCATTATTTAAGTAACTTTGATTTGCCAACTTCTTAATTTTGTTTGAATCGCTGAAATATGAACCTTAGGTTGTAGGCTGGCTCAAATAACCTTGGAAGTGTTGGCATTCGTTTCGTGCTGAAATATGCATCTAGTTGTTCTCTCAAACATAAAAACGGCAGCCTGCGAAACACTGCAAATATGAAAAAGACGTGCTCGCACGCCACTTCTCACACCTTCCAATCTTTCTTTGGTTGATGGACGGCTGCATTCGTTCATTGTTGCTTGGCACAGAGATGCATACTCTTTGATAGATGCAACGTGAAAACTCGTATCTTACGCCTGTGTGCCATAAAGTGTAGTGTGATGAAATTGGGAAGTTTTGGGGAGTCTGCAGGAACCGTTTGCCATAGAGTGTAGTGTGATGAAATTGGGAAGTTTTGGGGAGTGTCCAGGAACCGTTTGCCATAGAGTGCAGTGTGATGAAATTGGGAAGTTTTGGGGAGTCTGCAGGAACCGTTTGCCATAGAGTGTAGTGTGATGAAATTGGGAAGTTTTGGGGAGTGTCCAGAAACCATTTGCCATAGAGTGTAGTGTGATGAAATTGGGAAGTTTTGGGGAGTCTTCAGGAATGGGACGGAGTTAGCTGATGCATGACAGAGGCCATTGGCAGCTGAATGGGACCTCTGTCTTGCAGTAAATAGGGAATGAAATTGAAGGTGCGGTTGGCGACTCTAAAAATGACGCATAGGTGATCTGGTCTCGCTTTTCTTCTTTTCAGTTGATGGAAACGCCGACGATCTGAGCTTCCTGTTGGACATTGTGGAGAATGACCCCGTTCCTCGCGTCAGGTGAGTTTCCAAGTGCTGATAACTTGAAGATGACACTAGTTCATTGCAGGCGAACGTCGTCACAGTGAAGTTGTATCTGGCATGACAGAGCCTTTGATATCACGGGAAACTCGTTCTTAATGTATATTGTTGGTGCTGCATTAATACGAAAATTATCTTTCATTTCATTTATTATAACAGATAATTGTTTGTAGTATTCATGTATGTTGTATCAAGGTTTGACTGTGTCACATTTGTGTGATAGCACACTTTGGTGTGCTCACTTTTTGGGTTTCCTGATCTACAGATCTGACTCACAGACTAAAGTCTTTGTTATGCAGGGCTCATGTTTTCTAATGAGATTAATTTCGTGATCCAGTCTTTACACATTTCTTCATTGGTTTTACTGTAGTTCGGATGCTGCACAGGCAATGTGAGTAGGAAGCATCCGAAATTTGTGCTGGTGAAAATTGATAAGTAGGTGGATTATTAGATAAAATGTCCACAGAAGCTGTATTTATTTTTGATCTTCAGGTACTTCTCAAAAAGTTTGGTGAGCTTTTGTGTTTGTTAACTTTTCTGAGGCTCTGAGTACTTGCAATTAGCCATGCCAGACCTTTTTTGGCCTCTCAGACCTCTCAGACCTTTTTTGTTTCTTTGACCCAAATTTCGCAGAATGCCTTTGTGCTGTGAAGTAAAGCCCTAATTGTTCATCTTCTTTGCTTATATTTCCTTGTTTCTTAGCAGGGGCACAGCAGCTCTAGTAAATAACTCGACTTAACGCTTATGGTAAATAACGAATCATAATTTTCATGAACTGTAATTCACTGGTTGGTCACTATGTGGACTAGTTCTTCCAGTGTTTCGATTTAGTGCACTTGCAGTTTGGTTTGAAACCTAAGATTAGGCCATAAACTGAAGATGCAGATCTCGCAGGTGAAGTGTATACAACAATTTTCACTGCAAATCACTTGGGTGGGGATGTTTGTGCACTGCTCGGATTGCACAACTGAATTCTGCTACCATTATGGCTGACAATAAAGCTAATATTTTATCGCTTTGTTAAAAAAAAATTGCAGATTGGCCCTGTTGCTGATGCTAACGCAGAACCCACCGTTTTCGCGGCGCGACGACAGCCCCTTCAACACCGAAGAGCTTGCCGAGAGGCTGTGGAAGCTGATGAGGTGGGCCTGAGTCACATGTTTCAGTTACTTCAGCTACTTCAATTTCTGAAGTGCCATATCAATTCATAAATCAAAATGTCTTTTTAATTGCAGCAAGTATGTGGATGCAGATGGTAAATGGTACACAAAACAGGAGGTCCTAAAGTAGAGAAAAATCCATGAGAGACCTCCTTTAGATCAATCAATCAGCCTCTCACCTAATCAATAACTCAAACAATTCAATCAATCAGGCTTAATAATAACAAATATGCAAATGAACATGGTAAATGGTGCATGCACTAGGAGGTTTGAATGTAAGACAACTGAGGGATACCTCCTATAGATCACTCAGTCAGCCTTATCAGTGACCACAAGCATAGCATGCAAATTATCATGGTAATTGGGGCATACAGTAGGAGCTCTGAAGACAAAATACCAAAGAAGGACCACCTTTATCTCAGTCAATCAATCATTTGGCTTTATTGATAACAGCGAGCACACATGGTAAATGCTACATTCAGAAGAAGTTCTGATGGTACGAAACCTATAGGAAACCTCCATTCAATCAATTGGTTGGGTTGAGTCGATCGAGGTACAGTCTTGTCTATGAATGCTATAGGTCGTCATCTCCAGTGTGAGCAGCGATTATCTTTGTCGTTACTCTGCTCGTTACATCATGACAGTATCTTACAGACTATGTTGTGAGAAATGACATTGCACTGCTATTTCTAGCTGCACATTATTCATATTAGCATAAGATTGAATCTGCATGTCTGTTTTTTTCTGTTGCAGTTCCGGACTCTCTCATGACTCGCGTCTGCGATGTGCCGTGGTGGACTTGTACTATGTATTGTATGGAAAGAACCGGCCGTCATGCCTCTCGGGTCCAGACGCCAACCGCTCCTCAGTACGTCTATGTACCTTTCACACAATATTTCTACAAATGAAGGTTGCCACCTTTATCGTGGTAAGAAAAGGCGGCTGTTGGAGCAATTTTGGGGGCAAAGAGGCAGAGGCAAGACATAGTTGATAGTACTGGATATGCCACCATCAGCTGTGTTCTTGAAGGTGTGCTGACACGAAAATATTAGCTGTTGTTTTTTTTTTATGCCAACCAAAAGGCCCACTCCTTGAGAGACTAGAAAGTGTACTAGTAAGCTTGGATGCCAGCACAAAAACTAATCACAGTATGCTTTTAAAACTATTTTTCGGTTCTTACTGTACCCAGACATCACGACACTGGTGGGAGCACCACATTCTCACGCAAAATATCGTGACGTTTACATGGCCACTCCGCTCCTTGTGCATCACCAGTAAAGCATTGGCAATGCGCGAGGAGCTGTTTTGTATGTTGGGTATTCGACGCTGTCACAACTAATCATAGTGGTGCAAGAGATTGTCAGAGTGGATACTGTCGCGTGACGTCACACCTAGTGTCAATACCACTAGGTGCAGCCATGCAAAAATGGGCTTTGTGTCAAAATAAAATATCAGAATTTACTATGTTTCACACTTGCTATATGCAAAAGATTCGGATGGTGGTTTAGACTTGGACTTCGAAAATTGTGTCAGTACCTCCTTTACAATACAGTTAAACCCCTTTATAACAGGCATGCTCTGGTCAGCGATTCTAGTCTTTTATATTGTTAGAGAGGGTTCACTAGATTGAACCAACAGCAGTGATAATAATGACAGAAAGGGTGAAGAGAAAGACGCGCAGTTCCGGAAGTTGCCTTGGCGAGATTGAGTGGAAGTAGGGCACGTTGGCCATGACGAGGAAAAGGGTCGATTGCTAGAATTGTAGAAACCTCGTGAAGGCGCTTCTCGGAATCGCTTTCGACGATCACAAAATCTTAAGATGTGACCTGGGACGCCGCAGCTATAGCACACAGGAGGTGGCCGAAATGCGCGTTGCTGCTTGAACCCGTCATTTCCATTAGCTGGCATGGGATATCTAGCCCTTCATTGCAATACCTGTATCCCGTTGTGGTCAGGTAAGTAGTTTGAAACCACTGCGAGGCAAAGGTGTTTCGTTGCTGCTGCTCGTTGGCGAAGGGAGGTCGGTTCGAGCCCAGCTCGGTGGTTGTCCATGTTCGCCACATTAGTAGATGGTGGAGACGAGGCAGAAGGTAGTCCAGGCTGGTTGCCTCGGTAGTAGTCATCACTGCTGCAATGGATTATTTCACGGCACCAGAGCAGCTCTTCCCGGGACCATCTGTAGTATTGTCGATGACAGGTCAGATGGGAAGTTAGCGCTGGACGCTAGCTACTGTCAGCAGGTTAGCCAAGCGACCAAATTTCGGCGCTATACGACGCATCTTCTGTGCTTCAAAGGTACGGCAGTGCTTCATGACGTCTGTCACAGACGACAGGTTCTCTTTGGAGACCAAGAACGGATACACATCCTCTGCTATGCCTTCAAGAAGATGGCCAACTTTGTCTTCTTTGAACATACCGGGATTGTGACACGGGGTTAACAAGTTTACAGAGCTTTAGAATCTCCTCGATGTAAGTGGTGCAAGTCTCGCCAGGCAGTTGAGCCCTTTGAGAGAGGGTGTGTTCAGCCCGCTTCTTTTTCGTTGTGGTGTCTCCGAAGCACTTCTTCAATTCGTCTACAAACGTTTCCCACATCGTGAGCATATCCTCGGGGTTGTCGTATCACAGGAGAGCAGTGTTAGTGAGGGAGATCATGATATACGATAGCTGAGCGGCGGAGTCCCAGCCGTTAAGTTTTCTCACCAGCTTGTGCTGCTTATGAGGATGCAATATGAGATGTCTTTTATAAGGAAGGTACTTTGTATGCATTTTCTTATTGACTGTAACGAATGGCACCCACAGCACTCTTGCTGTAGGCCGGCTGTTCTATTTCGTCCTTCGTCTTCCTCCACTTCTCTAGCCCAGCCTGTGTGCCAGAGCGCCGGTGTCGTTCATCGCCTTCACACGACCTATATTTTACTGTAGGCGAACTGATGTCTGTTATACCCATTTGTCTTTTATGTCAGTGTCTCTTATGAAGGGGTTCTACTGTAATACGCAGAAGGACTGCATTTACGAGGTATTTTGTGCACCTAAGAAAATGTGCAACACTTTCTGTATTACTTGTTCTGAAGGGCTGAAAAATAGCGCACCACATTTTGAAGAAACCTTGTAGGCATCATGTGTGGTATTGACACAACAAATGGCTTAGTCGCATCAGTTTTCCACAGTCAGTGTTCTCGAGCTGTGAGCAGTTAGTCTTGCTGTGCATACTTTATTTCCACTGCTGTTTATTGTGGCTCAGTTAATGTTCAGCTGTTTGCCAGCAGTGGCACAAAAATGGGATGGTAAATGGAAATTAAATATTTGTAGTAGCAGCTGATGTTATCCATATCAAAATGAGTACTCTGTTTGACCAGTATATCTGTAGAGTCAATATACCTTTTGTTTCAGTGGTCGCTGGAGTATTGATCTGTTGAAATCTTAGTTTGTGGCACAATGCTTGTGCAGTTATTAGTGAACCTGACGACTGCACAGTAACAAAATGCATTGGTTGGTTAGATTAGAGTGAGCATGTAGTGTGCTCATACTCTCCACAGCTGTCTATGGTGCTCAACCTGAAAGAAAAGAAAGCCAAGTTCCAGGCACCTGCAGCTCCTGAGGACGACTTCTTTTCGGTAAGCGACTGCAGTTATTGCGGATCGTGTTTTCTGCACGCATCTTGGACGCTTAGGTTAGACAGGGAGTGTGAGTTGACCTAATTGCTGGTTATGTAAGGCCTAAATTTTGCTTGGCTGAGGAATCCAACGCTTGCAAACATCTTTAAGTTTGCTTTCCTTCAAGACTATCTCTCACTCGAAAGTGCTCGAATTCCCAGATTTTTTTAAAGCTCAAAGCTTGTTCACCAGTACAGATTTTATCGAAGGGGCGTCAGCACCATAAAGGCTTTTCAAAAGTCGCTGCCGAAATTTCACGCTTCATAGTAAGCTCTATCACAGGGTACAAAGAGAAAGGGAAACGAAATAAAGAAAAAGAAGAAAACTATGTCGAAAAAACAAACAAACAATGCTTGCCGCTTGCCTCTGTTCTCTTTTAGAGAACGGTAAAAGTGCATGCGCTAGAGACAATAACGCAAGGAATGAACACACGCGCACACTCATAGCGCTACCCGTGTGAAGTTAAGTTTAAGGACCTTGGTGTGGAGAATAAAGACCCCCGCGCGCGCAGCAACAATTTTGCAAGCTGCCAATTTGTTCTGCCAAGAAGCTTGTGCGTGTGAACTTCATGAAGTGAGGAACACGGAGTCCCTCAATTCATTTCCGATGCTGGCCAGAGCAACCTTCCGCTACAGTGCACTGGACCTCCACGAAGTGCTGTTTAAACCGAACGCCGGTTTGCGCGGTTTCGATGTAACGAACGATTGGCTTGGCCCGCTAACGCACAATTCCTCCCGGCACTTCAAACGCCCGCAAAGAATCTTTCCTGAGGTATTTTAAATGTCGCCAAATGGTGCAGGTGCCCCCCCCCCCCCCCCAACTTCGAGTGTGTGTAGCGATATAGTATGGCCTCCGAAACATTCTCCCCCTCGGCGGTACGCAGCAATGACGAGTTGTTCGTTCGGATCTATTTTTGCTCGCAATTATTTATTCAAGGCCACCGGCTCCCAACTTATGACCGAGACGGCGTCGGCCTGTTAGTGCTGGCAAAACACGCCGTTGGTGTCTTTTCACGGAGTGCTGGAGTAGTATGGCCTTCGAGACTGTTCTTTTCAAATTGACAGTGCACGCGATTGGTACGGTGGCGCTAGCTGACGCACCGGAATGCGCGCGCCGCTGTTATAATCTAGTTGACGCATACAGTTGGTTGTTTTGTCGTGTTTGTTTTCGTTTGTGGTGCGATCGCCGGTTCTCCGCGGCGGTCGATGAGCGCCGATAAAACGCGCCTGTCTCTTTTCCTTTTCGCCGTTCAGACAAACTCGTTCGGATCGCCCCCACGTGTGCTTAGGCCTCGCCCCGCACGGCCGCAGTCGGCGGTTACGGCCTACGCGAATAGCCGCTAGCTATGCGCCGCTCGCACGATCACGCAGCAGGAAGGGAATCCTAAGCGCAGCCGCCGCGCTTACTCCGCTTGGCGCCCTTCCCGCGCTGGTGTCGGCAGCTTGCGTGAAACCCGGCACTGTTGTCGCCGCGACTCCGGGCGCAGGTCGAACGCGCTCCTGGCACCGTTGAGGGACGTAGTCGCCAGTAACGTGTGCTCGTTGGTCGGTTCGATTGTTCCTACGCCCGATTCCGACCGCTCTGTCCAAGTAGGCGAGCGTTTGTTTTTATCACTTCGTGACAAGCAAGCCCGCCCGCGCGCCGTCAAGATGAGCTCGCGACAGGCGCGCCGTAAGACCCTGTCCTTCGAAGAGAAGATCGCCCTCATCAACGCCGTGACCAGCCGCAAGGGCAAGATGAAAGACGTGGCGGCTCGCTTCGGCGTGCGTCCGAGCACGCTGTCGACGATCCTGAAGCACAAGGACCGCATCATCACCGCCGTCAGCTCGGGCACCAGCGGTTCGCGCAAGAAGCTGCGCGCCTCCAACTACCAGGACGTGGAGAAGGCCCTGCTCCGCTGGGTGCTGGACATGCGCACTCGCAACGTGCCGCTGAACGGTACCATGTTGCAGGAGAAGGCGCGCGACGTCGCCTGCCGCCTGGGTTGCGACGATTTCAAGGCCAGCGCCGGCTGGCTCATGCGCTTCAAGAATCGGCACGCCAGTTTGGTGGGCCTCCGGCGCGGCGAGTGGCTCCCCCTGCCAGGACCTGAGTGGAGGTGCCGTGCTAGAAGACGTCGACGACGTCCTGGATGCCATCAGGGTCTACCGCACCCGGGACGTCTATGCCGCCCAAGAGACGGCTCTCTTCTATGGCGCGCTGCCGCACGAGACGAGGGCCTTCAAAGAAGACCCCTGCGCTGGAGGCTCCCGGAGCACCCAGAGGCTCACCGTGTTCCTCTGCTCAAACATGGACGGCAGCGACAAGAGGCCGCCACTGGTCGTCGGGAAGAGCGACAGGCCCAAGTGCTTCCAGGGTTCCAAACGCATCCCCATCAAGTACGTGTCGCACCCCAAGGCCTGGATGACTTCGCTCCTCTTCTGCAACTGGCTGTGCGACTTCAACGCCAGCATGGTCGAACAGGGTCGCTCGGTGTGCCTCCTGGTCAGTCGGTGTGCCGCGCACGCCATCGGAGAGCTCTCCCTGTCCAACGTCCGGCTGTGCTACGTCAGCGCAGACGCCCAGTCTTCGCTGCCCTGTCCGCTCAACCTGGGCGTCGTGAACAGGTTAAAGTGCGCTTACAGGCAAAGCCTGATCGACAGGTTCTTGCTGAATATCCAGCTTGAGAGAGTATTGGCTGTCGACCTCTATCAGGCGCTGCAGATGCTAGTAGAAGCGTGGAAGTGTGTGAAACCCGCGACAATACTGTCCTGTTTTCAGAGGGCCGGAATCGACGCCAAGCCGGATTTGTCACAGCTATCTCGCGAGAAAGATGTCGAAAAAGTTGGGGTGCTTCCTTCCGCACTGACTAAGTCGTGGCACCGTCTTCACATGTGCGGCTTCGTGCCCGAGAATGTCAACCTCGGTGACTACGTGTACTGTGATGCTTGGGCTGCCTGCCGTGGAGGAAGAAAATGGTGAAGTCATCCTTGGCAGCCTTCAGAATGATCTTCTATTTGAGGATCTTGAGGACTGCGATGGTGTGGTATTGAGAGAACCTTCTTTGAGAGAGGTGCTCGAAGCCATCGACCTGCTGCGAGTGCACTGCTGGTTCCGAGAAGAGTTTGACGTGGCCTTCGAAGCGATAGAGCTGTATGAAAGCTGCATCAAGGCAGTGCTGTGGAAGCAGGTACAGGCAGCGATAATTGCCTTGCTCATGGTTCCATTACAGTTTGACATTTCTTGAGAAATTTCTAGCGACACGACATGTTCTTGCAGTTTTGTAGGACGTCCTTTCTTATAGAGATTTATTTTTCAAGAAATACTCGTCGGCATTTAGTGCTGCGTCTATTTATTTTTATCAATTTATATATACTGCAACCACTGCTTGAGATATTGTTTTCTGACCTAATGTTTCAGATATTGCTGTCAGTGTTATGGCGCTACTGAAGCTAGTATAATGTAATGATTTTATTGCAGTTTTATTACATACAATTTCGTCACTGGTCTATACACGAGTGCCTTATTGCCAGGGTCCATCTGTCCTCATAGAAAGGTGCAACTTATAAAGAACTGTGTAAATGCATCAAATCTACACATTATTCCAAGGCCCACTCTATCCTGTTGCTAAAAAATAATGTCATAATACATTGGTCATAGTACATTGATTTGAACGTTTTTCAGTGACTAATTTTAATCAAATTATAGTTAAAATATTCATTTATCCTGAAGTTATTCAGGCTCTGTTATTACATAAATAGGGTTGATTTTTGGACTAGAAATACAGTGCAGTTCCGTTTTGAGTTGCATTCATATCAAGGAATTCAAAGTTATGCTTTCGGCGGTTGAGAAAAGCGGAACAAAACGGGAGGCTCTATTCATTCAAAGCTCATCTTACTCTTTTAATGAAACAAGAGAAAACAAGTTGTGTACACTAATCTGTACAAAGCGCTTTAAAGGGTCAAGTTGCTGCACAAGGGAACACATCAGAATGCACTGATCAGTGGATGTTGCTAAAGTCAAAGTATCATCATTGTTTCTTGTTGTTATAGCTGAAAATTGTAGTTAAAAACAATTGCGAAACACGAGGCTTGCAACTCTGCTCTGGTGAAGTTGGGAGTCGGACAGATGCCGTACGGTCAGGGAAAAGCATGAGGACAGTTAAAATGCACATCGACTACAGATGTACTTATGAAAGCGCAAGTGTTTCGTTTGTGAACAAGGCTTTTGCGTGGGAGCCACAATGTCTTCCCTTATGCGTGCATTCGTGGCCGATGCTTAAATTAGTTGCCGGCGGCTTTGCTCTGAGCAGTGAAAAAAAAACCATTTCACGCGTTGGTGAAGTGCTCCTATTCAGACACTTTAAGCGGATTGAAATCGGTGTACTCCGCAAATTTATGTGTCCTTGGGTCGTTTGTGAAACCCGTATATAAACTTCAAAGCTGTGCACAAGCTGTGAACTTGTACACTATAGATGTGGCAATGGAAAGTACTTTACACAATCTTCGAACTGTTTACTGGTTCAAATTAAAGATTTCTAAATGTTGTGCTGCCTTGCGAACTCGTCTTCTACGACATTTGGGAAAGGCAGTTAAGGCCATATCAAGATATTGCTTTTTAGGGTTGAGTAAGATTAAACGTCCATTTAAATCCGAAAGCATTCTGTTCAAGTTCGTCGAGAGGTTGTCTCTAAAGGTAACTTTTTTTATTCTCATGTGCGTATAAACAGACAAACTATCCGAGATCAAACACATGGTTCAAAACTCCTTGATTAAATTTGCAGAGAGAAAAAGATTAAGATGAGGCCTTGATTTTCTTATGTCAAGCTGAGACCACACTACTATGTCAGTTTGTCATGAATTTCGAACTGTTTAATTCATTCATGGTGCAGTAAAGGTTCTTAATCTCCCTGTAAATACAATGTTGACCAACTTTGGCAGGTAAAAAATGAACTATGCCCCAACAGGTGTTGTAAAAATGTTTTTTTGTCAAGGGAGCTCTCATGGAAACTTTGAGATGGACGGTGTTGCACGGCTTTCATTCTTGCTTTTCTTTCCAACTTGCCAAGATGCCCTTTGTACATCCCCGAACAAAGTCTTACTCCCTATGGGGTCTCTCCGTGTCCCACAATTATCTGCAAGTTCCCAGAAACAATTTCCTCCTTTTCAGGCCTATCCGTTGAACAGTATGCAATGCGCAAGAACATTTTACTCCCTTTGCAGTTTATCCGTCTGCCGCAACAATATACGTACACATCTCTGAAAATATTTTAGTCTATTGTGGGATGTAACTGTGTTTCGCACAGCAATTGTGCTGTTTGCATCACTTGTGGCATATGCATGATGCAGAACAATAGTGAACATCTATCTTGTGTGCCCGTCTTTGCTTAATTGTGCACGTTCGGCACACCTGCATCACCCCCTGAACTTCTGCCTTCTTTGTTTTCACATAGTTAGCAGGGTGTGGTATTTTCTACCGGAAAGTAGCATGCTGGTGATCATTGTTTGGGCACACGATAGGCCCCAAAGGGTGTAAATACTTTTATAGCATAAAAGGTATGTCTATTGTTCGGAAGAGAAGATATGCTACAACTGGCGTGAGCTGCACTACGAGCGCGGAAGTTTGCCTGTTCTGTGACATTCTAAAGCCTTGTTTACTAACATAAACCTGTTGTTCACTCTGAAAAAAATTCAAAAAGCCTCTTTTTATCCTAAACCAATAATAGTCATCTGGCTTGCTTGTTTAGTTTCCTGAAAACGGCACTGGACACTTTCGTATCAAGAATGCAATGTTGCATCGATAGCGCACATGCAATCTGTGACCAGGAAGTGCCAGGTGCACAGTGGTAATGCAAAACTTGGATGCAAGATAGATGACGAATATTGTAGTAGGACAAAAGAATGCCCTTTTCACATGATCTTCTTTAGAGTGTTGTTCTAGACTATTATTGATGACTGTGGTGTGCTGTTACCCTAATACTCTACTTGGCATTTAGTCGTTGCATACTATACAGGGTCTATTACGAAAGTAATGCCCATGATTTTATTGCTACGTAACTACCCATGGCTGCATGGTAAAACACGTTGGGCAATGTGATGGTGATTCTTCTCTTCCCACGTAGCCGGCTGCTAGTTCAGTGAAAGCAGCATGAATGGAAGACGTGCCTCTGTGTGAAACATTGTTATCAACTTTGTAGCACTGGCGTGAGGAAGCGTTTGCTTCAACAGTGATACGTTATCAAGTTTTGCTTGAAGCTTGGAAAGAATGCAACCCAAACATTGTAGATGCTTCAAGAAGCCTTCTAGCATTACTGCATTTCAAGGTCGCAGCCCGGGAGGTTCGCACTAGGTGTCCAAAGGGTGCTGGGAGGAGGTCGCCAACAAACCCTGTTCTGGACGCTCAACAACGAACAGACACAGTGGAAATGTGAATTGTGTGCCCGAAGTTTTGCATTCCGGCATTCAGCTGAGCATCCAGCGAATTGATTGTCTACTGCTGGGAGAAACTGTGAACACTGCCTTTCACTGGATATGCTCAAGAGATTGAAAGCACCGAGTCGTGCATGTGATAGGACAGAATATCAATGACGTGGTCAAGCTGCACCATGGCCCAGAAACACGTGCTTCATTGTTGCCGAATCCCTGACCTGGAGCAGTAACCCGGGTGGTATCCCACCCGTCTCACAGTCCTGACTTGGCTCCGTATCACTTTGTTTTTTCCCTGACTGAAAAGAAAGCTGAAAGCAAGGATTTGGGAGAACAAGGAAAACATCAAAAAGCATGTTGAAGTGTTCCTGAGAGACGTCCTCGTCGTAAACTTTGAGGTTACCTGCCCAGCATGGAGGACATGTCTCTACAAGTCTATTAATGGAGGGGGAGAGTATCATGAATAGTTTCAACCATTCACACAGGTCTCAGCTATAAATCAATTTTTCTGGACTATGCGCATTACTTTTATAATGGACACTTTATGCGGCAACGTATCGATGTTATATGAGTACGTTTCTGACTTACCCAACCCTTGTGATACAGTATTACGCCAGTGACTGATGTTGCCTTCCAACCTTTCTCTTTATCTCAGATGAAACTTGAGCCAGGTAGCATAGTGTCCGGCGTGGAACTCCTAGCCGAGGCGGCTCTCACCGCAACTGAGCGGCTTGACACACAGGTGATTCTGCTAGGGGACGCTGATCACATCAAGACGGAGGTACGTTATGCTGCCAAGTTGTTCACCTGCCACGATGCTCTAGCAGTATTGGGGCCCAACTGGGGACTATAAGGTTGCAGGATTGAATCTCAGCTGCTGCGGCCACATTTTCGCGGAGGTGGAATGCTAGATGCCCATGTGCTTAGATTTAGGCGCTCGCTAAGGATACCCCAGGTGGTCGTAAATTTCTGGAGTCCTCTACCATGACATTTCTCATAATTGTATAGTGCTTTCACTGCGTAAAACCTCCACTGTTACTGTGTTTTTGGTAGATGAGCCACAGTGGGCCTCCAGAGTGTGAGGGGGGGTCATATTTTGCTGTACTTATTGATTTTATTTAATTACGCCTACCATTGTGGCCATGTTTGCCTGGTGTCACAATACTGAGCATAAGGTCACTTGCTGCGAAAATTCATTGTAATGAACACTTATATTGTAATGAATTTCGAGTTATTTATTTATTATGACCCTCAGGGCCAAATGGCATTAAAGGGATAAATGGTCACAGGAAACAAAAGAATAACAAAAGTAGACAAAGATTGAGTAGAGAGGGTTTTGATTGTGTAGTTTCAGATGAAGTTAACAGTCATATAACCCGATCCCACGAAAGGGATAAAAAAATGCATCAAGGTTACTAACATTTTTCTAGTAACAGAACAAGGCTTGGGTGATAGACTGTATTTGTGAAAAAAAGTGTAAATTTAATGGCTCGTTTTCTGTGTTAGTCACAACATTAATGAGAATTAACGGACTATAACACCAGGGAAAGTATAGGGGTTGTTATTAGAAGTAATTGTAATGTAAAAGTGAAGAAAGTAAGTGGGCGAAGAGATAACTTGTTACCGCCACGATCTGAACCTGTGACCCTCGAATAACGCGTTCGACGCTCTACCACTGAGCTTACGGTGGCGGTTGTCCTCACGTTCAGGTTTTTTCAGGTTTTAGCATCTACGCCTTACAGATTGCTCTTACACACCGACTAATCAGATACATCTTTTCTAAGTAGAATGTACATGAATTTTCTAGAAACCCACGTTTTTGAGGCTTATTGTGCAATATTACTGTATTCAGTTCGCCGCTAATGCACGTGTTCCATCTGGCCGTAACTGATACCGTTCCCATTGCCGAGGGAGCTAATAGAGATACATGCGCAGCTTGTTTGCCATCTTCATTGCACTATTTTTAGGTGAAAAGGCTACAATGCTATCAATGAATAGTAATATTGCATGCTGGGGCTTTGAGTACCTGACAGATTACATTGTACTGCCCTGAATGTTGACTTTTCCCTTTCAAACTCTCTTATAATCAGTCGCATGAAACGTGCTCGCATTGAATGCCTGGCTTCGGGGGAGCTCGCTCTGCATGCTTTTGGCGTCGTTTTGCACGTAAAGGTGTGAGATGTAAAAGAGGGTGATTTCGTCTTGCACACTGAAATGCCGGAGTCACAGCTTTGGCCACTGTTGATTTCTCACTTCTTGTCTTGCTCACTCTCGGTCTTCTGTCTTCCGGTTTTAGGCCTTTTCTATTGCTGCTTCTTCTCAGTCTCAGTGCTCACAGGTACGACCGACTGCCGAACATCTGCAAGTCGCCTACTTCGATTCGGGCTGCATGTTTGCAAGTGTTCGTACTTAGCAATGATGCGCACTTACCATACTGGCTGTCCCGTCGCATGGCCTTGCTGTTTGAAACCTCAAAGTATGTTGCCACTCTTACTGTCAAGCATTCCTCTTCCATTTGTTAACCATGCTGTTCAATTGGAGTCCTGTTATTATTTCCTCTTCTGCATTGAAACACTGGAGCCAGAGTGGCGTACCTTGGTTAACTCCTCTTGGATCTCGCATCTCTCTTTCCTCATATTCTCTCCTGTCTTTGTGCTTTTTGCGTTAGTCATTATCTCTTGGTGCTGGTGTTCACGTAAGCGAGCAATGCGTGAAGGTTTCACTTGTCACACTTTGTTTGTGACTATATGTTTATCACTGCGAATTCCATACTGAATGCCTTGTAGCATGTCGGCCTTGCTGACCAAAACCTTGAGAAGTCCTTCCCACCCCCTCTCTATGCATGAAATATCTCTTTCCCATTTGCCAACCGCACTTTTTACCAGCTACTTCACTCGTTCTATTCCCACCAACCCCATCTTAGGAAGAGGCTGTCGTGACTACTCAGTCATTGGAAGCCACAGACGCTGAGGTCACTCAGGTGGAGCAAGACGAAGTGTACGTAGGTGCCGACGAACAGCAGCTGCAACACGAGCCGCCAGCCGAGCCGGAGCCGGTTGAAGTCATTGAGCAGCCGCACCATGAGCCCGAGGAAGCTGCTCACTCGGATGTGGAACACATGGAGGTCGAAGTTGAGGTATTTGATTGATTCAATTGGTTCGCCGTCCATCTCTTCTCGTACTTCTGGTTCTTACACTCTTCAGTTTGCATTTTGTTTTCGTTCTCTGTTATCATAAATTTCTCTGGCGAAAGCCATGGCAACGGAGCGTCTGACGACGCTGTTCTTTTCGTGTTTTTTTTTTCCATGGTTCCTTAATGTTTGTTCTTGTATCTCACTCACCTACTTACGATTAATGCCTACGTGATAGTGCCCCACTTCGGTCGCGTACTTACACCTATGGGTGTTGTTCTGTCAGCGTTGTATTGTAGTGTGGCACTTTTGTACAGTGTTCCACTGCGTACTTGTGTGTTTGGTTTCATTTTTGCCCCTATTATCTTGTACTTTGTGCATTTGAAGAAGGTTTGAAAAAGGCTGAAGTGATGATGCTAGTATAAATGGTGAAATGATTCTCAATTCAAAATTAATTACAGGTTAATTGAACGAGTAGCTAAGCTTCTTTCCTGTCCTCCTTTCAAAGACATTTTCCTTTCAAAAAAAAAAAAAAAATACTGCAATTTTATGTTCGAAGCATATCCTGAATGACGCACTTTCAAGCACCCATAGTAGATACTACCACATGCAATAAAAAGAACCGTGCCCTCCAAAATAAGTTTATATGTATATACATTTTTCAGAAATAGAGGAAAAGGACATACGCTTTTTAAAAACTTTATTTCTAAATGTTTTGATACAATGCGATTTATCAAGAGTCTTGATCAATATCGGTATCTCATTAAAATTCCCATGAGTGAACAGTTTTTTAGAAGCGCATATTTTTTTCCTATATGTCTTGTGGCAAATGAAGATGGCTTTTTCATTATATATACTATAATTACACCATCTTTGTTTCCCATTTCGCGTTGTAGAGAAAGGAAAATGCTGTGGCACTGAACAAAAACGTTTTGGTGAGAGGTAAAATTGCTTTAACACTTCCAAAACACTTTCTCCGGGCCTCCAGGAATTCCTTAAAACAACCATATCTTTTTTTTTGCAAGATAATCTACAGCGCACGCTACCATGATTTCCCAGGAGCCGGTAGCCGTCACACCCGTGCAACCACAAACATCGGTGCAACCGCAGCAGAAAGAGACATCGCACAGCAGTGCGGAGTCTGGTCCGGTGGCTGTGCCACTGGTTCCGATTCAGCCGGCCGACATCAACTACTCCGACGACTCACAGTCCAAGTCACTGCCAGGGCTTACAGGTGAGGGGGCACACATTTGGTTTTCTTCCAACAGCATGTCTTATTTGTAAAGCTGAGAGAATAGAAAAATTGGGGGTGCGAAGCGGACTCTAATATCAAAGTGCAAGTGCAAATTGAGTCGAATAATTTTAGAATATTTCTCGAATATGTCTAGAATATTTTGCTAATAATTTGAAGGTAAATTGTGTGTGGCAAAAAGAAATTGGAGAGGAATCCTAAGCATATTCTTATGATATGGCAACACGATAAATGTTTCTCGCTAGGTTTTTGAAGCACTGGTGGGGTTGTATTTCGTAGTTGTCTTGTTAAGAATGAGGCAATCCAGAGGCTAAATTGTATCAGACTATGATTTGGTGCCACCAAAGTGTTGCCAGCAGCACTGTACACGTGAAAGGCAAAGGTGCTATTACCTCAGCCTCTCCTACTTTTCTTCAACTTCTGTGGAAGCACAACTGATGTGGATAGGAGTTCCAAAATTTGCTGCGTAGACATTTACCGTCCAAAAACATTTGACATTTTGGGTGCTAAAAATCTTCAACATCTGATTTTTCAGACTTTCAACTGCTGTGGAAGCCCAACCGATCTGGCTAAGAGTTTTGAATTTGCCGCGTAGACGTCAACATCCAGAAACATTTGAAATTTTAGATGCTAAAAATCTTCGACATGCAATTCTTCGGACTTCTACATTCTGTACAAGCCCAACTGATCTGGCTAGGAGTTCCAATTTCGCTGCATAGACGTCCAAGTCCAAGAACATTTGAAACTTTGGGTGCTAAAAGTTTTCCACGTTCAATTTTTTGGATTTCGTGCGAAAATTTCAGATCCATAACAGCATTAATTCAGCACCTCTCTCCCTCTGCCACACCAATCATCTTTGTGTTGGAACCAGCAGCATCTTGAATCAGTTCACTTGCGACGTTGGCTGCATTTGTCTTTGGGAAGTTAGAATAGTTCTAATAGTAAAAATTTAAGTGTGAATTGAATTGAACAGCAAATTTTTACTCGAAAAAAGATTTGAAATTTCTATTACTCGCAGTACCCCTACATATTTGTGATCACATGGAGGGGAGGGGCCCTGCAACACTTTTCAAAGTAATCGTCAAGTGGCTTCATCAAAGGGGCTTATTGCCTGACAAATCGACTGCAGCAAAATACTCTTTTGCTTTTCTTAATATGCTAAATTTATAGACAAGGAACAGAAATCATGTTACGAATAGAGTATTTTATTATTGACCAATAAGTAGTGCCATTCTGAATAAAGACAAATAATAGAATGAAGAGCACATTTTGTTTCCCTGCTTCGCCGTGATGCGGTGGGCACATTGTAAATGAATAGATCATTAAACTTACTGTGCACATGGCATACCTAGAATAGGTGAACATTCTCGTTACGCATGTACGAACATTCGACCACTTCAAAGATTTGATCCAATATCACAGTATGCAAATTTGCTTCCATTCAAATTTGAATAATTGATGATATGTGGGGTTTAACGTCCCAAAACCACCATATGATTATGAGAGACGCCGTAGTGGAGGACTCCGGAAATTTCGACCACCTGGGGTTCTTTAACGTGCACCCAAATCTGAGCACACAGGCCTACAACATTTCTGCCTCCATCAGAAATGCAGCCGCCGCAGCCGGGATTCGAACCCGCGACCTGCGGGTCAGCAAAATTTGAATAATTGGAAATTTCGAAGTATCTGTGCCGAATCACAGCGACTCCAGCTCGGGGCCAGCGTGAAACAGGACATTGACGTTCGTGTGGCTCATGCTTGTTTATACTTGCCGTGCTGGGTATTGATCCCAGTAGCTCGAGCTCTGAAACATTTACAAATCCGCACGCAAAGCCTCCTGTAAAGGTGGTTTCACTGCAGTGAAGGGGTGCTATACTGTAAGTTCATCTTTCCAAGGAAAGTATGCACATACTGTGAAGCCCCATTTCAAGGTTAAATGAACATATTTTGTATTGATTGATCTTTTTTTAGTTTAAAGGCTTGTTATACCGGCTTATGTGCTATAAGTATAGTAACTATTAAACGTAACATATTTTTTTGGGGTTATCAGTTGCTTTCTACCGAAAGTCAAATCCTGCTACTATTTCAAAGTTGCTTCCACTCCACTTCCTTTGAACGAAAAAGAATGACATTTGCAACTGTCTTGTTTTAATAAAAAACCAAATATTGTGCAGGTTAATTGGCTGATGACAAATATGCACAATTTTTGTTTATAATATGCGATATATACTATTCGAATTCGATTTGAAATTACTTAACCGAATCACTGTTTCCTTAGGATTCACTTTGAACCTAAAATTTTATATTCGTGCAAACCTATTTCTTTGACAAGCTGTACAACAAACTTGATTGGTAGAA
Organism: Rhipicephalus microplus; assembly: GCF_013339725.1. Classification (NCBI taxonomy): domain Eukaryota; kingdom Metazoa; phylum Arthropoda; class Arachnida; order Ixodida; family Ixodidae; genus Rhipicephalus; species Rhipicephalus microplus. Next base: position 121,678,610 of record NC_051167.1, read on the forward strand.
TGGCTTTAGGAACAGTTTAACTTCATTGTATCGCAGACCTCCGCTTTTGGCTACCTGACACTAAGGAGGTGTAAAAAATAACTTAGCAAGTGGAAAGAGAAGTAAAAAAAAAAAAGAATAAAGACATTTCAATTAATATTACAATGCTTTTCAGATAAATATTTGATACATCATTTGCCTAATTCACGAATGCGTCCTTGCCGTGGCAACATGTGGCATCTTTCATCTATAACGTGGATAAATGCGACCTTTCTTTCCCAAAATTCGTTGGCGGGATTGTTGGTTCGTAACCATAAAGATGCCTTGCAACACTTCTTCACGTAGTCGTCAGATGACTTCGACAAAAGAGATAATTGCCTTGTGAATCGACTGCCACAAGATTTTTTAGAGTCACTGGCATTCGTTCACAAATGTCACAGTGACTCCCGGGGGTTAGAAAGGTTCAAAAGGGTGGTGTAGTTGACACCTGGGTCATTGTAGTTTGCTTTGTGTATTTGTTGGAGTATTAGTCATTGTCAGCATCTGTTAGAGAGGGTATACACTCTACTATAGTAGCAATAGTAGTCAGAATAGTAATAGTTTTCATAGTACTGTAGTATGTACAGGTTTGCTGATTCCTTTGTATCATCTGTGATGAATTGCAATGAAAAGTTATGTGCTACACAGTGACATTTAGAGCCTGACATTACAGTCTTTTAATGGGAGGCATTTCAGTTTTGTTCTTGTACATGCACGTGACGGATGGGAGTTATTTTCTTGTTTTGTCTCCTTTGTCCCCATTTTTTTTTCTTTTTCTGTCCTGTTTCTTTCTCACACCTGTGATTCACATGATATATGTCACTTGGCGCTTATGTGTATGTCGCATGTTTTTTGTTTGCTCATTTGTGACACTCCTTCTCGCTTCCTTCATTATCATTGACACAATTTGTCATTCGGAATTTCTACCGTATTCAGTGCACGCATCATCACAATTGCGTCGTTGCGTTTTAGTGATAGTTTTTTTTACAGATGCGCGGCTCTTTCCCTATGGTAATAGTAATTGATCGGGTTAAACGTTCCAAAACCATGACATGATTGTGAAGGACGACGTAGTAGACGGCTCTGGAAATTTTGACCACCTCGAGTTCTTTAACGTGCACCTAAATTTAAGTATACGGGCCTTGAGCAAAATCGAGATTTTTGGCAGGTTGGTTTGCAATCTTCAGAACTAGTGGTTTCTCCTGCATCAATGCATGGGTGCAAGTCGTAGACCTTGCGGAAATGCTAAAGAAAGGAAGCCTGATTTTTTTTAGCTGTGGTGGCAGCGTAGAGATTACAGGATCTCACAGAAGTGAACTGATCTCTCGTTCTTGAAGGACATTAATCCTGAGTGTTCCTTTCCATGCGAAGGTCCTGAAATCAAACCTTAAATTGTCCATATTATATGGGCTACAGATGTAACGGACTACAGACTGAGGTCAGTCAAAGCGGAAGGACGTGTGGAAAACGAGCTTGCCCATACACAAAACAGTTAGACAGCACTTGTTACGCTGCTGCAAAAAGGCTAAATGAGCTTGAAGAACTTGTATTAAAGTCACTCACACTTTGTTGAAATCAACACAGATTTAACGAATTACCAGTTGTAACATAGTAAGTGAATAATCTTGTCATAGATACACTGTTAAATATGCATTGATAACAAAATTTCGGATCCAATAACGTTATTTTCGTTTCAGATGCGACTTTGTTATGGTTAGGTGTGTACATTCAATTCATGCTAACGTTAAGGCATGACCAGAAGGAACCAGCAACTGTGTGTTAAAGGGATGCTGAATTGAAACAGTACAATACGTTTGGCTGATAATTATATACTGTAGAAACTGTAATCTCAATTGAATCTCCCTAGCTTTATTAAATTAAAAACTCAATGTTACAAGCTTGACTTTTAAGTTTCCCGCTTAAATAAAGTTTCCCAGCTTTTACTAATTGGAAACTACCTAGCTTTTCATTCATGCGGTCAGAATCTGTGACTTCATGGCGAATAGTGTGGGAACTTCAAGAAGGCATTGCCACCCGGGTTTTCTTTTTGCATGTTTTCTCGTTTACCAAGTGTCTTCATGTGGCAAGCATGGTGATTTTGGAATTGTGAAAGTGTGGTGTACTTATGTAGCAATCTTTTTTTCTCCCTGTTAATGAGAACATCTGTAAGAATGCGAGTAAGTAAAGCGGTGCCTTCACTCGCAGGTGCTTCGACCCACCACCAGCCAACTGGCTTCGACTCGAGCATGTTCAAGATGGGCGCTCCGCTTCCTGAAGTATCCCAGCCGCAAGCCGTCCCTCAGACGGACGTCGCTGCGCCGACGCCTCTGTATCCATCCGCCGCCGGGCTTCCCCTGGGCGTGTTTTCCCTGTCCGTCACGCCATCGACATCGCTCGGCGGGGTGTCGTCTGCCACGGGTGGTGAAGCAGATGACGTCGTCGGCACTGTGAGCTCCAAAGTGCACAAAGACAAAAAGAAGAAGAAGAAAAAAGACAAGAAGCACAAGCATAAACACAAGCATCGCAGCCACGACCGACTCTTGGAAAAGGAGCGCTTCTACAGTTCGGGCGGCAGCACCAACCAGTCGCCAGCGCCGTTTGGAGGTGGCGCGTCGAGCAGCCCTCAACACGAGATTATCTGAGAGCTGCTGTGTGCATTTCAAGCCGAGTGGGAGCATTGCTGCTGATGTTTATAATGTACAGCTGTGCCTTTTACGCGTTGATTTTTTAGAGCCCAGGAAGACAATACCAAACATGATCGAGTTGACATTCTGCTACCCTGGCAAGAAGATTGAGCATAGGGTGACAGAGTGGGGGGAAATAATTGTTATTTGTGTTTTTTTTTTGGCACTTGTTGATTTCTTAAAACGAATTCCCGTTAATTTTTCCGCATAGTGCAGGACAGTCGGTTGTCTACAGGTCCTGCGGCTTTCGGCGTAACATAATTGTTTTGTGCCCAAGTGACGGTGGATTGAGCTGTCGTTTTGTGTGCCGTCGAGTGTGCAGTCAGTTGCCGTTACGGCGGACAACGCTCTTAAAGCGTCGCAACCAGCACGGCAGCGAAAAACAACAGGTTTTGCAACACCTCCAAATGACGGCGAATCGCGATTTTTTAAGTTATTGACCATCCCAGTTTGCAGGGACTGCAAACACGTTTATTTATATGGCCCATTGCTGTGAGGAATTCTTTAGCAGCTTGGGCTTTCATGAACGCAAGTGGCTTCAATCGACGACTTGTTGAAGAACCCCCGGCATAAGTTCCAACCTCCGAGTGTGCGTTAAGGGTCTGCAACAAGAAGGTGGTGCGTTGCCGACATTTTGTTTTGATATGGCTGGCCAGTGTGTTGACTTGAGAAAGAAACGAAATTGCGGATGCTATGTGTAAAATAAATCTGTTGTACAAGTGCACTGAATTGGGCATGTTCCAGATGAGCTTTCCACCGGAAATTCGAAACAAGGTAAGTTATTCAGACCCCCCCCCCAAACCTCTCTGCAACTTGTTATTCCCCAGTCACACTGCAAAAACGTTTGTATTCACATTTTTCCCAGTATGGTAGCACTTCATATGGGAGATAGTTTGCTGCCTGGGCAATGAATGGGTCAGAACTGCGGAAAGCCGCCCAAAAGGTCCTCGTGTATGTGAATCTGGTTGGAGAGTGTTTGGTCGACTTCACACTTGATCATTCCAATTATCGTTCAGAAGTGCAGATGTTGCTTAGAGCTCTGTGCAGAAGTTTTGAATACTCTGACCAAACAGTGCTTTAATGAGAAGGTTCAAAGGTTCCGAGAAGCAAATGCAAAGTCTGTGACCATTGCTACGGTTACGGTGTCGAATACAAGTAAGGCAAAAGTTTGAGAAAACATAACCGCTTGAAGCAATCGCAAACTTCATAACGCTAGGTATTGCTGGAGTCAACGTTTCGACAAACAGTCTTCTAGTTGCAGCCTTGAAAGTAAGAGTGCTTATCGAAACGATTGCTACGTAGAGAGTTCAAGAATTCATTTACTGCGTGAAATTTTGTGGACTCTCGGCTCGACAAGGAGGATTGCCACTATTGCCTCTCGCCTTAAGTCCTCGTCACCCAACAAGGATTGGAAAAAAATCCATCGTTCAGGTCCGAGAGAATTCAATCAAAAGCTACCTTGTTTGTTAAAAATTAGCATGACGCTGGAGTGCCAACCATAGGTATCGGTGCTTTCATTTTACGCGAGATGCGCTCTGAGGTTACTCATTGCCCAGCAGTTTTACGATGAAGATTTCGGCGAAGACAGTATCATTTCCGGAGCATGACTTCTCAAACGACGCCTGGTATCCGCCATTATGCACGACGGATGGTGTAAGGAATGAAATCTAAGGAAAGGTTTCAGTAATGCGACCCCGGACTCTAAGGCAGCAGGGTTAATCATTCAAAACAAAAGCGGCGCTGGTGTGAAACGACCAACCAATCGGGGGCGCGCTGGCGCCGATTGCACGTGTCCCGCCGCGTCGTCTGCTCGGATCCGAACACTGGGCCTTCCATTCCAACCTTACTGTAGTGCCGCCAACTATCACCTGTGCCATGGAGGCAGTCGGGCCTGCTTTAGTTAAAAAAAAAAAAAACGTAACGTATATTACGCACCACGCTCTAAGAGTTGCCGTACTCGAAATTCGATAGAAGCCCGATTAAACGCGGAAGCACTCGCGCGCTAATGCGAGTCTTTTAACAATATACACGACAAATGCGGAACCGAACCCTCCAAATTACTATAATCAACCCGCAACAAATAGCAGTAAACAAACACCGCCAAAAACAACCAATCACCGTAAAATATGAAACTACGACCCAAGGTCGTGCATGAAATACTACCCAGGTTTCGTGTCGCAGGGCTTACTTGCGTTTCAGGAAATTCTCTACACACAACGCTTCGCGAAGTTCAGTGGACACCTTCAACAGCACGCGGTTCATACCACAGTTCACTCCACTCGCAAACGAAGCACTCGCCTCGGAAGTGGTCGGTGTGCGCTCACGGAACCACGCATCAAGAAAGCGCAAGGCTCGAAGCGGAACTAGTTCACTAGAGAAAAACAATATGTATATGGATCCAGTTTTGTAGGTCCCATGCGTCACGTTCACAGCTGTTCGCCGGCGCTGACAGGCTGGTCTGAAGTTTTGAGCCCAAGCGAATGGAAACCAGCGCCGGTTGATCGCTCCGTTGCGAACGGAAATATTATGTGGAGAACGTTTCAAATAAACTTTTCCTAACTTGCTAGCGAGATGGCACGGTCACTCATGTTTTTTAACGCACATCACAACAACCGCGCACGTTTTTTCTTCAAGAACGACTACGCCCAACAAATTCACGAGTACCCGTGCCACGCGCCGTGCGGACGCCAAGCGGCGACTGTGAATCGGAACGTTCCCATGAGTCCCTCTGATTAAATAACGCATGCGCACTGGGGTCATTGCAAATGGCGGATTCTGTTATTGTTCCATGGCGCACATCACGGGGATAAAATTATGCTCGAAAAAATATCTCAAGCAGGTGAGTTGACGTTTCTTTTGCTTACACGCCTGAATCGGTTAGAATCGAGGTGTTGCGCAAACCATTTTTTCGCCCGCTACGACGCTGAAAAAGGGCTGATCACCGCCGAGATCCGCGGGTGTTCAGACGATTTTCTCGATCGACCCATTTGAGCCTTTCGAAAATCGTCCCTTGCCTCGACGAAACAGTCCCGATACGTCATTGCCTTCAACTCCGGTGCATGCACTACACACCGACGGAAGTTCAGAACCGTGGTTGACCTTTGTACGAAGCGTAAAAAGTTGTGTGCGGCAGGGCAACTTCGAATCGGCTCCACTCCCCCCCCTCCTCCTGTTTGTTGCGTTGGCTGGACGGGAGACTGCAGAAGCCTAGGCGCTGTTAGGCTTAGCTGGAGCCCGATTTTTATCCCGTATCGCGATCCAAAACGTTCGCAAAACGCTTCCGATGTCCGGCGCGTCGTCGTCGAGCGCTAGAGGAACGCCAGCGAGCGTCGATCCCGGTCGTAGCATGGCATGCCGTCCGATGTCGTGACGCCGCGCGCAGCCGATCTCAGCTCAGATGTGTTTTCAGCCCGCACGGGTCCTCTCATCTGTTCGGTAACCTTCAGCAACCAAAACTAGCGATAGGCGCGATTAACTCACACCATGATATGACACGGGCGGAACAAATATTGCCGACGAATGGTTGGCGCACCCGTTTTGCGTCGCAACGCGCCGAGAAACGTGCACTTTCGGGCCGCGTCCTTCGCCGTCGTGTAACCGATAGCAGCAGCCGCGGTGCAGAAGGCGAATGCGCTTGTTAACTCGCCCGTCTTCGCGAAGCTAGCTTCCTCTGCAAACTGTCTCATCTCGCGTTTGTGTCACTGCCGCCTCTTTCGTTGCCAGCGCCCGGTGTGGAACTCTGCACGGGGCTGGGCCCGCACCGCCCGCGCTATCGGGCGGTACGAGGCAGTGCGCGCTACGGGACCCCCATCGATTTTGACGATGGGACGGTGTTAGGCCTACTTCCCTACTAGTCCTAGCGTTCCGACGTGCGGCTGCCGCTACGTTTGGTCGTCGCCGCTGCTTTTCTCGACTCCGATTCGGCGTTCGATTTGTTTCTGGCGGCATGCGTCGGGCCGAGAGGCCGGCGTTGGGTTTACCGAGAACGCTGTTGCTTGCCCTTGTTTATTTCGGAAAACTGCGCGCGGCATCCGTTCGTCCGTCCTGCGCTGACCGCCGGAGCGAGGACATTTGCCCTGCGTTTCTCTGCGATCGTGTGTGCTCGAGGTCCGCCGATTCCCTTCGGGCCAGTGGATAGTCGCGGTGAATTTATCCCCCCTGAGTGTCAGCTGCTAAGGCCGACTCGAGTCCGTCTTTTCGACGATGGTTTTTTTTTTGTGGGTGCGGAAAATACCCGCACGTCGGAGTGCGTGGTTCCAGCGTGGTCGCATGGCGCTCTTGCGAGGCGGGAGGTGGGGGAAGACGAACCTTGAGGCTATGTTCTCGCGCTAGCCACGCTGTCCACACCTTTCTTTTTTCGTTTTTCGAGTGGTCTGCAAAGAGAAGTAACGGGACACTAGGGAAGGCGGAAGTGCGTGCCGCTGCTTTGTTTTGCGTCGTCGACGTGCCTTCGCTGGCGTGGCCTGACACCACAGGCACGCCCACTCGGTCCCCGAATTAATAACCCGGCGACCTAGCAGCTTGTGTGTGTGGGGCGCTTCCTCGTGCTTTCACTTCATCGGGGATCGCTTTATTTAAAACAAGCGCTTGCATAATCTGTCGTGTAATTTTAACTTCTATTGGAAACAATATATATTAATTTTCTTTTCCCGGAGCTGCCGTGTTTTTTTTTTCTTGTTTTCATAAGCTGTGCGTTCGACCCGAACTGGTCATCTTGTAACATGGTTGTCCACTTTTTTTTTTCTTCGTTCGCACGTGGTAATTTTAATTCGAGATGTCGAAACTTCTATGCCCCACAATGTCAGGCCCTTGCGCGAAACTTTGAAGCCGGAAGTAGCGCAAATAAAATGCGAACTTTCTTGTGTGTTTATTTGCCCTGGTCGAGCCCTCCGAGCTAGCGACGCAGCTTATAATAAGTGTTTTTTTTTTTTCTCTTCAATGTTGCTTACTCGTGGCAATCATTTGCGCGCTTAATGTTGCAACAGCAACGAGGAGAGTTTTCTTCCTCATGTGCATGCACTGCTACCGACTGCAGCAGGACTAGGTGTGTAGTACGAGTAGGAAGACATGCAGTTTGCAAAGTCAAATATATCACATCGGGGGGTATAAATTGTCACACTCTTGTACACACATTCAGAAGTGTGGAGGTTTGGGCTAATTGGTATGACATGACAACTTCTTGTCCCTTTGTCATCAATATTATCTCGTGCTATGACACTTGCCTTGTGCACACAGCTACGTTATCCTGAAGGAACTAAAATGAGCGAAGAAATGAAGATGCCTCGGTTTACTGCCAGCACGGTCGCGCAGTCACTAAATTGTATGATCTTGCAAACCATCAGTCAATTCTGCGGTGTCACGAAAGCATGAAGCTGCACGGAGGTGGCTGTAGCCGTGCCATTGATTCGTGTGTGCTAATCCACATGATGACAACTGCACACACTGGTTTATTGCAACTGCAGAACGATACTTGTCAATTCAACATTTTTCTCCAAATGGCTTGTATAATCTGGATGTTTGTCATTCTGCCTCGTGGCACTGAAGCACATGCTGCGAAACATATTTTGGGTAATCGATTCCAAATGTGTCGGGTGATCGCCAGAAGGTTGTACTGTAGTTTCCCGATGATATGTTACTGGGTTCCCTTATTAGTTGCATCTGTTTGTTAATGCTCTTGGGACTTGTCAGTGTTGCTCCGAAATACGCATAAGAACCCTCGTGAGGATATGCGATGTGCTCTGGTATTTACATAAGCCCATAAATCCGCACCTATATTTTATTTATTTTGTTACCCACAGCACCAACAGGCACAACAGTGTTGGGGGGCTTTAAAAAGAAAGAGTAACCTTGATACAGTGTCAGCTATACAATGTAACTAATCATAGTCAATAATTAGTCACAGTAGTATGCATGTCACTGGAAAAAAACAAATCCGGACATTCTATTGTAGCAATGAAAATGTCACTAGACATAATAGAGGCAGTGTTTAAAAGCAAGGTTGGGTTCATTCACAAACTGATTTAGAGAAAAAAAGGCAATCAAAGTACATCACTCCTGTTTGTTGTCTTCCATACCCTGAAACTGATCTGCAGTGGGATGCAGTGATGTGCATGTAAATACTTTGCCTTTGAAAAACTGACTTGACTGTGTCAAGGACAAGCCCTGTTGCCCCCAGCATGTCATGCCTTCCACATGAAATTAAGGGACGCGTTGAGCAAAATTTTCACTTTAGCATTAGGAAAAGGAAGATCTGGTATTAGCGGCACATAACTAGGGCTGACGTAGCTTGCAATCCAAATGCTCTGCCTAGCTGTCCTCCCCTTGAGGGCACGTTGAACGTTCCAAGCTCCTGCAGATAGATCGCGTTACCAGAAATCAAAAGCATTGATACAGTTGTATATGCCCACTTCGCTCCTGTGCACTAATTCTTTCCCTCAAAGGAGTACCGCCTTGATTGTGTTGCCGACAAAGTATCATCGGCTCTGACGCGGGAATAGTGGTAGTTCAGGCAGACCGGAGTACTCGGATACACGGGGTGAATATCTACTGGTGTTGTTTTAGGGTGAACAGAGATGAAAGGCTCACACAAAGACTGACAAGCAGAGAAGCTATACATTATAGTCACCGGGCATCCGAACAAAATTTCAAATTCTTCCACTAAATGCAAGGCCGTTCTGCTTCCACCGAACAGCTGACCGGTAGCGGCGGCATGCTGTTGTGCTGTCGAGCTTGAGGGTGTGGGTTTGATCCCTGGCCACGCCGACATTTTATTTGGAAACATTCGAGGATTGCACCTGTCCTTAGGCTTAGGTACACGTTAAAGGAACCCCGCAACACTTTTTGAGCATGGTCAGAAAACGGTGGCGATCAGTAATTAAGGCTCTTGAGAAAACTCAAGACAATAATTATATGGTAGCATGCAACCTGGAATCTTCAGTTCGCAAATTCAGACCGAAGTCGTTCCCTCTTCTCTCTAGGAATGATGTCACATACCCAAGTCCATATCTGTTGGTTGATTCGAGTACCGCAGGTTTGCAAAGTTACTGTGTCCACTGTGGGATGCCACCACGTGTGCGCACTCATAGAAAAGGGCAAGAAATTATGCAAGGTTGTGATATGCGTTGATGAAGGGACTCATTTTCTTGGGCCTTCTCCACCCAGCATGCTCGATGGTTCTAAAAGAGATAGAAATGCTTGAACCGTGCAACGAATCCCGGTAAATCCGCTCATACTTTAGTCAGTGGGTCAGACAAACTATGTTGAGTGATTCTAAAAATTTTTGCTGCATTTGACTCATGAAGCATTATGTGCTAATAATTGAGACCATTTCATATAACACGTGTGGTAATAGTGACGCTGTTCTATTAAATGTAATCTTGATTATCCCATCTACGGTTTGCATCATAATTAAACTGTGATTTCCCCGCCATGGTGGTCTAGTGGCTAAGGCACTCATCTGCGGACTTGCAGGTCTTGGGATAGAATCCCAGCTGTGGTGGCTGCATTCGCGGTGGAGGCGAAAATGATGTAGGCTTGTGTGCTCACATTCCGGTGAATGTAAAGGAACACCAGGTGGTCAAAATTTCCGGAGCCTTCCACTACAATTTCTCTCATAATCATATGGTCGTTTTGGGATGTTAAACTCGAGATATTATCATTAAACTATGTTGTTATTGTGACTGTGGCTGCAGCACGCGGCTGCTGACCTCGGAGGCATGGTTTCAACACCGGCAGCGGCGTTCTGATTACAATGGAGGTGAAACGCTAGAATCCTGTGCTCTGTGGGATGTCGCCAAGTTGAAGGGATGTGGAACAAAGTTTTGCCGCCGAAATTTTCATCCAAATTGAAAGATTGAGTGCTGAAACTGATAGGCGCAACCTTCATTTTATGCATAAGCTAAAGGAAAGTGACTGATTTCACAAACTGCCGCGTCTAGCAGCTGCACCGTGAACTAGGGGAAACGACATTTGGTGACATTATGGCACGCCGAAAACAGCTAGCCATCGGCCCGCGTCACTCAACCCACTCAGCTCGCGTTACGGCTCCCGCCCCGCCTCGATGGTCTAGTGGCTAAGGTACCCGGCTGCTGACCTGACCCGCAGGTCGCGGGATCAAATCGCGGCTGCATTTTCGATGGAGGCAGAAATGTTGTAGGCCCGTGTGCTCAGATTTGGGTGCATGTTAAAAATCCCCAGGTGGTCGAAATTTCCGGAGCCCTCTACTATGGCGTCTCTCATAATCATATGGTGGTTTTGGAACGTTAAACCCCACATATCAATCAATCAATCAAACCACTACGGCTCCAAGAACTGTTTCAAATCGCTCCGGCAGCGAACAATGCTCCCTGCTTGAGGAAAGCACCGGCACTTATGTAGAAGGGGCGAGGTGGAGAACGAGAAAAGGAGGACAGGAACGCTAGCATCTTGCATGCACTTTGGTGGTTGTGACGTCATGGCTTGCAATTGCACGCAGCTACAGCACACTGACAATCCATCAAAACGTACAGGCAACTGTTCAAAATTATATGATGTAGACTTTTTATCGGAGCAGGGGCGTCTTCCAAGTAGAATTTTATTGTTTTCGTTAGTTTTTTACCAATTTTTGCTCAGTATCTTTTCCACTGCAAAGTTTCATAGCACGAGTAGGTTTGAGTCGTTGAACCCCATAAGTCTACCAACCGTACTGTGGCTCTAGAATGTGAAACCTCAGTACTTCATTTTTAGTTCTCCAGCTGAATAGTCTTGAAGCACCTTTTGCTGCAAGAACTACTAAAGATGGTATTAAGATGTTGGGCAAGCGCAGTGTCTTCGATTTACGACTTTGATTCTGTGTGAATTGAAGCACTTTTATTACACTTTCAAAACAATTGCTTCCACTCATAATACTGTTTTTTCTGTTTCTTCTATCGGGTGCTTAGAAATATCGCTTTCACACAAGTGTTCTAGCCGACATGGCATTCATGTTTCAGCGTTGTTGTTGTGCAGATGTACCAAATTCATCCATGCACCATCTTTTTCTTCTTTAGTCGGAAAAGTGTGCTTTGGGGCATTAGTACTTTCCCTACTGAGTTTCTTTTTTCCTACTTGATTTCACGTGTCTCAAATAACTAAAAAGATATTTCGAGGCGTTGTTTTCATAAGATGCGCATAATTTTTTTTACCATAATATCCCAAGCATGTGCCACACCCGTGATAAAAAATAATCCAATAATATTACTGATAGGGGGGGGGGCGTGGGGGGGTTCTTGTGGGTCAAAATTGAAGGTGGTTATGGAACAGCCGATAACAATAATGTACGCCGGTGCTTCTACTGAAAGGCCTTATTGAATATGCATTCATTAAATGTTTCTATTAGCCCTTGAAGGGCTCTTAAAAGCGGTGAAAACGGTAGAAAGAAGAAAGGGGGCACTTGTGTGGTCACTGGCACACTATTTTAAAGCTCTAAAAAAATGGGAAAAGAGCAGTTACTTAGGATTTTACCGGATGCTGAGAATTTGCATCACTGTGCTGCACTACCGAATGTGCCCTAACCTTTCAAGACATTGGTGCTGAAAATTGCCCGTTGAAATTGAAAAAAGTGCGGGGACATGCAAGCTCGTGCAAGTAAACATTAAGTGTGCTGGTGGGCATTTGTATGCACCTAGCAGTATCCACTGCTGACACAAGGAGATGTGGTTGTCATCTAAATTCGATGATTTAAATAAAATATGCTGCTATAGGCAGTTGCTGCTACACTTGCAGTAGAACTGAAATTTTTCTTCATTCCACGAAAGTTAGGTGAACAAGCATATTTATGTTTTCCTGAATGGAAATGTTGCCGGTCCGACTGTGCTCAGCAGATGCGATGTTTTAATTTTCAGTTACCAAAATCGAGTACTGTGGTGACCATAATGCATGTCTTGGGCCTGTTTTAGCATTTCTTACTGTGCCGTATGTTGAAACCAAAATAAACAGAGCAAAATCATATCAGGCTAGCTAAATTGTGGTGCCTTAATATGCTTCTTTCGTTGTGCACGAGCCTAGCTAGTTCTCTGTGCGAGCGATACGAACTGTGCCGACAAGCTTAGCCTGTTTACAACAAAGAAAGGCGTAATAAACAGTTGTTACATGGCTGTTTTGTTATCATGATTGAGGCCCAACGCAGATTGAATTTCTCTAATGCAATTGGGTCCTTTTCAGTAGCAGGCACAAATTAGTAAATCACAATCAGATGTATATTGTATGACCAGTGTACAAACAGCATCTGCTGTCGATGGGTTTGATTCTCAGTCTCGGCGACCACATTTTAATGAGGCAGAAATCCAAAAGAAGTCATGTGCTTATATTATGTGCATTTCAAACAATCCTAGGTGATCTGCCGCAGTGGTCTAATCATCATAGCACTCAACTGCGAAGCCAAGGGTCGTGGGATTGAATTCCGGCCTCAGCGGCTGCATTTTGACGGATGCGAATTGCTTGAGGCCCTTGTGCTTAGATTTAAGTGCACCTTGAAGAGGCCCTGCAACACTTTTCTAATAAGTCTGATGGCTTTATCAAAACAGCTTATCGCCTCGTGAATCGACTGCCGCAAAGAGTTTTCAAATTTGTCAAGTACGAGCAGAGTTGCGGGGATTTTCCCCACCCTTAAACGCTTTCTCCCTCCTTTCGTACCACACGCGCACACACACATACACACTAAAAAATAAGGTTTGGGGGGGGGGGGGGTATAACAAGGGCTTAATAAAACGGGCCCCCTTCACCAGTGCATGTCATAAACTTGAGCACTTTTTTTTTTTTCTTCAGGTGCATAGCTTATTTTCAGTGCCGCAGTATGTGGCACTATCCCGTGGCAGCCACGAGAACTATGTAGCCCAGGATGTTAAAATAAGCCAATGACCTTGAAATACAATTGTTTGAGTGTGTGGCACAGAAATTTCGGTACATGGCATCAGTTGTACAGAGAAGTGATTTCTAAATCACATCAAGAATTAATTGTTAATTCCAATCTGCATACTACATTTTAATGTTTGGCTCGTGTGTTCTCAGGAGCCTTGCCTACCAATCAACTGTGTTTTCTGCCAACGCTGAAAAAGTGCTGCGGGGCTCTCTATAAAAAACACAGCTGGTTAATATATTCGGAGCCTTCCACTACGACATCTTCCACAACCATGTATGTTGTGGTTTTGGCATGTAAATAGAATGCGTCACCTTGTACATGCCTGCTGCTGCCCCTGCCAGTATAGCACTTGTATGGGTGAGTTGTTGATGATTAAGAGAAAAAGTTGACCCTTTGGTTTCCATACGCTTGCAGTCACTCCCGCCTAGGTACATGGGCTGGTGCATAGATATCGCAATGAAATCGGCAGGAAGCGTTATAGAATCGCAAATTATATTTTATTCTGTTAGCAATGCTTCACTGCATCAACTGTCTCAGCACAATTTTCGTATGCTAAAAACTTTGAAGCACAGGCATGTGAAAAGCAACTTTGGGTTTTTCGCACTCCCATCGACTCTCATTTTGCCATGTACATCGTAAACTAAGCACAGCCTTCAGGGATTCATCTTTACTTTGTTTGGCAGGGTGTAGCGAGAAAAATGAGCCCACTCAGTGGCTTGTTGGTGCATTGGCGAGCCCGTGACAGGCGGGCTCTTGCACGTCGCCATGTATGAAAAAAAAAAAAAAAAGCCGGCAATGTGCGCCCTTTACTCCTCCTAAGGACACACACAGAAAAAGGAAGTCAAGACTGGCTAGTTGGACTTGCCGAAATTAATTTTTTTTTTTTTTGCAAACTAGTTTTATTGGGTTTTAGGGGGGGGGAAAAGCTCTATGGGCAACAGGAAGTAGCCACTGAAAGAGAAGCTTAATCTGAATATAATGTGTCGCTTTGTGAAAGTGCCTGCACTTGCTGCTGCCCCGCTAGTATACCACTTGTATAGGTGAGTTGTTAATGGTTAGGTTTGGCACAGGCTGGCAGGTTATGTTTATGCACGAACTGTGCATTCTTGAAAGACATGAGAAGAAAGGTCAAATGTCTTTTTATCTTTGTAGTGCCACAGTCGAGAGCTATCTGCCATAGCCATTTAGAACTATGAGAAGTTCTTTCAAATAAGGTTGAAGGGTTAAGCGGCCGCAGTATAATCTGCAAGCCGGAAGTGTAAGCACATTGATTCATCAGTGCAGCATTACCTTTTTTGCCTTGAACACCAAAGCACGAAAGTGGCACTACAGTCAGCAGAGCTTTGTGATTTCAGCCAACATCAGATTTGGATTTTAGTTTATGGAGCCCGTGAATACATATTTTGATAGGACAGGCTGGTGGGCTAGTTGGTCATGCATTTTAACCAAACCAAGATAGCACAAATGGAGACTGACACGAAATGTCTAGGCATGCAGTATCTGTCCATGTCTAGAAACTAGGGGTGTGCGAATATTCGAAAGTTTCGAATATTCGTCGAATATTAAATTCGCACTATTCGTATTCGATTCGAAAAAAGTGTATTCGACAATATCGAATATTTGATATTGCGGAAAATAACTCTTCTTTAATATTTCCGCTGGGTTCAGAGATATTAAAACGTTGCCCAGAGGGGCGATAAGCGTCAGAAGTGCACGAAGGCACTATGTCGGCCAGCGACGTTCAACAATCAGCAGCAAAGTGGACGTTCGTGTAAACGTATTGCACGCTTTTCGTATGCCACCGTAGCGTGCTGCACTACCAGACGTTCACTATGCGTTCACTCTGATGTTTGGAGTACATTTGATAATCTTGCAAATAGTCAAGTAGCAAGTACACCACTGTCTACTTCAGAATGGGAAATTAAAGCGTATTCTGAAGTAGCCGTACTGAAGAAAGACAGTGACCCATGTGACTGGTGGCGGACTGTGGGCACCTTCAGGTACCCCAGTCTGGCAAAGCTTCGCCCCCAGTACTTGCCCATACCAGCCACTTCAGTTCCAAGCGAGCGTGCCTTTTCAGTGGCAGGGGAGGTTGTCTCTGTTCGGAGGGAGCGCCTCCTGCCTAATCATGTGGAGCAACTCATATTCCTTCATGATAACATGTAGTCATTATGTTTCATGATAACAGCTTGTCATTACTTGCATTGTGTTCCAAATAACAGTGTATGTTGTGTTAACAGACAGGCTGTTGTGTATTTTTTTAGATAAATACATCTTAAATTATTGGTACTGTAAAGGCATTTGTCCTTTGATATTCAATATTCGATTCGATATTCGAACATGAATATTCGTATTCGATTCGTATTCGAAAAATTTCATATTCGCACACCCCTACTAGAAACAAACCTGTCTTGGTGTTAAAAAGAAGCTATGGGGAGTTCCTCACCTAGTGTGAACGAAGAACTCTGGTGCATTAATTAATTCGCTTATTCACAGCCACTAATCTGCCAGGCGTGATCAAGAGGCGAAAAGCGCTTTGACTGGCGTATCGCTGGCTGCGAAGAGAATGGTTGTTTTTGATAGTGTTTCATAGAAGAAAGCACATAATCTAAATGTTTGCATTCAGTTTGATATGTTATTCACTAGGTAGACATAGTTGTCCATTTTTGAAGCCTCTTGTAAGTGTGTGTGTGTTCTTAGCGGTCAAGAATGCACATTGCCTGCTTTTTCGATCCATGGTGGTACAAAAGTCCGCCTGCCATAGCCTCACCAATGTGCCTACAAGCCACCGAGCGGGCTCATTTTTTCTTGCCAGACCCTGTCAAACAAAGTAAAGAATCTCTCAGAGGTGTGCTTAAGTTTGCAAAGTACACAGAAAAAAGTCACGGGAGTGGGAAAATGCGAAAGGCATTCACATGCCCGTGTGCTTTAAAGTTTTTCGCACGACGAGTGTACTGAAACAGTTGATGCAGTGAGGCATTGTTAACAGTATAAAGCAATATTTCTGGTTCTATGACGCTTTTTGCATATTTTAAGGCACTTCATGTGCACCTACCAAGCAGTGTGCGGGCACGGAAATTTTCCCATGAAATACTAGATGGGGGATGGGGGGAACCGCCGCAAAGCGTATGAAAGCCAAAGGGTTAACTGTTTCTCTCCGTGCATTTGGTTGGCTCGTGCTGAGTGCCTTGTTGCGGTGTGCAGATATGGAGGAAGGGGAAGGCCAGGACCTAGCCACCACAGTACTGACCTGTGAGGGGGACCTGCACGACCCCGGATTCCCGGGGCGTCTCCAGAGCCTCGTGCTGCGCCTCCGGGAACTCATCTCCGATGGTGAGCACTGCTCTGAGGGTCACTTTCTAAACTGTTAACATTGCTTTTATAAGGGTCAGCCAACAGGCTCAGACTTTTTTTTTTTTACACCCTCGAAACAAGCTCTGCAATTAGTACAGTAGACAGCGGCGGTCAAGTTTTCCGATTATTACAGCACCGCACGCCGTGCAGAGCCTCTTTGGAAAAAAAAATTTCGGCGCTCCTTTCTTATGCCTGACCAATCCTCCTTTCACGTGAAGTGATGCTAATTCTCCGATGAGCGACTTGACCTTCGCATACAACTCGTCACGACGGCGGGCTATGCTTTCCCCTCCTTGCGAGAGAGAAGAATGTGGGGCCACGCGAAAATTCTAAACCAGCTGCAACCGATGTCCTAATCCCTGTTGCTTCCTTAATATAGCACGTATTTGCGAAAATCTTGCAACAGCATGTTCACAATACATAAGTGCACATATTTCTCTTTATAACAATTTTTGGACTTCAAGGTTGTTTACTGGTCCTTCAGTGAAGACTAAAGGCAAACATGAAGTTGATGTGGATTTTTTAGTTGGAATTGTAGAAACCTTGCAGTCCTCATTTTGTCTAAAGAAAATGGTTCATTCATAAGAAAATCATATTTTGTATGCGTGAGCTTCTGACATAGTAATAGCCAGCGCAGCGGAGCAAGGCGCTTTAGGGAAGCACAGCCTGGTGAAAACAGAGCTTGCATTTTTCTCGGTTGTAATGTAAAAAAAAAAAATTGTTTTGTTCACGGGTCAGGCCAAAACGCACGTCTTTTTTAATTCAGTCTCCTCATGCACTGAAATTTTCTTGTATCACGGATAGTTTGGATACTAGTGATAACTCATACGGAGGCCTAACCACATTACGAACTTGTGGTCCAGAATTTCCTGCTGGTGACGCAAATTGTGACCTACATTTACTTCAATTTCTCAATCGCTATAGCGCTGCTGTGTATGGTATTGATGTTGTAGACATTCTTAAGACGACATATTATACATACTTTACCTTTGACAAAAAACCTCTAACTTTGACTGGCATTTACTGCTCCTTTAAGATAAAATTATTAGCACAAGCTGGGACAGACTACAGAGAGGAGATGGGAAAAGCGCTGGTGGGGATCATTAACCACTGCCTTATTCTTTTTGCACCAACTCGTATAAATGCCAGAAACTGCATAACTGTGCGTTGCACAAGCATAGCAGGTCAAAAGGCCATCGAGAGAGAGAGATAAAGATGCAAGGAAAGGCAGGGAGGTTAACCAGACGCACATCCGGTTTGCTACCCTGTACTGGGGAAGGGATAAAGGGGAGAAAAGAGGTTGCAGAAAGATTAGAAGGTACACACAATCACGAGCGCACTCGGGGAGCACACACAGTCTATAGGCGGTCACTCAGGTTTGTTGACTTTAGGTAAAGTAGCAGTGCTTTAGTTGCTTTCTGCGCAACTGAGGCAGATGCCCAAGGTACTAGTATCTTCTGCACACAAAATGGTCCGGGGGTCAAGTTGATTCAAAACCATTCGGAGCTGGCATCGCTGTGTGTCATAGCAAGCGCAGCTGCACAGGACGTGTTCGATGGTCTCTTCAGCTCCGCAGTAGTCGCATGTAGGAGTGTCTGCCATACCAATGCGAAAGGAGTACACCTTTGTAAATGCAACACCCAACCAAAGGCGGCATAACATTGTTGCATCGGAGCGGGAAAGTTGTGATGGTAGCTTTAGCTTGAGCGAAGGATCCAGTTCATAAAATTGACACCTTTGGAAGCTGGTAGACGACCAGAACGTGCGTGTGAGATCTCGAGCCAGCAGGTAGAGTTGTCTTGCTGCAAAGGTCATTAAAAGGTAAGCAGGTGCTTGTATCAGTGAGATGTCCTTGACCCTGTATTTAGTGAACACAAATTCAGAGATTCGTGTCTAGTGAGACTTAGACACTTTCCTATCTTGCTATGCGTGCACGCGTGTGGTCACGTGGTTTCTAGCTATTGTGTGCATCCTGTTAGGAAAAATAAAGCAAGAGACCCATTGGTTTGGAAAAATGCAGTAGTCCAGTCAATCCAAAGCCGGCAACTTGTGTGTAACTGCTGGAGGGTGCTGGACGGAAAGGGGGCTCGGGAAGAAGTGCTTCATCTGCGTAAATGAATGAATATGTCCCAACATTGGGATCTGCACTTTTGGACCACGAGTACCAAAGCCCAATATTCGGACCACTACAACACAGGCTGATATGCTCCATCATGAGGAATGGAACACCTTTGATCTCTAACCACTATTTCACAGGCACGTGGCTTGTTGGGGATAGTTGGACATAAGAGGGACGCTGAAGTCAAAAATAATTTACGTCTGAGTGAAAGCTCAATGTATGACAACATCTAAAACGACAATATTATCAACAACAGTGCCCTACTTACCGAGAAATTAAGGGGGCAGACTGGTCTTTGGGACTAAAAAGTGACAAAATAATTCATTTTTTAAAATTGACATATTTGGTATCTGCAAATATTTTTCTATCTCTCTGCAAATTTTCACACACCAGGAAGTAGTAATTTTTTAGTAATGTCATTATAACTGTCCAGATTCTCGGTGCTGTTAACATGCAGAACCTGCAAAATAATGGGGAACCGACCTTGAGGCTTCCTTGTAATTGGCCGGCACCTGTGTTAGAAGCTCTGCTACGAATTTATGAGCATCTCTATGAGGATTGCAAAACATGCGAACCATGACTGTTGCTTTTTGAAAAAGCTGTGTGTTTTTTTGTTTTTTCTATTTTTCTCAAAAAAAGTAAATTTACAACTGTTCAATTTTGAGGCCTCAATATCTCTGCAGCTAGGGCAGGTACAACAATATTTTTTTTTGTAATGGATACCTGTATGTGTGTAGAATGCAAGTATGGGAGCAGAATTTAGAGCGCTAGTCCTTTTAATTAATTACTTATCAAAATTGTAACACAATTCTAACTGCTTTTGAAAATGGATAGTTCATTTTGCTGCAAAATAACCAAGAAAGGCCTTAAAACAGAAAACTCTTCCATAGTTTTAATCTATAGTTATTAGTCTATGTTGGCATATCTTAAATATCGCTTTTAATTAAGCACTTTTTTTATGGTGGCCTTAAACAATAGGGTGTGAACTTAAGTTATCTCAGGAACAAGATTAGTTATAGGAAAACTAATTAAATATTTGAAATCAGCAGAAAAAACTGCATAATCTGTGCAGTTTGATCGAGATCACTGAAGAAATAAACAAAAAATGTCTAAATCTGCCCCCTTAAGGTAAATGCACAAGAACACAAGCGCCGCTGTAGGACATTTTCAAAATGATCCCTGTTGACATCAGACGGACCGCCTACAACTAATCACTAGTAATTGATCTAACTGCACTTAATAAAGAACCTTTCATGCATCAAGATATGCTCTAAAATGCTGCTTGTTCAATTCTTTTTGATTCATGGAAAAAAAGAACCGCCGGATGTTACTATGGGAGTGGCACGAGTGGTTAAAAATTTCAATTTTCGTGTGGTTACACGGGACAGGTGGTGCCATCCAGCGGGGCGCAGTTGAAACAAAAACGCCGTAATCTCGAAGCCAATGGTGGAAAATTGATCAACGGCCATTTTCGCTGCTGTAGCTCTGTCTACTTTCGGTTGCTTTACTAGCGCAGTAAAGCCGGGCAACGCTCTGCACGGCAACAGTGACGTAAGACGGTCCAGTCGGTCCGCTTCTGGAGGCTGGTAATTTGAAGTGCACTGACCCGATGCGGACCACTAAAATGTGATTTTATTTCAAAATAGGCCCTTTCTTGGCACAAAAATAACACTATGAGGTTTCTGGACCGCCATTTCAACAATCATCGTTGACTTAATAGTTGCCTTTAATGTCTCTTTAAGGATGTGCCATGCGCAAATGAAGAAGCTGGGTGTGTTGCCACTATGTAATGGTAGAGAATAGGGCTTCTCTCTCACCAGCGATGTGTGAAGAGGCCCATCGCTTTTACAAAGTTGCTTTGCATTGCTGGTGCTCTGTCCCTCGTACACTTTTCTCACTTTGGCCCCGAAATCGACTTCGCGTTTTCAGCACTGGTTTCTACATTGGCTAGCACTCACGTTGAAGGCATCCTTTGGTATGAGATTAAAAGGACATCAAAAAGAAATAAATTTTTCATGTAAGTAAATTTACTCCCACAATTAAATTGCCAAACCTACTGAAGGAAGACGGTTTTGAGGATGGAAACCCACGAAAAAAAAAAAAAAAAATGCGGGCAGCAGCACATCAAATGCAGTGTCGCCGTAGGTTTCAATTGCATCTACTAGGCCCTTTGTAGTTCCTAATTAGTAAAAATGAAAAAAATTGCCCGCAGCTTCCCTCGGGGGAACACTGAGGAGGATGCGGAGCATATAATTGGTTAACGGGGTGTTAAAGTGCGACTTACTTGGGTCGATGGCTAAATTGGTTAACGTGGTTGTGAAATGGGGTGTTAAATTGCGACTTACTTGGGTCGATGGCTAAATTGGTTAACGTGGTTGTAGGAGGGGGTGTTAAATGAGTGAACACGTACACACGTATGCGAAAGGGCGGCGCTGGTCGAAGGGACGTCGATCATTGTGTTTGTGGATTCGTTGGAATTCATTTCACCGCGACCTTGGATGTCGACGCGCCGTACAAACCAACCGACGAGCGGCAACTGAGCGAGCGAGCGCCGACCTTGAGTATATATACAGCTCGACGGCGCATGCACTGTCAGCTGTTGAATGTTCTCGAAGCGCGACGCCACATGCGCGTCCACTGGAGAATCAGGAGAATTGTAGATGTCGAACGCGGTGTGTAGAGGAGGAAGGGTGCACAGATGGTGGAGGAGTGAAGCGCGCGCGGTGTGTAGAGGAGGAAGGGATGCACAGATGGTGGAAGAGTGGGCGACGGCGCATGCGCGCGCGTCAGCTGTCGAATGTTTGAGAAGCGGTGCGGACGGCGCACTACAAGGCGCGAGTATAAGATGCTTCCGCATCTAAAAAATTGTCTTCTGAGGGGCCTTTACACTTACCATGTAAAGTTTCAAATACTTCTTAAAGCCAGTGTCACTCGCCAAAAAAAGCAGAAAATACATTTTGAAATCCATGACGTCACACACTGAAATTTTTGTGCAAAATTTGAGTCACACTTTGACCTTGATTTTTCTCACGGATTAAAGTATGTACACACAAACCTCAATTTAATGAACATGGATATAACAAATTATTATACCGAAGTAAATGAAGAATAGTCTAGTCACAGATACAGTGTTACAGGTAAACATTTATAGCGAATTTTCTGATATCAAGAAGGTATTTCGGAAGCTGGTGTGACTTTGTTATAATGAGATCTGAGTGTATATCAGTCCTAATGATGTAAGAGACCAGCACTATCCAGAAGAAAAATTTTTTTTATCTACAGCTCTTGTGGCACTGTGCTTCGATTTGGAAGTGATCGGCAATAGTACCAGTGCTGCCTCAAATGACATACCTCTCCCATTTGATATTCTAAGTTTTTTCTTTGCAGCTGTGAAGGTTGCATAGTTTTATCGCATTTTGTTTTTTTGCCCTTTCATTTGTAGAAAAGGTGCACATACTCAACTGGTAAGAAAGAATGGCATAATGGTTTATAGTAATATTAGCCACCAAACATTATCAAATGAAATAATGTGGCAGTGGGCGAGAAACACACATCACTAGCTGAATTAAAGGGGTACTGACAACATTTTTTGAAGGTGAGTTTACTGTGCAATACAAATCTCTCGTTTATTAGCACATCCCTTAGCTAGTGTGAAACACAAAAATGCTGATATTTCATATGCTTAAAGTGTTATCAAAAGTATGATTTCGAACATTCATTTGACATCAGCTGACAGCTTGTGTGTATCTTGATTGCAATTAAGATCACTCTTTCATCGTAACCTTATGATCTTTAAAGGGGCCTTGTGACACTTAGTTACAGTAGTCAAGGCTCCCAAGGACATACGAGTCGAAAGGAATTAGAGCCAAAGCTGGCTTTCAGAATAAATTCTGAAAGCCAGAGTAAAATTGCTTCATGTTCTCTCGGCAAATTATGATACAAGCTTAAAAATCATGTGTCACAGCCATGGCATCAGCCTTTGGCTGATTTGGGCATGGCATGCTCTGTTCTTACAGGGGCCGCCGCGATTTGTCTAAGTTTGCACGTGTGATCGCATCAGCCGCGTTTTCGAAGGAACAAACAAAAGAAGTGCTCAAGGTCACGAAGTGTGCATGACATATTTTCTTTCCCCCATGCCATTCTCCCTGCTTAGCTTCCAGCACTTTTGTTGAGACAAGAGTAGAGGGAATGAAATTGCAGCGTGCACAAATCTTTGTAACTTTGCTCATACTGGACCAATTTGAAAAATTTTTGTGGTGGTCAATTCGTGAGGCAACAAGCTCCTTTACGGAATTCACTCCATGGTTGCTTGAAAACGTGTTACAGGGCCCCTTTAAAGAAAAACCCTGTAGATTGGCCAGAGATACTGAAGAAGCATTGGCTGTTCTAATACAGATCAAGTCATGTACGCTTACAATGCCAGTAGCGCTCCTTTGCAAACTGGTCATTACATTCAATGTGGTGGTTATACAGGAATGAGTGCAGCTGCAGTTAACCACCTTCATTTTGACATTTCCAGCCATTTTTTAATGTAAAAAGAAATCAGGTAGAACAAATTTTACAGACGCCCGATGTCACTTTAAAAATCATTACAACCTAGCAAGCAAGGCATTCCTGGTAGTTTGCCAACTCATCGGCAAGTGCCAATACTCTCTCGGCTAACACCTTTCATGTTATCGCTTTTAAGCAGCATATTGTACTTCGTGTGAAGAGGTCGCCTCTGTTCTGATTACTTCAAACGTAACCTTATCTGCCCCTAAGTTAGAAAAGATTGTAATAAATAAAGCAACATATGTATCCATTTCAGTGCTAATATAGAGACCACTCACCGCATACACTGTTAAAAAACATCATGTAAAGACTCTTCTGCATCTTTGCTTTCTTGCCCTCATTATGCGCCAAAAGTAATTTTTTTGTGGTTTTAGTAGAGAAATTAAAATCCCAGTCTAATTATTATGAGAAAAACTGAGTTTGTTGTAGTCAATAGAATAGACAATTCATCTTAAATTGTTTTTTGAGTAGTGGTCTCTCCCTTTAAACGTCACTACTTGTAGTCCATGACGTAGCTACTAAACAGGGCACTTTGTTATAAATGCATTAAATTCATTATTTTGCACTAGCTTCTGCCTGAAAACAAGGTTCTGTTAACCATTTTCAGCACCCATCTTTTCAATCCACCTCTTTCACAATGCCACGATGCAAGCATCGAAATTTTCCCAGTCAGGAAAGTTGTAGAACACCCTTGATATCGAAGGCCTTTATTCTGGCAATACCGGTTCTCCTGGCACCTATCACAACACTACGAAAATGGCAAAGGGCAGCACAGAAAAATGGAAAAAGCAGATTAATCCGGGTGTAAAAAGTTTTACGCAGTATCTTTTTAACTATAGCAGTATGGTGGTTTTATGTCACCATAGACATGAATCATCATTTGAAGCATGAACTTAGCCTCTAGTTTTTTTCTCTCTGTTTCCAAGAGGAAGATATGTTTTAAAAATGTTGGGATATTGTCCTGCACCCAGTGGTTGGGCAAAAGACTTTAAAATGGTGTTGTGAAATAATTTTTTCTGAATGATTCTTCTTACTTTTCAAAAGGGGGCACTGAAGATTTGAAAAAGCTGCTGTTGTCGATTCTTGTTCCACGTTTTTCTTTCGCTCGTTCTAAAATTGCATCGTTATGTTCTGGTTCTATATGTTAGATATTACTGCAAGCTTAAGTCCATTGCACTGCTTCTAATTACTGAAAAAGGAAGAAAATTTGATCCTAGTTTAGACAACAACAGTTTACACTATGTTGTAGCACGCTCCTAAGTTCTCACTGCATACCTGTTAATATAGTCCTCTTAAACGAAACTCGAAGGGGCAAGAAAATTTGTTCCATTTATGAGAAGGTTCATTTAAGCAAAGCCCACAAAATGAATGAAATATGACTTTATTTCAAATGCACCAACTATGGCTCACAAACAAAAACATCTTGAAGTATAAAATACTACTATAGTTGATTAGAAATAAAAATGTTTCTAATATTGCTGACTCGGAAAAAAAAAGAGGTGATAACAATTTGCTTGGCCTTGTTCAAGCACTTTCTCACATAGTAGGAGTGCATTGCTGAAAGGCTGGGCAGGAACTCTGTGCCACCATCACGTTCAAAGTAGCGCTGCAACATGATGACAGCATCTCTTACGTACTATCAGCCACTGAAATGGGCTCGGGATCACACACCTTCTCATTACTACTTGAGCACGGGTCCTCATCTTGAACTTCAGCATTAGGTTCCTCGCCCCGCCGCGGTGGTCTAGTGGCTAAGGTACTCGGCTGCTGACCCGCAGGGCGCGGGTTCGAATCCCGGCTGCGGCGGCTGCATTTCCAATGGAGGCGGAAATGTTGTAGGCCCGTGTGCTCAGATTTGGGTGCACGTTAAAGAACCCCAGGTGGTCTAAATTTCCGGAGCCCTCCACTACGGCGTCTCTCATAATCATATAGTGGTTTGGGGCGTTAAACCCCACATATCAATCAAGCATTAGGTTCCTCAAGGCTGTTCTCAAGTTACGACGAGGCGTCAATTGCTGCTCGGTGTGCGCGGACATGTGCAATCGCTGGATTGGCTTAGCCAAGCTAGCTTTGGCATTTGTTTTATGGTTGCTAGACTGCCGTGGCCACTTCTGCCGTTCATAGATTTTGCCCGTTTAAGTTTCATTTAACCAATGTAAGATAAAAAAACATGTTCCGATTACCCAAAAGTTTTTATTATTAAATATGTAGGAGACCAACTAAATGTGCCTAGATAGTTTCGTTTATGCGGCTTTTTCATTTAACCGAGTTTCGTTTAATGGTAGTCCACTGGATAGGTATGCGTGAAAGCTCTTCATCTCGTCTGCTGTTGCTGTAGAACTTAGTGCCATCCTTTGTAGAGCTGCCATCGCCCACACGGTAGTGCATTTCTAAAGGGCAGAAATGGCTTGCACCTGCCAGATAGTAGAGAACCGAAGGTTATTCAATGAATTTAACAATACAACCATTAAAAGATAAGCACCAATAAAAATAAAGATGCAAAGCATGTGGTGTCCAGAAACAGTAGGTATGTAGGTAACATCCCCTTACAAACGCTCATGTGATTTCATCAGCAGAAAGTTCGGTTTCGTGTAGAAAATGAAAGGACGTAATGGGCTGAAGATGTTGGCAATGTAATATAGTCATGCATGCACTTTGCATATCGCATAAAAGAATAAGGTTTTCTGTAATGTTTGTTCTGAGGCAGGAGGCTGGGACCTATGGTGCTTTGAATGGGCACGGCGCTTTTAAAGATTATTGAAAGCGCAATATGCGTGGGGGCAGGCACATTAAGGGGGGGGAGGGGGAGACAACTGGGAAGAGCAACTTTTAGTTTGTTGGAATGTTTTTATGAAATTTCCAGGGTAGGCATATAGCAAACCAATTTCAGTAACCACAAAATTTCATGCATTTATGTTCACTGGTTCCCAAGTTGCAGCCTTTTATTAGGATAGTCCATACAAGTTTCTTGGTCAGGCTCTCGTCAATTGGTAAATGTGCTAGGACTGTGAAATTCACTATGATGATTCCTGGGTGGGTTCTCTACACCAAGACTGAGCCACTTTTTTTTTTTCTTGCTGAAAATTTTCATCATAGCACTGGATGTGTTGTTACCCATTTGGCTTTATTAATGCAATTGTAATTGATTATCGCAAATTACAGAAGCAATAAACTTAAGAAACAGATTTGTCTTTGTGTTGGCAATTTATTAAGGTAAATAATAAAACAAACCTGATAAAAATCAGAATAATGGTTTCAGAAATATCACCTGACTGAAGAGCGTCACTGGCCAAAAAAGTCATTCTAAGAAAACGAACTTCAAAAGTTTGGAACACTTATTTTGTTCTAAAATGACTCTACACAGTAGCTGCATGTGCCTTTTTAGACTATTTTGCCTTGCCGCTTTTCCTGCTTGCGTTGCATCCATTTTTGAGCCTTTTTCAGACGCGTAGAGTCTTTCTCCGCAGCCTGTCGCCCGCTGGCATAACACCGAGCTTTTGTTGCGTAGCAACACATTTGCTACCTTCTGCGGCTAACTCGTCACACGTCTGAGAATGTGTGTGCAAATTCACAGTCGACAACGTGGTCGCACTGTTCGAGGCCGTAGTCACTGCAGCTAGCGAGCTTGGCGAATCAGGCGCACTTGAGCTGAAACATGCACACTAGCCCCACGGTGAATAGGTGCAACATCGCCTGCAGCAGCCTATAGGAGCTGCGTGATCCCCTACTTCCTCAAGAGGCGCGCGCTTACTTTAATCGCGGCTTCGCATTCGAGTCTCGGGAGACTTCAAAACTTTGAGAGCCCCCCAATCCCAATCATGAGTGATACCCGCCTCAGCGACACTGCTGCTGCTGAGGCTAGCAAAAAAAAAAAACAAGAATTCATGAGCAAAACACCAAAATGGCAGCGCTAGGCCTCATGGTTTGTAAACTGCGAGCACGCAAAGTATGGGGGGAGGGGGAGGGGGTATTTTTAGCGCTCGCTGGCTGCTGTGGCTTGTTATGTAATTTATTTTACCTACTTTTACGATGAATTACACTCATATTTTCAGAACAAATAGTTTGAGACACACTACGCGAGTACTATTTGGTTTTCAAGAAAAATCAACTTTTTCGTGATTGTTTTTTCAAACGGTGTGGCCCCCTTAAACACCACCAAGGAACTCAGAGAAGCGGATCTCGTTGCAGCGTTCATTGTGGCGAAACCCATTCTGTCTTTCTCATTTGTGTCAACACTTGTGAAAGCTACGTCGCGTCAAAATGACGTTGCGGAAGAAAGACCAGGAACAGGCGGTGCACTGTTTGCGAGCTCTGGCCTATCAATGTACCGTATAAACCGGACTATAGGTCGAGTGGGAATATAGGTCGACCCCCCAAGTTCAGGTTAACGGAAAAAAAAAAAGGAAAACAGCCCAAAACTGCCGAACCACATTTATTTGCGAATTGGGCGCACCGCATCCCGATCGTCGGAGCTCCCCTCTACCACCATCGCAACTGCTCCTATTCGTCCGACGAAGCACCACTGTCTTCTGAAGACGAGAGTTTGTCGCTGGCCGCCTCCCACAGTGCGTCGTCTTCAGTGCCATCCAGCGAGTTGCTGATGCAACATTTCTTGAAAGAATTTTCCACCATGGAATCCGGCAAGGAGCGCCAGGCGGAAAGCACCCAGCCACAAACAGTCGCAAGCGGAGGCCTCTGTAGGCGGCCCGTCGGTGTCTTGTGGTTGTCGCCGGACCTCTTGGTATTCCAGCCGCACTCGGTCCTTGAACGGCTTGTTTAGTACAACGTCGAGCGGCTGGAGGGTGGACGTTATACCACCTGGTCTCACGGCAAGGTCCGTTTTCCCGTCGCCGAGTGCGCGTTTCACTGCATCGGTCAAGTGGCCACGAAACGCATCCAACACCAGCATGCTGCGAAGACGCAGCAGTGCACCTGGCCGACGGTTCCACACCACTTGTATCCATTCGAGCATCATGGCCTCATCCATGTATCCCTTTTTGTTGACGCGAACGACAACACCGGGCGGGAACACTTCCCTCGGCATTGTCTTGCGTTTGAAAATGACGAAGGGCGGAAGCTTTTTACCATCTGCCGTGCATGCCAGCATGACGGTGAAGCGCGAGTGCTCGTTGCCAGTGGACAGCAGCTTCACATACTTGGCGCCGCGCTGCGTGATCGTGGTTGACGAAGGCATGTCAAACCACCTGGGGGTCTCATCGGCGTTGCCAATCTGCCCCATCATGTAGTCGTTCTGGTCCCGAAGCCGGTTTACGAAGCGCTGAAAGTTTATGAGCTTGTCCTCAAACTCCTCCGGCAACTTTTGACAGATATATGTGCGCCGCCAGAAAGAACATCCTTTGCGTCGCATAAATCGACGCACCCAAGAGTTCGGTGCACGAAACTCTTCCCTCGTGAGCCCACCTTCCCGAGCGAGTTCCAGGGCTTTGTTGCGAATGGTATCCACGGTCACTGGCAGCGAGCACGCACGAACTTCCCGCACAAAGTCCGCTAGCTTATCCTCCAGATGCGGATGAACGGCACTTCGTCCACGAAACGACATTTTTTGAGGATTGCACATCTGCTGATCTCTTTTCTGCGCCCTCCAATAGCGCACGCTTTTTTCTGATACACCAAAGCGGCGCTGAGCAGCCATATTCCCGTTCGCTTCTGCGAACTTAACAACACCTAGTTTAAACGCAGCTGACTACTGCCTCCTCGCACCGCTAGACATATTCAGTGAACGAAAAAAAAAAGGCCACTAAAAATCCAGCGCAATGTCAAACGAAGCGAAAACTCGGAACAGATCGGAAGCAAATCACGAACACAAAAAAAAAACAGACTGCGATTGGATTTGGATGCGGATATGGCCGCGTCTGGCTTCACAAGCACATGCAAGACATATTTTGCCAGACAGCGTCGCACTTTCGGCTAGACACCGCTATGTAAGACGAGGGGCGACTTTAGCTTATTATTTTATTGAAAAAATCTCGATTTATATTTCGGTTTATACGGTAGGCCGAATCGAACATGTTCACGAAGTAGACATCATGAAAATAGATTCCCTGTATCTTCGTTCTGTTTTAAATCTTCTTCAAGAATCATTTTCTCCTAAACTACTTTATGTATAACATTCGGGTTTGTTTCATTTTATTTGTCGTTCTCTTCTTGCAATGGAACTAGAATTACACTCAAACCTGCTCATTACAAAAATACTTCGTTATATCCAAAAGTTTGTTATAAACATACATTTGTAGCACTCTGTCTGTGTCAGAGCTATCTTTCATTTACTTCATTATAAGTGATAATTTGTATATCTGGGTGTATGTACCTCATGTGCTGGCGTTTTTGCAATTTCTTTTAGTCAAACAAGTAATTTTTGTCATTATTCTTTATAAAGAGCTCCAAAAAACATGAAAACTATCCTGCATAATTGCACCATTTTATTCTAGTTCAGAAGCTTTGTATTTATGCTTAGTTTATTCTGGTAAAAAAATCGGGTTTTCTGTGCTTTCAAGTTATCTTGAACATGGGGCAAGTGTAGTAAAAATAATAATTCATTTTGAAATATTGGGAGTTAAGGAGCAAAAACAAGTTTATTTTATATTTTGTTCAGAAAGATATACTGAACAATAGCAGTGTTCCATATAGTCACACGTATCAGCTTCTCACTTTTTTTTTTGTTTTCTTTGTTTTTTGGCTTGTTCTGTCATATCATCTGTCTTTCTAATGTCCAAATACTCTTGATAGCGGTTAATCTCGCCCAACCGTACAGCAGCGTTGTGCCTCAGTAGTATGTCAGATGGCCCTGAAAATATTTGCTAGAGCCATGCAGGTCTTTTTGGAAAGTTAGAACGATTTCAAACGTGTGGCAGTTCTGAGGGTTTCCATTCTAAAGAGCACAGCGCATTGTATTCTGTACGTGTGCCACGGTTCCTCTGCATTTTGGGCAGGCATATATACTCCTAATCATGATTTGTAGAACCTTCACATCAATCAAAGCATGTTCATTTTCATTACGGGTAACATTTTGATGTTGCGGCGATGCGTAATGAGGACAAAGCTTACTTGCTAAAGTGCTCGCAAAAGTGCGCCTAGTCTAATTTTCGTTTGTAGCCGAACGTGTCCATTTCTAATTATTCTGTGATTTCTAGAGAGTTACCTTTATTCATCATCACAAAAGTATCTTGCTGGTGCAAAGGCTCGGCATAAATGTACAGAACCGTGTCTTCATGAATGTCTCGCACACATAAAGCCAACAAACTCTGGTAAATGTCATGCGTGTCCCAATATAGTCGGAACACTTTTTTCTTAAGCCTGTTAAGGTCAGTGAAACTATAGTTATTGATATTCAACGGGGGTATGGTGGGGTAAACCCCCCAAAAAATCACATCTGCAATTTTGACAACGAAAAGTCTACTGTACTCTGAAGAACAAACCTGCGTAATGCCCTACGTCTAGCGGCCGCTCCAAGTGGTTTAAATGTTGCACCGAAGTGGGCCGCGCGCGGTCTGGAGTAAGCGGTATGCACACGCAAAACTTCATTTTTCTCAAATTGTGTTTTCTGTATATTTTTCAACTTTGGTGTACCTTTTCTCAAAACGTATTGAATCGATTTTGATTACACTTTGTATGTGTGAGCTACAACAAGTTAGAAACAATCTGAACTAAAAAAAGAATTGTGGATTTTATAAAAAGTGAAGCTGCAAAAAAATTACACAGATATACCCTCCGTGGCATTGTACAAGCAGTATTTTAATTTTTTTTTACAAAATCTTCTTTAAAATGCAATATCTTTTTAGTTCAGATGTAACTTAAAAGTCTCTACAGCAACACGCCTGAATATGGTTACATTCCTTTCGGTACTTGCAGAGAAAGGTACATTGAATAAGTGCACCCCCTTTAAAATTTGGAAGTGGGCAAAAATAGGATAAGCCACCTATGCATAGAAAAATGATGTCACTTGATACCCAGTGGCATTTTTTATGAGCATGTAAAATATTATAGGAATAGTTGTAGCTGTTTTTAAAATAGTTGCAGCTGTTTCTAAGATATTGCGCTAACTGACATATACCATTTATTCTACCATACTTTTTAAAAAGAAATTTCCTTAACGCAAAAAGCTCAGGTTGTGCACCATTTTAGAAAAAGGGGTTGGGCTGCTCGTCAGTTAGGCTCAGAAACATGGCCCTTCTGGCTCAATCAAAGGGCGCAAAAATGTGTGAGGCACTGGTTATTGTTAAGCAAGGCCTTATTACAAATAAGCAAAAAAAAAAAAAACGTTTTCGGTTGTCACCAAACATTTTAGCCTAACCTGTGTCCTTAAATAAACTTTGTAGCGACATTACGTTATGTCAGGCGTAGATGGGTAGTACACAAATTTGCCTAGTCTTGCCTAGTCTTCGTACTTGCAGGCTCCGAACGCACAAGTGCCTTCGTTTATTGCTGTGTTTTGGTCTTGTTTCGAATAAAAGAATGGACCATTGTGAACTGCGTGAGCCGATTTGAATTTGTGAGCCTAAAAAAATTTCAGATGGTGGGGCGTAACTGCTAAACCTTTGCCGACCTTTGTATTGCGGCTAAGCAGATACAGGTCACACGGAGCTAACCGGAGCCGAAAGAACGAGGACTAGGCAAGTACGCGTATTGCCCATTATTCCCATGCTGGCAGAAGCACCGTGCGTTGCAGCTCCCATAGACACTAGCGCAAGAGCTCTGTCCAGTGTACTTATAGGAAACTCTTTGATGTTGTGCTCACCTATGTCGCTCTGGGATCAGAGCCTCGGCCTCTGTGTGTTCTGGTTTGATGCGTGCGGTAAGTGGTGGCTGACAGTTATGGTCGATGTCGTTAAATGCAGAGGAGCAGCCGTTGTGGGTGAAGAAGGTGGAGCCGTGGAACAGCGTGCGGGTGACGTTCACACTCCCCCGTGATGCGGCGTTACGGCTGCGGCAGCTGGCCCAGCGTGGCGACCGGGCACTCCGAGAACTGGGCATCCTCTCGGTCCAGGTTGAGGGAGATCAGGTGAGCACTTGTGACTGTTCCACGCATGCTTGATTATTTGTTTGCTTGCACTCGTTCTTGCCTTCGCCACCAAAAACGGCTTGACCACTTGATTATGGCACTAGCAAGCTGAAGGCTATGAGATAAATTTTTTGCTGCAAGAGCCATATTTTCATCGGAAAGACTAAAAGGACCTGTGTACTTAGGTTTAGGTGCCTGTTGAAGAATTCAAGAAAGAACCCTAGATACGTAGTAGGCCAGAAACAATAGTTTGGCCTGTTGGTTTCTAGTGTGACATGTCTGATAATTCAGCGTACGTTATCAGTAAATTGCTCTAAACTTTAACACACTAAGCTGAATTAGTAGAACGTTATGCTTACATTACCAGGTTACCATAGGGCCATACAGTTCTCCTAATCCCTCGCTTGCTTTCGGGTCCTCTCTATGGAGGGTCAGACCAGATGGGACACCCTAAGAGATTTTTCGTTGAGAAAAGATTTAAGCTATCCTGCACATTAATAAAGAGCAATACTTTTGTT
This sequence comes from Rhipicephalus microplus, assembly GCF_013339725.1. Lineage (NCBI taxonomy): Eukaryota > Metazoa > Arthropoda > Arachnida > Ixodida > Ixodidae > Rhipicephalus > Rhipicephalus microplus. The sequence continues at coordinate 121,711,749 of NC_051167.1, forward strand.
TCAGAAGTTCCCTTCAGCACTTTAGAGTCTACAGGGCCCCTCAGCCAATAAAAAGGGCGATTAGCCCCTCCACATGTATTCATCCGCGCCGTGTCGTCTGCTCACCATCTTCGTGGCATATGCTCGCCAAATTGTGTATACGCGCTCTTTGCGGTTGATATGGCTGGTTTGTTAACTTGAAAATACACTAAAGCATTAAAGCAAGCAACTAATTTTGGCCAGCAATTTTGTCTCTCAAAAAATTTGGTAACTTGGAGATGTAGCATTGCGGAGACTCACAAAATGCTGTTTGTGTGGTATGAATGTGTCACATCGGTGACTAGATAGTAAACAATTGGAAAGGTGCAATTGTTTCAATTTAGGACAAACTGTACTTGAATCTGAACGCTCAACTTATTAAATAAGGAAGACGGATGGTCACTGTTTCTCTCTAATGCTGTTTGTTGCTTTCGTATGATTGCTTCTCCATCAACGCATTCCTTTGCGTCTGCCACTGCAACGCTCCCTTTCTCTCATTTTTGCAAGGTACTTTTTTTGTGTCCACCGTAGGAAATTCCGTCGCATGCGGTATGCTGTCCCAGGTTGCATGTCTGATATTTGGAGAAGCAGCGTTCTTGGTCTGGCGACATGGCTCGAGCACAACCTCAATGCATTAGGTTTAGCAGGTGCGGCTAAGCAAGTAGCATATCTCGCTAATAACAACACGTACCTGATGCTTTATCCTCACAGTAAGATGAAACTAATTGATGGCTGATTTCACCATTTGTGTATTGCTTTCAGCGCAGTGGGCGGTCACTTCTGCATGGGTGCTGCCATGTTAATTTTTAAGCACAGTTACCGGCGATAAGCGACTGGGATAATTAAATGCATATGAAATAAATGTGAAGAAAAATAAACGTACAACATATTGATGTGACAAACGCCAATTTCAGCCCACCCTGCCAATTTTGAGGCACTTATATCTGGGACTATGTTTAGCTGCACAACGTGACTCTTTCTTACACCCACCCCGTAGCTTTGGCAGTGCTGAAGTACAGTGGTAAAAAAGAGTATACAATATTGGTCAGTGGTGGGAGGAAGGAATGAATGCTCCAGACAAGTGAGGCAAGTTAATGAAGTTGCATAGTGACTTACTGAAAAGGATATAATAATCGGGGCAAATGAAAGAAGGTACGCTAGACAGGCACCGACTTCAAACCTCAATTTACATTAGTTTCAAGCACATGCACGATTCTGAATGAATGCTGGTTCGAAGTTGGTGCTTGTCTCGTGTACATTCTTTCTTTTGTCCTGCTTCTTTTGTGCTTTTCACTTAGTCACTATGCAGAGGCTTGCCTCAGGGTCACCCTTCATGATCACACATCTGTTTTTTTTTTTTTTTTTTTTTTTTTTTTTGGGGGGGGGGGGGGGGGTTGTTGAGTACAGTTCAAGTTGCAGAATCTGATCTCCTCTTGTCATTCCTGTGTGCAGATCATCAGCCTTACGCTTGCTGGTCGTTATGGGGAGCCACCGAAGGAAATCATCATCCAGAAGGCGGCGGAAGAGGGTAGTGAGCAGGGCTCACAGGCGTCGCCGCACGTGTCTGGAGTGCCATCATCATCCCCAGCTCTTTCCGCAGCTGCATCCAGTCGTGCAGGCTCCTCTTCTGCCACCACTACGCCTGCAGAGCCTCCCTCTATCCAGGCTAGGAGTCCCGCCTTTGCAGCTGCAGCGGCCACTTCAACCAGCGGCAGCAGCGGCAGTGCCTTTCGCTCTCCCAACGTAGTCGCCCCGCCACCGCGGGAACCGCTGCCATTTCTTTCGAGTGGCTCGTCGCGACTGGTGCGGCCCAGCGCCAAGACACGTCCGCCGTTTCCCTTCGCAAGCATGACTCACTCCATGAAGCAGAACAGCGCGGCGGCCGCCGCAGCGGCAGTAGCCACGACGACAAGCGGGAGCAGGTTTCCATTCTCACCCTCACCTCCTCTAGCCGCGGCACTTGGGGCAGCGCAGCGGCTCGGCAATGCAACGCGCGGCAACGTGGCACTGTCTAGTCCGCTGCTGGTGAACCTACTCCAGAGCGAAACGGGGTCCAGTGGCCCGCAGAAGACGATGATGCCTCCACCTCTGGACACGGGCCAGCCGACAAAGAGGAAGCGCAGGCCCACGAAAAGCAGCCGGGGCAAAGAGGGCTGTTCCCCACCCGGTTCGCCTGCTTCGCCACCCCCCATGAGCCCGAGCTGCGACATTGCTAACGTTCTTGGCAGCCGCAGCTACCCCCTGTCCTCCCACATTCCCGCCTCACCACCCCGTGCGGCGCCACCAACGGCGACAGTTTCCGTGGCTCCTCCTTCACCCCCCGCTGCTGTCGAGAGTCGCACGACCACTCACCTCATCAACCCTTTCACGGGCCACCTGGAACCCATGCCTTCTGACGAAGAGGACGACGAACCGGCTGTTCGGGACCTCGAGACCTCGGAGTCTTCCGAGAATGGAGGCCACTCGGAGCGCAGCCTCTCCGATGGAAGCTCCGGTGGCAAGGATCCAGGCAACCCATCTTCGGACACGGACTCCGGCATCGGAAAGTCAACATCTTCGCAGTCCTCAAACGACCCTGAGCCACCTATACGCGAGGAGGTGTCTCGTGTGTCTTTGCCGCCGACAGAAGGCGAGAAGCTCAAGCTGAGGCTAAAGCTCGACTCTAAGAGGACCTGCCCCGTGAAAACGGAGATAGAGGCGTCTTCACCACCTTCGCCGCAGGGCGAGCCTCCCCGGGTTCCGCCACTGCACATCTCCCTGCGTGGCCCGAACGTGGCGGTGGTGGTGAGCCCGCGGAAACCAGAGGCAGTCCCCAAGAAGCGACCGCCACGATCCCCACGGTCAAGCAATGGTGCGGAAAGTGGTGGGGGCGGCAACGACGCTCGGAGGGGCTACCGCGGGGCCAGGGCTCGGGCTGACAAGGGAGCTGAGCGGACGCGGGAGCTTAGCTTGCTGTCCGGCGGTGGCATCGTGCGAGTGCCCGTGTCCATGTCGCCGACAGTTGTGCTGACGCCGCTGCAACTGCAGCACCCAATGGGAGCCGGCAGCACCCGGAGGACTCTGCCGTCGCCTTCTTCTTCTTCCTCTTCGCCTTCTTCTTCGTCGCCCTCATCCGCCTCTTCCTCCTGCGCACAGAGTACAAAACCCCACTGGTCTGCCACCTCGCTGGGGCCAGAGGCAGACTCCTCCGTTAGCGGTGAGAACTGCGTTTCTCATGCGGCTGTCCGTGAAACTCCTTGGTGGAAGTACGTTTTCAAATCATAGGTCACCTCAGAGCCCACCAATGAAAGTACAAAATATTCCTGAATCATTGTTACACTGCAGCGTGATCTAGAGACAGTGCATGTTCACTTGTCTCTGTCCATTGTGATTCTCTCGCGCTGCTGTTAACAATGAACCAACGCAGACTAGTCATCTGTAAAATTCTCTGTATAGGTGTTCGCTTCCTCTGAAGAAGTGTCACATTTGCTCTTGCATACTGTTTATTTATTTATTTAAGGTTACTCTCAAGGTCACATGACATTGCCGAGGAAATTGTTAGTAGACAAACGAAGAAGCTGACTTCTGGCATTTTTGGTTCGACACATCTTCAACAGTTAGCGCAGACACTTCGAAGAGAAGGATGACGAAGAAGACACGCGGGTGCCTAACTTGCAATGTGTGTGGCCCTCCTTGTTATCACCTTTACACGTCTCTGCAATTTTAAACGCAAATGATTCGTTAAGTGTACAGTGTTAGATGAGAAATAGCATCGGGTAAAATAAAACTTGAAGGGCCTCTAAATCAACCAGAGGTGGAAATATAGTTGTGCACAAGTGTACAGCGAACATGTAGCTACGAAAAGTTTTCGACACTGTGCCATAATAATGGAGTTGATGATCCGCAAGAGTTCCTCGCTCGTTTCAGTTTTTCCCAGTCGTCTGCTCGTCTCATTTCTTCGTCGAGTGCTCCCTCTTCCTCCTCACCGAGTGAGGAGGAAGAGGGGTGAGCATGCTGGCAGATTGTTTTCGTGAATAGCATGAGCCGACAACCATGTTGGTGTTATGTCAACCGCTGAGGGGTCGAGGTTTACCAAAAGGCCAAGAGAATGTTTCTTTGAATTTGCAACCTCCACTCGTAGCACGACGCAGGGTCACTTAAAATGTGAAAGAGCCAGTAAAAAGCATTGTGGTTGAAAATTTCTAGTGTTGAAATAACTGCACACCTATACAATGTAAGCACACTGCCACAAGAACTTCACAAATAGGTGCTGCAATAAAGAAGTGACAAGGTTCAGAATGGCTCTCTTTTGCTAGTTTCAGTTTCTGGCTCATCCTTCCCACCCTTTTTTTGCTGTGGATAGAGGAAAGCGTAGCCCTTTTTCACGACTTCACCCACTACGCCTGCATAGCCCGTTGTCGGGGATATGTCATCGGCACGCAGCCAACGATCGGGCAATATTTCTCCCGCCTGTGCCATTGTTATAGCAGTGATAAAAGGGAGCACGGTGTGAGGAGTGCGGGGCACTGGTGAGGTGTGCACCCTTCCCCTAGTGGTAAAGGGGCAAGACACCTCTCCATCTCGGACCCTTTCCTTCAGGCAATACTGCATCTCCAGGTAGTCTCGAGCCCTACAAAATGACAGAGGGCGGCACACGAAAATGAAAATGTGGCCTGTCTATCCAAAACTGCGTTACTGGGTCACTGGGACATTTTGTAGTGCAAAGGACCAATCGACAAGCTCCGGGGTGCGTAACGTTACCCATGGGCAAGATTTTGCCACTGCATCTACGAGGAAGATAGGACAGGCTTAGGAAAGAAGCGTAGGGAGTGCTGTGATATTCTCAAAATGTGATTTCAGTGGTTTACTGTATGAATTTTGTGAGCTCGTCAGGGGGGAGGTGTAGAAGTCCGAGTCGTTTACTGGCCCTTTGAAAAGTTGTTGGTGGTTGTTTAGGGGAACATTAAGGGGTATTGGAAAAGCATACGGATGCATATTTGAAACGTCTAAAAAAACTCGAACTTTTATTATGCAAGATTTTATGTGGTGCTGTCGAACGACGGGGCACTCTTTATTCAACTATGCAGGGCTTTTTTTTTCCTCTCTTTTTTTTTTATTAAGGTGTTGCACTGTTGAAACGATTACTGACTGGAATGACTAGGAAAGGGAGAGGATTTCAGAAACAAGTCATGTGGAGAACGGTGTACATGACGTGCATAACTAATGGCAAAGTAGGCTGTGTATTGTGTGTCTCCAAGCTGTCGGCTGACAATTGGTTCTCACCCCTGATAGTGTAACTCTGTACAGAGGCGTCTGCCGAGGGGTGACAGTGTATCCATTAGTGCCATAGTGAGTCATACCCTGATTAAAGCAATTTTATGGGGGGGGTGGTTCTGCTTTTGTTCTTTCTTTTTTTCTTGGCACAGGGCGAGTCGTATCTTGATTAAAACATTTTAGGGGTGTGTGCCTCTGTTTTGATCTTTTTCTTCTCTGCAATCATGGCAAGTCGTACCTTGATTAAAACAATTTTAGGGGGAGGGGGATGGCGGCTGTGTCTTTTATTGTTTTTTTTCTTTCGGCACCGTGGTGCTTTATAAGCATCCTGGTACATTTATTAAAACGATTTTTGGCGAGAGTGGTGTGGCTTTTTTTTTTCCCATAGCAGGGTTCGTACAGGTCCTTGAAATCCTTGAAAACCCTTGAATTTCCAAAGTGAATTTTCAAGGCCCCTGAAAGTCCTGAAAATTTTTTGCCATTCTTGAAAGTCCTTGAATTTCCTGAGCAGTGCACTGTCATATCGACATCACGACCTTCTAAATATGGTACATTGGTGTGAACCTGTCAAACTCCTCATTTCTGAAGTATCAATGCGGCGTGGTTGCACATGATCCCATTTCGCAAAAGTGCATGTGAAAAAAACAGTTAGTTTCTGGCGAGGGTGAAGCATTGATTGTGATAGCAAGAAATTAGAATGTCACACGAAAAAGTGCAAGCAATCCTATACGTGCGTTGCACCTCTCAGGCACAGACGCACGAAAAGAAAGTGCAGAGGACGAGTGCTGGTGAACTACTGTCGTAGCTCGACACTGGAAGCGGGTTGCTAAAACAAATCAAGAACGGTCTTAGAAAAGAACACACTTGTATCCACAGGATTAGTGTAAATTAACCACTGTCCCAGTTGTTACTTCTTAGTTGTTGAGCAACGTGCTACGAGTGTCAACTGTGCACAAGCTGGCATTCTTGATGGTATGATGCCGTCAAATTTTAAGGCTGTAGCAAGCACCATGTGTGTTTAAAAATATATTTTAAGTCGCTTCCAAAGTGTACCTATATGCTCCTTCTAATCGAGACCTATCAGGAACACGTCCAGCACTCGCCTAGCTCTACAGGAAGGGCTACAAAAGTTCTAGTGATGTCACACCATACCTGTAGTCAGCTGAATGGCCTCCGGACTTCCGCCCCGTACATACTGGAAAGAATCGCGGCTGCTGCAGGTAGCGGCAAGTTTGTTTTGCAAGTGCTTGTGTGGCACCTGTGCAAGAGCTGACAATACTCGGCATGAAATGCGCAAAGCTTTGGAATCACTTGGCTAAGTCAGCTACACTGCTATGTACCTGCACAACTCGGTCCCCACAAACAGGAACTGAAAATTGTCCATATCAAAAAGGCGGCAAATTATATAGCGAGAATAAATGAATATTGGTGGGTGTATTGTGCTTATTGTAGCTATAATTCAAGCTTGCAGCAAAGAGCGTGCAAGCCATAAATACTGTGGCACGACCCCTTTAAGGCCTGACTGCACATGTCCGTTGAAGCCCATCAGCTCATAACTTCCCGACATGACATCGTGCCCTGTCCTATGGAGAGGATGGGAGAAGTTACAAGACTACACTCTTTTTTTATAAATGCGATATCCATACATTGTAAGTGCAATAAAATTGGTAATTTTTGAAAATTTTAGAGTGAGAAATTCAAACTTAGCATGCTGGTTTGAGTCCTTGAAAAACTTGCAACAAGGTCCTGGAAAGTCCTTGAAGATCCTTGAATTTTCGCTTTTCAAGCCTGTACGAACCCTGCATAGATTTTAATAGAGTTTTGTGTTGTTTCAACTGAGAAAATACTGTGGGTCATTGAATCACAAATGTCAGTTTCTTTGTGTAGTGTGGAGGTTTTTTATGTAAACTTGATTGATCAAGACTTTTTAGCATTTTAGTATCTTTATATATAATATGTCTGTGTGTGTAAGAGAGAGTTAAAGCAATAATGCAGACCTCGTTAGTGTGATAAACTTGGTTTTGACCTGTTTGCTGCTCGTGACAAGAATGCATGTTGTCATCAAACTTGAATAATGATCCTTGGATTGTGCTGTGTGCAAAGGACCGCTAGTGGTCAACACAAAAGGAGACAAACACAGTATGCTGTCGAAGCGAGGTGCTGTGCAGACCACATCATTATCACCAGTGTGAACTTTACAGCTGTGATAGGGAAGCCAGAACATTCGTATCTGCCAGGGGTGCACAAAAAGCTAAGTTAGGACTGAATCGGAAATGAGCTGATTAGTTATGACCGGAATCTGATACTGTCTGAATAGGTTTTTAATAGAAAGGTAGCCATTGTTAAAACAGCTTCAGAATTTCATGACATATCGTGCAAAACAAGCATTCAGATCCTTTGAGAAAGCCACAATACGGTTAATTTAATTAACAAATTGCACAATTATGTAAACTCCTGTGATCCCGTATACAGCAGTGACTTCAGTAGTCGATAAACCAGTGTTTATAGCATGGCCTTGGTAATGAATGCAGGCAAATGTAAGTGCTAAATACTGTCGACAACTTGCACAAACACAACACTTGCATCTGTTGGTATTCATGTGAATATGGGCGAAAATTGCACTCTTTAAGCTGGAAACAGGCCTGGTCCCCTCCTTCTCATGATGTGTATTGTAGATTGATAGTGTTGTTTTGCCAACACTGTTTTTTGTTCATAGTCGTACACCCTTAAACATAGACATAATAATTAAACCATTTCAAACCGAGCACCACACAGCTAAATATAATGAAATTGGTAAATAAGCCGTTATCAGAGTGTGGGCCTTAGCTCAAAAAGCTGGTAAGCATCAGCATTGAATACCATATGTGCCAGAATATGAATGTAGCCATATGTAGCAGTATTTCTTATGAATGTAGCCGTATTTGCCGAGGAGGAACTGATTGTTGCTGTGCAGTAGCGGCACAGTTCAAATCTTGCACAACAAAGCATAGCGCTAAAACATGAGCAGAAACTGACTGGTACACAACATGTAGGTAACTCTATTCTGTGAATATTGAAGACAGTGAAAACCAAAGTACTGCCTACAGAAAGTCTGTAATTCTGGCCAGTAGCCAATTTCATGATGATGATGGATTGCTTGCACATAAACCTTGGCAACACTAAGCTTTAAAAACAAGAACAATTTGTTTTAGTTATCAGTATAGTATTGATAGGGTGTACACACCTTTAATGTTTAATTTTAATGATTAAAACAAATAAAAAATAACTTGTTTTATTCAATTCTAGTGCCCAATCCACTGGAATATATTCATTATTCAAATTAGTTAAATTCTTCAATGCATGCTCTAAAAAGAGGGCTCTATTATAGGAAGCTTTGAGAGTTCCAGCGGTGCGCTTCCCAACACATCCAGTACTACATTGCATTAATTATCAGAATAAGTTATTTTACTTGTATATAAACATTGTGCAGTATACTAATTTTTTTTTGTTTCCTGTAACATTTTTTAATTCATATATTTGTACTTACTGAACATTTGTAATTTAAAGTAAAAAAAAACTGGCCAGTAGGTGGGTGTGATTTTCAAACAAAATTTTTTTCCAGCTCCACTAATGCATACTTTGGTCACTTTTTCTTTTTTAATCTGTAGTTTGAGATGAAATTTCACACACACTTCTCAAATCTAGATGTCTGCAGTTGACTAAGGTAAAAGAAGTTGATGTAAAGTTTTTTTTTTTTAGTTCACAGCTTATCTTGCTTGTAAATTTAGACCAAATGGGCAGTTCTCACTTTGTATAAAGTCTTTTCAACTGCTACTTCCCTAATATTTATTTCATTGCATTTATTCTAGTTATGTGCCTGAATGCCAGTGCTCCACTCAGTTCAAAACAGGGCTGCACTGCGAAAATTTTTTCAGGGGGGAGGTTGTGTAGAACAGCTAACTTTGGCAACTGGTGGTCGATGTGAAGGCGTGTCAATACTTTAGTATCACTCGAAAAGTTGAAGCATTAAAATAATTTGAGGGGTTTTTGAATCTCTCAACTCCCCTCTGGTTATGGCCCTGGTTCAGAAGTTTATTAGTTACTTATTATAGCTGGTGTAACTGCCACATTTAGCACATTTTATGATGAAAAGTACTCACCAATGAGCAAAATGAGCAAAATTTTTGCATTTATACATTTTGGTAAGTTACATTTTAGATTGGGTTCATTCAGGCAAAAGAACACGAATTTACAGTGTGGTTATTTATGTATTTAGTTGGTTTTTTTTTGCACATATATGTGTGCTTGGCCTGCCACCCTGTTGTGTAAAGCTGCAGAACTTGTGATAAGTCTGCTACCTAATGATTGCAATGGTTGGGACGTCAGGCACTCTTCCAGCGTTTGAAATGGGCACAGTTCACTGACCTTAAGTGCCTGTTTGAGAACCACGTAGAGCGCAGTATATTCGAGCTTCCATATAGTTATCGAAGTATTGGTGCGGCATGATTTTTCAGCCTCTTGCAGCTTCAGGAGCTTGGAAGTTGCACTATCTCGGGAATGATTGCAGCTTTCTTGCAGTGCTTGTGTTTTTTTTTTTATCTCATGTGTGCTGTTAATTGCTTTCTTGTGATAAGTACCAACCAGCCCACCTTTCCCCCCTTGTTCATTTGCTTACAGTGTCTGTTTTTGAATTCTCTCTCTCATCATCTCACAGATGGTTCCAGCCCGCTGCGGGACCGTCCCGATCTACCTCACGCCCTGCGGTCTGCGGACAACGACAGCGTCGCTGCCACGTCGGCAACGACAATGACGGTAGCGACGACCGTGGCAATTCCGCCGCGTCAAGCTGGCAACAACGAACCTGCCACAAACAGTGCCTTGGGAGCCCTCGAGTGCCACACAACGCCACACCGGACGACACCTAGGCCCAGGAGTGTTCCAACGCCTGAGACGAATGGCGTGCTGCACACTGACGAGGAAGAGCAGCGATCACCCAGCCCCTGCCGTGCTTCCCCGTCCTCCCTGGCCAAGACGATGACAACAGTGGCAATGACGAGTGCAATAGAGAAGAAGCCCCTCGCCAACTGCGTCGACGGACCCATCGCCAACCACATCGGCTCGACCAAGGGCGACGGGGTCGACGAGCTCCGCGAGATGGCTGAGCGGAGGCTGTCTCCGACACCTATGGCGCGGATCATCTCCCTGGATGCCGTCGCAACTAAGAAGGCCACGTTTGGCGGTCCCGTTTTCGAGGTGTCAGACGTAGACGTGCCCGCGGCGCTCAAACTGGGTGGCCTGGTAGGTGGAAACCACAGAATGCCCCTGCTAATTTCAACTGGCGGTGGTGGCGGAACGTTTCGTGGTGACGTGATGCTTCGCCAAGAGTATGCTGCCGCCACCCACCACCACCCGCACCACCACTTCCACTGCACAACAGCTAATTCCGTCCTCAAGCCCGGCATCGTGCGCATGAACCGGCTCAGGTTTGGAGCGGGCTTTGCCGCAACCACTGCAGCTTCTGCGGTCCCAGCCACAGGAACGTTGCAGCCGAGGGTGGAGGCATTGGCGTCGAGCGTGGCCGCAAAGACCAACGGCATCGCGTCGTCATCGCCACTGCAGAATGAGTGCGACTCGACGATAGATGCGGAGTCTAGCCTAGACTCTGACGACCTTGTCCCAAACGGGCCATCAACGACGTCCCTAGTGGCGGCAGCATCACTGTCGGCAAGTGCAACATCACAGACGCTATCTGCGGCAAGTGCAATTGTGTCCAGGTCGGACGGGTTTTCAGAACTGCCACTGTCTCGTGGCCTTTGCGACTCTGCGACCAACGGCAGTGTGGATTTTGTTGCAGTGGTCGGCAGTGACAATGGTGTGACGACCACAGGGAGGGCCGAGGAGAACGGGGAGGGTGTGTCGCCGGACTCAAACCACGAGCCGCTACCACGTGACCTTTTAGGCCCCAGCGACACGGATGGTGACAAAAGCGGTGAGGAGGAGGAGGCAAGCTCGGCCCTGTCTGAGGAAAGAGGTAATGCCATTTTGCCTTTTGTCAAGGAGCGCTACAGATAGCCTGGCCAACTGGCTTCTGTTGCAGAGGTAAAGCATACCGCAATAACATCACCTTTGGTGAAATTTAAGAGCTGAAAGCAAACAGCGAAGTAAATACCATCTGTTACCACTGTAACCATGTAATTTGCTGGCTTCGACCAGCTCTTGCATGTTAACTAGTTGGTGCTGCTGTGCTGGGTTCTATTTTCAAGGATGTGAATGCTCGCAGCAAAGAAGTAAACGCCTGTACTCTAGCGAAGCACTTGAATGGCCTTCCATCACCCACCTCCATTCCATGAAGCTGGTTCTTCAGGTGGCAGCTCTGTTAGTTGGCTTTATGATCTCCTTTTCACACACTCGACACTGGGGATAAAGCTGCCTTTTTAGTACAGCTCTCTTTCAGTGCATCGCAAGTAAAAGCTGGGTGCTGAGCAGTAATTGAGCTGAAAAGTGGTAGGGTTTGGAAGAATTGTTTTCAAGGTGTTCCTCTGCAGGCAGGCCCGTAGCCGAGGTGTGGGGGCTAGGCTCCTTCCCTCCCCCTAAATTCATGTGAGGAAGCGTGTTTTACCAAAAATAATAAAAATATCTATTTTTTTAAAATACACTTAAACCTCGATATAACAAAGCTAGATATAATGAAATATCGGTTATAACCAAGTATATAGAAGTAGTCTTGCAATAAAGTGTTCAGAATAAACCTTTATAATGAACTTTTGTATATAACAAACTGTGAAGAGGTTTATTAGGCGTTAAGGATAGCGACGAGACAGCGTGAAGAACCGTCCAGAGATCGGCACAGCAACGAACCGAAGCACCAGCCGGGCGTTGGCGATGCTGCTTGCTGCAGGCACATTTTCTTCTTCACAATCGCCCCTGCTGAAAAGGGAGCCATTTTGGTGACCTAAGAAGTTTCAGGCAGAGGCTCATGATACTGTTTCAGACGGGAAACATGGACGATGTCACGTGCACGCCGGTGCCTGTCGTCCAATCGGGAAACTGGCTCAATTAAGTAATTAACCGGAGAGGTTTCCTCCAAAACAGTGTAAGAAGGCCCCTCGTACCGGGGGACAAGTTTCGATGAGAGTCCTGGAGTTGGTATGGGATGGCAAGCCACACAAGAGACCCTGGGGCATAGCTGGGATCCGGAAGGAAGGTGCTACGGTTTTCTTTCTGGCGTTGCTGCTCGTTCGAGGTGAACGTACGGGCGAGCTGGAGGCACTCTTTGGCTTGGCAGAGTATGGAAGTGTCTGCAATCTGCCAGTCGCACGTAGCGGTGTTGATTTGCGTCACTGGCAGTCAGGACAGCACTGCACGAAGTTGCTTACAAAATTCTACATGCCGCGCCAGTAATAGCGATGGCGAAGGCGTTCTTATGTTTTGAACTCTCCGCATGGCCACATTGTGTATCGTCGTGAAGAGAGGCGCATACTTGCGATCGTAAAGTGCGTGGAATGACCACTAGCCACCGGCGGCTATCGGGAGCGTAGTTACGTCGATGAAGAAGTTGATCGCGGATGGCAAAATGGAAAGCTTGACATTGGAGGGATCGATATACCGGAAGGTTGGGCGTGCCGGATAGATATTCGAGAAGAGATGCGATCCACGGGTCACGGCGTTGTTCGGTGGCAATCGAGTCAAGATTTAGTGATGACAAGGTCTGGAAGCAAGTGTTTCCGCACGTCGGATCTGGTGGTAAAGGTGAGCGGGACAGGGCGTCAGCGTCGGAGCGTTTGCGTCTGCAGCGGTATACGACGCGAATGTCGTACTCCTGGATGCGGAGTGCCCGTTGCGCAAGGCGGCGAGAAGGGTGTTTCAGCATGGAGAGCCAGCAAAACGCATGGTGATCAGTTACTAGATCGGACGGGCGGCCGGGACTTTCCAAGCACCCACACCAGAGCCAAACGCTCTTTTTCTGTCAAGCTGTAATTAGTTTTGGCTTTTGTCAGAGTGCGGCTAGCGTAGGCTACAGCGTATTCTGAATAGCCGGGCTTTTGTTGAGCGAGGACAGCGCCTAGCCCAACGCCGCTGGCGTTGGTGTGCACTTCGGTAGGAGCCATCGAGTCGAAGGGGCTAAGAATAGGTGGGGAGGTGAGCAGACGGGGCAAAGTAGTGAAGGCAACGTCTCATGCAGGGAACCAGGAGGAGAGGCTCACGTCACCGCGAAGAAGCTGGGTTAATGGTGACATGATGGATGCAAAATTGCGAACAAAGTGCCGGAAATAAGAGCATAGGCCTACAAAACTGCGAAGTTCCTTCATGGTCGTCGGCTTGGAAAATTCTGCAAATGCTTGAAGTTTTGCTGGGTCAGGTAATACGCCACGCTTGGACATAATGTGGCCTAGGATGACGAGCTCACGTGCAGCGAAGCGGCATTTTTTCAGGTGAAGCTGCAGGCCAGCATTAGTCAGACAAGTCAAAACGTGCCTGAGGCGCAGGAGGTGCGTAGGAAAGTCATGCGAGCCCGCCGCGGTGGTCTAGTGGCTAAGGTACTCGGCTGCTGACCCGCAGGTCGCGGGTTCGAATCCCGGCTGCGGCGGTTGCATTTCCGATGGAGGCGGAAATGTTGTAGGCCCGTGTGCTCAGATTTGGGTACACGTTAAAGAACCCCAGGTGGTCGAAATTTCCGGAGCTCTCCACTACGGCGTCTCTCATAATCATATGGTGGTTTTAGGACGTTAAAAGCCACATATCAATCAATATCAAATTATAAGGAAAGTCATGTGAGAAAACCGCGACATCGTCGAGGTAGCAGAGGCACATATTCACTTGAGGCCACCTAGTGTATTATCCATAAGTCGTTCAAACGTGGCAGGCGTGTTACAAAGCCCAAAGGGCATGACGTTAAACTGTTATAGTCCGTCAGGTGTAATAAATGCAGTTTCTTGGCGATCGCTTTCAGCCATTGGAACTTGCCAGTAGCCAGAACCGGAAATCTAGTGACAAGAAGAATTCCACTCCGTGAAGGGTGTCAATGGCATGATCAATGCACGGCGAAGAATAGACGTCCTTGCGGGTTATCTTATTCAAACGACGATAGTACACGCAAAATCGGATAGATCCGTCTTTCTTACGCACCAGGATGACAGGAGACGCCCAGGGACTGTGAGATGGTCGAATGATGTCTCTAGGAAGCATATCTTCGACTTAAAACGTTGATGACGCGGCGCTCTTCAGTGGAGACTTTGTATGGTCTTTGACGCAGTGGCTGGTATAGGCCAGTGTCAACATGATGTTTGACTTGCGACGTGCGGCCTAGTTGAGGTTGCGACACATGGAAAAAATACCGGAACTCATGCAGAAGATCAAGCAGGTCAGCATGTTTGGTGGGAGTGAGGGTGTCGGCGATGGCGCTGGAAAATGTATCCTTGGACGACTTCTCGAGTGCCGACAGTGCCTAGTCGCAGTAGTCATCCGGGACATCAGCCAAAGACGAAGGGTTGAGATCCTGCACGTGGCCGAAACATTCCCACTGTAAGCAAAGTGACAGGGGTGGAAAGCTGATTGAATACGAACCTATTGCTTCTTCCGGCGGCAAGGTCAATCGTTGCGAAAGGTAGAGGACAGAGCTCGACAGCTCGTGAAGATATCGGAAGGCATAAAAAAAGACTGTAGCGTCGCTGTAGGCGTTGCATGAAACGGGAACAAGTGCGAAATTTTCAGGTGGAATATCGGTATCTTCATGCACGAACAACTTCGGCAGCTGATGAAGAGCGTCAAGTGATGGGACATCACACAAGGGTAAAAACTCAACTTCAGCGCGTGCACAGTCGATGACGGCATTATGGCGGGATAGGAAGTCCCACCCGAGGATGACGTCATGCGAACAGACAGCGAGGACAGTAAACTCCACGATGTAAAGAATGCCTTCGATGGGACACTCTTGCAGTGCAGGCTGCAAGACGCGTTACTTGCTGTGTGCGCGGTGTGAAGCGACAGTCCCGAAAGCGGCGTCGTGACTTTGCGTAATAAACAGCAGAGATTAGCGGCAATAACAGAAACAGCGGCGCCGGTGTCCACAAGGGCGAAAGTACAATAACCTTCAACAGTTACTGCGACCACGTTAGCAGGAGAGGGGCGAGGGCTTAGACAGTTCAAAAAAGGCGCAGTTCTTGCCTCTTGAACTGCGGTGCTTAGTTTTTCTGGTCAGAGGGTCCGGGCCGGCGACGCATGGGGGAGGGCAATTGCTGACGAGGAGAGGGTGCGCGCGGTGTCACGAAGTCGGGTTCTTTAGGAGAGGCATAGCGAAGTGATAAGACCGGTCCGTATTGGGCGAAGGGTTGGCTGCCGGGTTGTGACGATCGGGCATGGTCGCCGAACGTCTGAGGTCGACGGGGGCAGCAGCGGGCAACGTGTCCGGGAGTGAAGCAGGTATAGCTTATCAAACTGTTATTGGCTGTCCTCCAAGGATTGGCGATTGGCAGCAGCGGGCAATGTGTCCGGGAGTGAAGCAGGTATAGCATATCAAACTGTTATTGGCTGTCCTCCAAGGATTGGCGATTGGTGGTGCCGCCCAAGGTGCAGTATAAGCAGCCGTGTGTGCGGGCTGTGAGCGCCTGGTGTAGGGCGGTTGCGGAAGCCTACTCACAGCGTCTGCATATGTGAGCGGCGCTGCTACAGGCTGCATCTCTTGCAAACAGGCGACAGAAGGAGCCACAGGCTGTGCTGCATACGTTAGGGGTACGGCCGCAGGCTGCACGGCTGGCGGATAGGTGACAGGAGCGCCTACCGGCTGCGCGACACGCGGGCACACAGCTAGATAGAGGCTGCTCGTGGAGCGCAAGGGGAACAGCTTGGGCAACCTCTTCCGAAATAGCAGTGCGAAGCGGGGCATGTCGACGGGTTGTGGACTCATGAGTAAAGGGCACTAGGGAAAGTTGGCGGGCGACTTCCTCACTGACGAAGGCTCAGACTTGCTGAAGAGACGGTGAATTGTCAGGCATGGTGTCGAAACTGGACAGTGACGGGACAGGACGCTGAGGCTGCCGAGTCAGAGTGCGTTGCTTCTTCAACTCGTCGTAGCTCTGACACAAGCTGACAACTTTGGAAACTGTGCTAGAATTCCTAACCAAGAGCATTTGAAATGTTGAAATGCGCCGTCGTCGATGCCCTTCAGGATGTGTTTGACCTTGTCAGATTCGGGCTTGGTGTCACTCGCACGTCAACAAAGGTCGACGACGTCCTTAATATATCTGGTAAAGCTTTCTCCAGTCTGCTGAGAGCGGACCCACAAGCGCTGTTCTGCCCGCTGCTTGCGGACAGCCGGCGAACTGAACACTTCTGCACATGATGTCTTGAAGGCGCTCCATGTGGAGATGTTGTGTTTGTGGTTGTTAAACCACAATTCGGTGACGCCAGTGAGATAAAATATGACGTGGCCCAGCTTGTCGGCTTCATCCCACTTATTATTGGCGCTCACCAGTTCGTAGTGCTAGAGCCAGCCTTCGCCGTCGGTCCCATCCGCACCGCTGAAGGCCTTCGGGTCCCGTAGCCTAGGATGGCCAGGGCAGTTGAACTGGGGCGAAGGCGCCGATGGAGTGGCGTTGTCAGTCATGACGGGCGGTAGCGTGTGGCTTCGCAGCTCCAGGGTGTAGCGGCGGGGATAAACAGCACCCTCCACCGAATGTGAAGAGGTTTATTAGCAGTTAAGGACAGCGACGAGACAGCATGAAGAACCGTCCAGAGATGGGCACAGCAACGAACCGAAGCACGAGCCGAAAGAGCGGGGCGTTGGCGATGCTGCTTGCTGCAGGCACATCTTATTCACTTATTTTCGTGTAATATGCAACTTTATTATAATGAGGTTTGAGTGTAATCCAGGTCTCAAAAAGTGCCCCCCTCCCCCCACCCACCCGAAAAATATCCTTTGCTATGGACCTGCTTCCAAACCTTTTGGTAGCAGGCATCAGAGTGCTGGTGGACAAAAGCGCTAGGCCTCCAGCGGCCTGTGAGTGGTTTCCCCGCTGTAGAGAAGACCCAGATTATGGCACCCTAGTTCTGAAACTTCACATTGTTGACATTAAATTGAGCTTAGCCACAGTACTGTGCAATGACAAATTTATTTTTGTTCACTATACTAAATGCTATGAAGTTGTGCAAGAGTTCACGACCCAATAGGTGCAACAGTGCAAGCACTTATGTACTATGTACACCAGGTAGTAAAGCCTAAGTTACAGCTGCTTGAAATGAAAAAGCTTTCTTTATAGCTTCAGTGCCTTTCGCTAGAGCTTCTGTAATTTTTAAATAAGTCTTTCCCATTGTCATCAGCCTTAGTGGGCAAGGTTCACACATGTCTGCAGCAGGTTGTATAGGTGTCTACACTAGTTTATGCTTGCTAGTAATGTTAAAAGTTGAATATTTGAAAAAGTTGAAAAGAAAAATGGCAGCTATGACGTCATCATAGCTTGTTTTGTTGACCGCAGCATGGTGACTCGAGGGAAGTAGGGGGTCACCTCGGGGTCACCTTCGAGGGTGTCTGTAGTGCTATGAAGTCGGTCGCTCACGCAAACTTGAAAATAATTTATATAACCTTCCAAGCTATATTCGCTGTTGATATCTTGCAGATGATATACGAATGTTCACAAGAATCGACCCCGCAGGCTATCTCGGTCCCGAAATTTTGTGTCAGTACCCATTTAAGGTACTATAGTTAGGCTCGTTATACCAGTTGTACCTGACGTGAAAATGGCTTCACTATATATATAAAAATCCGTTATAACCATGTATTGATATCACTGAATTGATCCCAAAATTATTCTTCAATAACTTCGTCTGCAGGTTTAGTACTTAGAGGTTCAGTGTGTGCCCATGCAAAGCGACCATCTTGGGGACGTGATTCAGGATCAGATTGATACACATGCAAGTCCTGATATGTGAAGCTCGTTTTTACATCAATTGCTTTTCAATATTTATTTTCTTGTTTGCTCTTTCTTTCGTTAGCAACATAGAGCTCATATTTTGTAATATTTACAGTTAGCCTGTCTTTCAATGCAAGCACCCTTTTCAGTCACTAAGCTGCTTAGAAGCTTCTACTGCAGGTAGAGAGTGCCGTTTATAAAATCTGGCAGCTTGACACAAGAAAGGTTATGCTTTGAGTGCCGCCAGGTTTGTCTACATCCTGGAGTTCACATTTGTAGCATAGCTAACAATAAGTAATGCTGCATTTAGCGATTACAGTATGGGCTGGATTGAAACTTCTTACATGGAATAATTATTGAATGGTCTGATGCTTAGGCAGCCTAGGGATGGAAGTTTAAAAAAAGAGGTGTTAATAACCTTCCTAAAAAGGCCTCGCATATGACAGGATTTGCCACAGTTGAATTGAAGCACAATAAGAACCACTCGAATGTGCCATCAGTAGGTGCTCTAGAAATTGATGGGCCACTGCACAGACACCTACGCTTTGCCACCTTGGCCATGGTTCGAAAAGACGTGAACAGAAGTGCAGTACTGGTTCATGGTGCAGAGCAGTTCCGTTTCACCTTCTCTATAACCTCAATTGCTTATAGTAAAAAGTAAATGATAGAAAACTCTTTGGAGCACTCCTAGCTAACTCGGACCCTGGCCTTGCGACTAACTCTTCAGGCATACGCCGTGCTGGCAGCATGAGCGAGTGGAGTGCCTTGGTTGCGGGGCCCCACTCGTCTAGCTCCTGAACTCCTTGTCTTTCTCTCAGCAAAAGTTATTCTCCTTTCCTCCAGGGAGTTCGGTCTCGCCACCGAGCGAAGATCCCTGCAGCAACATTCCGCCGGACCGGCCGTCGTCGGCATCGTTGCCACCTGCCGCACCCTCTCCTCTCTCTCCACCACTGTCCTCCTCCCCTGGAACCACTGCTGTGGTGGTGGCCTCTAGTCAGTCGATGGCCACCCCATCCGAGGCAGTAGTGACCCCTTCGCTCACGGCGGAGGCAGCCGTGGTGGCGAGCTCCACATCCTCTTGCTCCTCCTCCTTCACACTACCTTCTTCCTCTTGCTCGTCCTCCACAACCTGGGACTCCTCACGGCCGACGACAATATCCGGCATGGCCGAGGTAATGCCAAGGACCCAGCCCCAGCCCACTTGCAGTTTGGCGGACGTGCCTTCAAGCACGTTACAGGTGAGTGTGGAGCCTGTCGTTCATTAATCCTAAAAAGAAATAATGTACATTCACTGCATTTCACTTGCTTTGAAGGGACTATGACACGTCATTCAGCTATATGTGATTATGAGCAAAGAATAAAAGTAGACTGTCTATCCTGCTTATTCATATACGAAAAATGGATTATTAATGTTTCAGTGCGAAAAAACCCCTATAAGTTCGCTGGCTGTAAGCACCCCACCTACCAATTGGCGCACACCTGTTCCGCCGTGGGGCATGTGATGTGACGAAAGCCGCTTCAGATCGTTTATGCCAAGCTGTAATTACTCAATTACACATGCTGCTGACCACGAAACTAAATCGTTTGCGGGAGTGCAGATGCTCGCAGTGCAAGCAGCTTGTTATGTCACACTCGTAAGTGTGCCAGTCTTGCTCAACTCCCACAGTGCTCGCATGCTTATATGAATGTTCAATATATTTTCAAATATAAATTAAGTTTTCTACCAAATTTGCTGAAATTCCGCTGGCTTGTTCGTGAATATACGCGAAACAACCCACATAAGGCAGGTATTGATGGAAAATTGTGACAGTAGTAGCTGGTCAATGTTGCAAGATGTCATTACCTCTTTTGCCGATTGCTTTTATGTGTCTGTTAAATTTGTATACTGTAAGGCTCTGTAAAAGTGTACTGAGAAATCAACTGTCAGTTGCGACGGCAGTTTGTGAATGAAGGACATTGTAAGAATGTGTGCATTCATTCCCTGGATAGGGTTTCCTACAGTACTGCATACACTCCACTAAGGGCTGCTCTCCCCATCTTTGCAGTCCAAATTCTGAAAAAAAAACAAAACAAAAACAATGATGATAATGAAATAAAGATATCTTACTAGCAAACGGCAGTGTTGTTACATCTCGCCTATGGTGCATATATCGGGAGTCACGGACATTGTGAATAGTTAAAAGTTCGTCAGAATTTCCAGTGCCATAGATTTCATTGGGAACGATTGGTTAATGAACGTGTGGATCATTGAGCAATGATACCCATGAAGACATATAGCGGTGGCGAAGATGTCCACAGCTAGATGCCAGATAGCACATCGTCAGATATATATGACACATTTAAATAGCTTTTTCTATATGTGGACAGGAAATTCAACAAAAATTTCACACTTCTGTTGCAGAGCCACACCCAATCAGAATTGTGAGGGAAAAAAAAGTGCTACCCTCACACAAGTATACGGTATTTAGGAGGAGGGAGTGTGGCCTCTGTGATCATTTAACAACCATGTTAAATGGGTAGTACTCCATAGATTTGCCTAGGTCTTCAAGCTTGCAGATTCAGAATGCATTTGTGGCTTTATCATTTCTGAATTGGTCAGCCTAAAAGGGTCAAGGTGCTGTGTGGGATCGCTGAACTTCATCTTGCAAGAATGTGGCTGCAGCTCAGATGAAGCCGAAAATTCCCATGCTGGCTGAAGTGCCACATGTTAGATTTGCTTTTTACGCTAGATTTCTCTGTAGTGTACTGGTATGAAACTGTATGGTTCTCTCAGTTGCAACGAAAAAAAGTATGGGCAGCTTGCACTAGTGCTGCAATGCTGAAATAATAGCGTATTTTGTGGCTAATCTTGATTGTTACCATGGTCTTCATTAGTATTATATTCATTAGCAGGGCCTTAATTTGCAGGTCCCCACTTATAAGGTCTTAATTAGCAATGTTTTATTTGCTTTCACTTCAGTTTGTCCTGTACTTCTTCTTTGCTTCAGAATGAACCTGACCACTTTGATGAAATGCTGACATAGCATATTAATTGTATCAGCCTCATTAGGTTTGCCTTATTATGCCTTATTATGCACATTCCTTATTATGCACAAAATTATTAGACGGTACTGAGAAATGTACTAACTATCCTCATTTCTTGAATGTAGTCAGTGCGAGCAAACTGTATTTGTAGTCTGTACCAACCTTAAGAGGACGGAGAAAGCTCACACGGGCCGAATTGTGCTCCTGGCAATCATTTCTGTTACATGCTTATGTTTTCAGGTTCCTGGAGGCCAAATGATCTCGCCTTCCATGTGGAGCACCGCTGGCAGCAGTAGCAGTAGTGGTGGTACCAGCAACGATCCACAGCAGCGGCTCACTTTCATCTTCAAGGGCAACCTGACAGCATCAACAACGGCCTCCTCATCGTCCTCAACCAGTGGCCACCCTGTGCTGGCCCTGCCGGCCAGTTCTGGCAGTGGTGGGCCGAAGCCAGTTCCCATCAAGCTTCTGGCCCTTCCATCGGGTGCCTCTGGGCTTGCCCTCAATTCGTCCTTGGCCGAGTTGATCTCTTCTCCGGCCACCCAAGGGGGCTCGTCACGTTTGGCAGCCACCAGGTCCGTGTCACCGCCGATTCGACTCGTCGTCTCCAAGATGGCATCAACAGCCAAGGGTGCTGGCAACATCAACCAAGGCAGTGCATTCGCCCACTGGTACTTCGTTGTTGACCTCCAGCCCATCCATGGCAAACATGGTCATGAAGTCGGTGATGTCCACCGCAGTAACAGCAATGACGACGGTGGCACACTCGCCTGTGGTGACAACCAGTGCTGAGGCAACTCTCCCTTTGATGTCATCCGGTATGGCACCATTGTCAGTGAATGTGTCTCTACCGGTGCTGCCAGAGGAGCGGCAGCCAGTTGTGAGCGGTGTTTGTGAATCGCCAGCGGAAGCAGAAGTGCCCATCAAACTTGACTCTCGTGAGGCAACGTGTGCAATGGCGGGGACATCCTCTGTGGTTGTGACCGAGGCAGATACACGCGGAGGAGTCGCCGCGGCGCTGTCTGCCGAGGTGGTGCCGACGACCCTCTCTGAGGCAGGTAGTAATGGCAAAGGGGAGTGTGGTGGTGCGGAAAAGGGCCCGTTGTCTGCAGAGCGGCTTGCTTCGCCCACATTGTTGTCGGGTGTATGTGCGGACTTGGCAGAGGATGGCGAGCTGGCGGTGCTGAGCCCATCGGTGATCGCCAATCACATTGGGTCGCCACAGCTGCCTGACTCGCTGTCAACGCTATTGGACATGGCGATAGACCCACCCGATGATGATGACGATGATGAGAGTGAGCTGGCGAGCAATCGTGATTCACCATTGGCCGTGTCGCTGCTTCTCACAAACCACAAAGACTCTGAAGAAGAGCCGCATATGCGAGAACACGAGGCTGACCTAGAATTGCTACGGACATGTCCTGAAGCTTCGGTTGTTTGTGTGCCCGGCGACGAACTGGGGGACGATGGCCGGCTTAGGAATCAGAGGCGGCGGGCAGCGCAAGGTAGCTTGTGTGGTTTGTTTGTCCAATTTCGATAGCAGAGCTTATTGAACTTGACAGTGCTGAACCCACAGGACTTAGCAAAAAAACACAACACACGGGCTTTCAGCTGGCTATCTATTGCAAGACACCAGGAATGTATACATACACACTTAAAGTGTACAATACACTCAATCGTCGATATAACGAAGTAAAGGAAAAATAGTCCTCTAAGAGATATAGTGTTAAGAATATACCTTTATGACGAAGTTTTGGATATAAGGAGCTTATTTTCAGGCAAGATGACACTTCGTAGTAATGGGGTTTCAGTGTATTGGAAAATCTATATCTTTAGCTGGGTTTCACATGCATGTAAGCAGTAATTTGCTTGACAGAGACATTCGGATATTATTTCTTGCATATGCCACCTTTTGTACATCTTGCATGTTTTACAAACAGATGTACCATTAAAAGATTTTTATGTAAGCAATAGGTTAAGCAGACATTCAATTTTTTTTACACTTCTTGTAAATTTATGTTCTATCTCGACAACTCAGTCACTGTGTGAGCCACTTGGTTACCGCTGATTATGAAATGCGCCAGTCATTTTGAAAATACAAGAAGCAACAATGGAGTGAACAGGGTGGTGAATTTCTTCTTCTTCTTGTCCTGGTTTCTTGGCATACAAAATGGTACACTTTGATGTGTACGGCTTGGGCTTCACGGAAAGTAGTTATTGGCGACTTAAGATTAGCACGGCGAGCTTGGTTATTCATAGACCCGAAGGTATAGCGCATCCAAGACGGCGCAAAGCATCTTGTCATTCGAAAGCTGCGTCATTTGAAAAAAAGTGACTATCATTTGTGAATGACCCCGTGTAGCGTTTATGTGTCCAATATCCAAGGGCAAGCCAGCCCACCTTGCTAATGCCTCGCTTTGACTCGGTGTTGCTTTAGATGCGCAATATTCTCTTGAAGCACAGTGTCCACATATGTCGATGCAACATTTTTTTTTTCCAGTTCTCTGTATTAGTGGCCACGAAACAGTGACAGACACTATGCATAGGATGAATTAAACTTTTTATAACCACTGTGTCTTTACTAAACTTCTATGGCTACACCCAGCCACTTCGGTAAAGGCACTGCAATGTTTTGACAGCTCAGTGAGCATGCTGCATTTCAAGACGGGAACGCCAAGTATCTTATCCTTTTTCTTTTTCCTAGATGTATACCACCGGAAACAATATAACATGACTGACTGCAAGATTATTTAATTAGGTGCTAATTAGTATTGATTACAAAACAACATATTTCATTTTCTTTCCTGGGATCAGGAAAGAAAATCAGGTACCATAGCATTGTGTTGCGCAAATGTAATATTTGGAGACGCGCTATCGCAATTCACATTTGAAGGGAAAATGAGGAGCACATATCTGGACAGTCGATCATAGTTTATGCTTAAGGTGGCATTTAGAACCAAATTTGGAGACAATCAGTAATGACTCACTCCTGAACGGGATATGAGAACTGCCACCCTGGCAGCAATGTGCCTTACAGTGTCATCTCCGGCCGCAGGCGAGGAAGGCGAGTCCGATCACTCAAGCGAGGAGGAGATGTCACTGAGCGAGCTTGCACACAAGTCTAGAGTCCGGCCGTCTCGGCCGCAGCGGCATGGCAAAGAGAATGAGGTGCTTGCGGCGGCTGTGGCGGCAGCGGACTCTCCAGCCCCTAGCACGAGGCGGGAGGACGGCGGTCCTGGTCGGCCGCGACGGTTGACTGCGGCTGGGAGCGGCGAGTCCAAGGCTGTCCGGTCCAGGCTGGGGCAGCAGCAAGCAATGGCGAGCCAGCTGGCGCAAGCGTTGTTGAGCCCTTCACCCGTGGCCACGGCTTCAATCCCCGCCGAGGAGGCATTGAGAAGAAACGCTGACCGGTCGAGACGGTCACCAGCCACGAGTAAGATCTTCGTTATTCGCGTCCCTGTATTCATTCGTTGTAAAGGCCCATTCACGCCTGCAAACCAGCACTATTTGAAGGACTACTTGCGACTGGGAGCGAAGGCGCCACTCGGGATGTCTGATACTCACACCTGCGTACTCGCACCTGCATGCGACTTGTATCTGTCGCCATACAGAATTCCACCTTGACGAAATTCTGGTCAGCTTACGTCGTTAGTGCCCCGTAAAATAAACTGACGGCCTGTTTCCGCATTTGTCATTTTTCACTGTTTTAAGATTGTAGCTAGCTGCACGGTTGAGCCAAACCAGTCTGTCGGCAACCAAGGGGGCCATTTGTAGCCCTCAATTGGCCGCAACTTTTCTTTGGTCTAACATGGTCCCTGTCATTTTGTGAATAACATGGTCCTGTTACCGAAGTGAGTCGCACGTGTGAACAAGCCTTAGGAGCTACAAAAGGTGATGTAATCATTTTGCAAGTTATAGTTCGAGAGGTAAGAAGGTATCCAATGGCGAAGGACAGTACGAACGAATCTAGATATGCGAACAATGTTTATTAGTTGTCTCACAGTATACTATATTGTTCACTTTTTGCTTTATTTTCATTATAACAGTTTCTCATATATTTTTCAAATGGGCTCTGTACTAACGAGTCACTATGGAACTGAAAGTTAATGCGTAGCTGCAAAGTTAAACATGTGCAATGGTAAATTATGAAATCATGAAAAAAAAAGATGGTGAATAAAAAATCACGCACATCTCTTCGTAAAGGGAGCCTTGAGTAGTATGCAAAGCAGCCATAGGTCGACTTGAGGTTCAGTAGAGAGGTGCTCAGCCATAGGTCGACTTGAGGTTCAGTAGAGAGGTGCTCTTTATTCATCACCATAGACGTTCATGGTTGCATACACAGGCGCTTTGCGAGCCCTCGCCTCCGCCGCGCTCATATGTGTGTCGTCACTCATACTACTACGCTGTGTGTGTGTGTGAGAGAGAGGAGTAAGCGCTTTTATTGTACAGAGCAGCGCAGCGCCACTAACGGTCTCCACTGATACCAGAGCACGGGCGGGAGCGGAGTGAGTGCTCTACAGCAGAGCCATGCGAGTACTTGGGCGCTCCAAGTACTCGAGTGGCTGCGATGATGGACAGGGGACAAGCCTTAACCATAAGCTGCTTTACATCTAAATTCACGGCTCAAGCTGAAGTTGAATGTTTTGAAGTGCGAGCGCACTACTTAGACGCTGACAGAAAGACAGGGACAAGCGCTTGGCCCTGTCTTTCTGTCCGCGTCTATGTAGTGCACTTTCGTTTAAAAACAATTATGTATCACCAACTCGCCCAATCAACCATACTGAAGTTGAAACCAGGAAAAACATAACTATGTGCTTTCTTGCTAACTGGCCTAACATCTTGTAGGTAACTTTGAACGTTTGCATGATGTCTCTTTTATATATTGTACCAAGTAAAGCTTACTGTGGTATTCAGTGCTCTTGGCCGTGCTCTCTACATGGTTCATAAAAAATGTTTTAGTATCTGAGCCTCGTCCAGCACTGAATCACATGTGCCAACTGCCAGTTTCTTTACAAGTTGCATTGTGCTAGCGTCAAATTTCTTCAGAGGAGCTTCAGTGGAAAATCCCGAAGCCTCCCCACCACCTAATTCTCTCATATTGCTGTACAGAGAAGCGTGGTCAGGCCTTATTGATTGTTGGCCGTTCCTTGCAGTGCCAGTGGGCCGAGACCACCGGTCGCCTCCACGACTGCCAAACCAGCGTAACTTTCGACGCGACTCAGAAGTCAGGGACGACGATGCTGTGGTTGTCATGAAGAGGAAGACCAGGGCATCCGGACCCTCCACAGGTGAGGCGACTATGTGTTATATTGAGGCAGAAGTTTTAGGTGCCCTTCGATACGCCAGTTTCCTCTTGGTGTCGCAGTTGGCTGTTATTGCTTGCTTGAACAAGACTATGTGGCGCAGTATTCCTATAAAGTTTAGCAGGTAGTTTGTTTTTTTGTTTAGTCGGCTCGCCATTTCATTTTTGCGTGCGATCTGCTATGACCCTTTTCATAATCTGCAAGTGTGCTTTCCTGCTCTGCATATTCACCCAACAAATTAGGTACAGTCGAACTCTAGTACAACGAACACCACTTCAATGAAATTTCCTGCTACAATGAAAAATTCACGATTCCCTTTCAGCTGTCTATAGGAGTCGATGCATAAATATTGTCGCCACAACGAACACAACGATCGTCCCAGCTTCAACGAAATTTTACAATGCGATTCCAGACTCAGATACTTATTGCTATGCATTAAACCCTATCTTTAACATTTCGATGCATGTTCAGAGCCTGAAAATGCATCAACGAAGTCTAAAACACGCTGTTGGCACCCCCAGAAACTACCGCTATACTGCCGCTGTCCAGCAAGCATGGGCGCCACCATTGCTCGATCGCGATGGCAATGAGATTGCCCTACTTTTGCCACTGGCTTGCTTTTTGAGCTGCAAATGATCCGAAGCTGAAGCTCAGTGCATGGTTTCCTTCTCGCAGCTGCTAGGTGCATCTGCGGAACGATGCCTTTTTCCATTCCGACGCTTATGATTATGTTTGCGCCTGGCCAGTGTGGTAACTAATCAAAGCGACTGTTTGTCCGCATTATCAACAAAATCAGCGAGCCACAAGTTATTGATGATAAGAATGGCATAGAATAATGCAAAAGTTGCCGCTCCACGATACCCTGCCTCCATCTCGGTGTTGTTGGATACTTTTGACGGCGGACAGCTGCTGGTGTTAACGTGTTAATGCAACGGTTTGGTTCATTCACGAAAGCGGTCGTGACGCTGCTGGGAAAGAATAGGAAGCAGCGTACATTTTTTTAAATTTTGAGACTAAACATTCCTTTGTTTCGCTAGCTCAGATAAGCTATATTTTTTCTATTTCACTGCAACAAAATTTTTTCTGCACCCCGTCAGTTTGATTGTAGCGTGGTTCGACTGTATTTCCACTATGTAGTGCTAGCAAACTGGCCTTGAACTCACTGTTCGTAGTCAGTAGAGGCTTTTAGCTTGTACGTATACTTATTTACGTTACCGTGTTACTGGATACCAGATAGAATCTGTGCATGTGCGGGTCTTTACGGAATGTGAACCTTTACGTTTTCCGCCGTATGGTGTTTAAAAGTTTACGTTTCCCGCCATATAGGCCTTACATTTTTCGCCCTATCTCGCAAATCCACCTTCGTCCGTAGAAGCTCCTGGTATCCGTATTGCGGGGACACGAGCCGTCAAGTTAAAATAAGCCGAAGTGTAAGCGCCAATAGCCATTACATTGTTTCAGCCGGATTACTGTAGCTAAAATGGCCTAGGACATAGAAGCCGTGAACGTGCGAGCTCCTGACAAGCTGGATAGATGGCACCATCTAGCGGAGCAATAGTGAATAGAAACATCGTGCATTGTACGTCAGCTGCAAAAACCGCGCAGCGGCATTATTACAAATGAGTTACCTTTTTAATCACTTTCACCTCAAAAACATTACGCGTAAGCCAACGTGTTCATGACCCTAATTGCACGAACTGTCTGAAGATGTCGACACCATCGTTTCAGTAGCCTTGTATTTTTTACCTTTTTGCGCTTACGAGAATACTGTACGCGGTAAAAGAACATTTCAATCCCGTCTAAGTTAAATGCAGTTTGTATGTAGTTAGCATCACCATTTATGGTTTGCGAAAACGCAAAGGTATGCGCGTTTACGTACTTACGTAAATGTTTACGTGTGAGGGGCTAAAATGTTGAAAGATACAGTCGACATACGATTTCCCGGACCCTTAAGAGACCGCGAAAATGTCCGGAAAATCGGGCAGGCTGAAAAAAAAAAGGCACGTGAAAACGCACCTTTTTTTTTTTTTTTTTTGGGTAATTTTCGCTGACAGAGAGGGTGGCGGCCGGAGTACTAGATTCCTATTGCAATTCAGCCAATTCATCGTTTAGGTAGCTCTGAAAAGAGCCGTTAACAAAAAAAAAAAAAAAGAAGACGTGGTCGGCACTACCTCATAGGTCAGCACTTTGGCGCAAGGAAGTCGCCTATTTTCTTTTGCACGGCGTTCCGCTTGCCCGCGATCATATCTGCCTCAATTTCAGTCAACGTCATGTTGCCGCTGTACACCGATGACAGTGTCATCAGTGCTCGCATTGGCTGTGTAGATGTCTCTTCGTTCTCCGTGTCGGAGTCGTCGGAATCCTCCGTAGCTTGACGTCATCGGTCAAGTCTGCACATAGCTCGAGGTATTTGTCAGCGTCGGCAAAGCCCCCAAAGGTTATCTCGGCTGGAATCAACACGCCGGCAGTGCGCAGATCATCGAAGGCAACATCCACGGATGGCAGTTCGTCACACACGCTGTCCACTTATGGCGAGACGGCTGTCTCAGCGTCGAGTGTGAATTCCGCGTGGCGAAAACAGTTCCGCAGAGTAACTTGCGTGACCGCCTTCCACGATTACGCTAGCATGCCGACAGCAGACCTGAGGTCAACGGCGTAGCTTTTCCCAGCGTGAGCCTACGAGGAGACTTTGTGCACTTCGAAGGTGCAAACGAAGGCGAAGGAGCAGTCGATGCCTTCGCTGTAAACAGCGAGTCCGCTCGACAAAAAGCGCAGCACGAAACAGCTAGGAACTTGGCGGACGCTGAAGGTCAGGAAACGAGATCACTGAAGATTGCGCGCAGCAGCAAACAATCAACCGCAGACACGACCACAGAGATAGCAAAACAACACGTGAACAAACACAGTGAGGTTTGGCTTGGCTAAGCCACTAAACTACGGCTGGCAACGGATCGACACGTGCGGTTTTGAGGTTACGGCAGCCGCGGCACGGTGCGGCGGTTGGCGGCACGGGGATATGAAAACAACGAAAATGGCAGCGTCGGTGGTGATTTTGGGTCGGTGGTTAATAGTAAAAAGGCTTCGATTTCCCAGACTTCGAAGCGTTCGGAATTTCAGACTTTTTAATACCTTAACTTTGCGGGGAACTTGACGGTGTCACAGATGAGTCCGGGAAATTGGGCATGTCCAGAATTTTGGGCATCCGGGAAAGCGGACGTCGACTGTATTCGTTCTGATAAGGCGGAAAATGCAAACGGGTATCCGGTATCACGTTAACGTAAAGAAGTATACGTACAAGCTAAAACTCCTTAGTGACTAGCCGCCATTAGTTGAGCTTATTACATAGCAGAAAAGCTAGCTTTACTGTTGTGAAAAGGGCTTACAGTAGGACCTCCTTGAAACGTTTACGAAAAAACGCTGGAGATAAACGTACGATCCGGGAAAACGTATGATAGGAATCCAGAAAAAATTGAGGCTGAGAAGTTTATGTAGAGGTGTAACGGCAAAAGACGTACTAATTTCCTGCTGCTGCCTCTCGCCCTTAGACAAGAAAAGCTTCTTCAGCACACATTGTAGACTCGTGTCGGCATTTTTATCGTTTTTCATGCGAAATAAGCTTTGGAAAGCTTACAGTCCAGCGAGGGCTTTGGTGAAGTTAGCTGGTCGGTATGCGCTTTCATTCTCTCCGCTGTCTTCCAGTGCCTCGTCCCCCACCTCCTCCGCTCCGTCGCCCCACACCACCACCTCAACGAACTCGACAAAGGGTGCATCGGTGCGCGTGGAAAAGAACTCCTCCTCGATGTCGTCATCGATGTCAGACGTGCATTTCACAGGGTCGTCTTCGCTGTGCTCTGTATCCTCCGATGCAAGCTGCTGCCGAAAACTGCATTTCCTGGAACAATTGCTAACCATTTCACTCATCACTCTCTCCCAAGAAGTGCTCAAGTCGTGCAAGGGCTTGAACTTCCTCGACACCATGCTAGACGCACCTGTCTTGAGTCGCGAACTACTGGGCAGCGTTCAGCCTCGCACAGGGACTGGCACGGCATGTGAATGCCTTTTTTTCTTTTGAAGTAGCGACAGTCACTGACGACGATCTCATTAGGCAAAGCTCTTTTTCGATGGAGATTACCCTGCAAGGTTAAGTTAAGAATGAGTGCCCCGTAAAGCTGATGTCATCCTATGCATTAAGGACTGATGCAAAAACATGTTACCACAGGCGAGGGATAGTGGCTTTGTGATGTATCTCGTGCAGTACAACCGCACTACTGATTACCATAGGGGCAGTTCTGTCGGCCAGCACTCTCCTAGGAAGAAAATGTTAGTAAACATGTCACAATGCATGTCTTTACTTGTTTCGAACATACTTTACTGCCTTCACGGCATCTCTTTATTATAGTCAGCAGCTAGTAAAGCTTGAAACTTTTGCCGTTTCTAATTAGGGAAGCTTTCTTGGCCCTTTGTCTAGGTCAGTCAGTCAGTCAGTCAGTCAGTCAGTCAAACAACTTTATTTGGTCCTGAGAAGACGAGAATGCCCCCGTCAGGGGGTACCGTTTGGGGACCCCACCTTCAATGGCACCGGGAAGTTCAGGCTCTCGGCAACTTTGCGGGCTCTCTGGACAGCCCTTAGCTGCTGGTTCTTTGTGGAGCTGGTGATGAGCTGGAGCCTGTCTTCCTCAGTAGAGGGAGACCCTGAGACTCCGTGCAAGTCGTGGCTCTGCCACAGCGTCTGTTGAAGAGTGCACCTCAGATGACCACAGTACGGATAGCGTGGGTATATTCTGTCTAGGAATTTTCACCAAGTAAACGCAGGTGAATATGTCTTCGTCTATAACATTCGCAGAGTGTATGCATGCGGTCTGTTTAAGCGTGGGTGTGGAAGCGGAAACTTTCAATGCTCCAGATGATAGTGCTTATAGACCTCATTAAAGTGAGAAGAGGGCAGTCAGCCACTTGGCGCTTCACAAGCACGTGAGAGCTTTTTTTTTTTTTTTTGAGAATTTTCATTTGCGGAACGTATTATACGATCGCAGTTTGCCGCAATGCCAAACTTTGCAGCTGTCACACCTGTCCCCGTTTATTAGGGAGGCGATCGCCGGGCTAATTCCAAGAGCCGAAGTATCGGCCCCCCGAACCGCACCACGAAAGCGTGGACAATTTAGAAGTGGTCCTTATTGGTGCGCCAGCGGACGCCGGCTGTGGCCCAAAGAACAAGACAGAGCCGAGAGTTGATAAACAAACAAAATTATATTCTCATTAACGGCAGATCAAAAACAATACACACGTATGCACACTCCACAATAGTTACATACAATACGTCACCAAACAGACAATGTACTACACAGTACAATCAACCACACTTGAAACAACGGACACAGACAACAATACGCACTACAATACAGTCACATGCATTGAACAACCAAGACACTTAAAGACTAAAGAGATATAAAACCTATTCAGTCCAAAGTCCTTGGAACAAAAGTCTGAATGATACTCTTCCGAGAATCACTCACTCAAAGTCCAGCGTTGTTGTCGTTCCGCAGCTCTCGAAGTTCTCTCCCAGGAAACCTCCCGTCTTCAATTGGCCACTCTTCCAACTTCAACTTCTTCGCCGGAACACGTCGGCTTCACACTCGCAGCGGTTGCCACCGGTCTTCGCTCGATAGCGGTAAACACACACTCTTGCCTGTAGCTCGAGCCGTCCCTACGGACCACAAACTTCGCCGACTACACGGCGGACTCTCTACGCACTCTGGCGCTCACTTCCGTCTCCTCCTGTTCTGTCACTACGGGCAGAACCTTCGCCGACTCCACGGCGGAATCCCTACGCGCTCCGGCGCTAACTTTCCGTCTACTCCTGTTCTGTCGTCTCGGCCGCTCGATTAATACCTTCCGCGCCACCTTCCAGAAATTTCTGGTCATTTCGTCGGCGCGATACGCGGCGAAAGCTGGGAAGAGGGCGAGACAGTTGGAATGCCCTCTCCGGCCGGTGAGTCAACTCGGTATGGCCCCGCCCCCTTCGTTCTGGAAAAATCGCGGGCTTGCTGGGCCGCCGATGTGGGGGGAGGAGGTTCGTCTGCGGAGCCGTGCTTCTGCGGGGAGAGCGCGCGCCCGGGGGCCCTGGATGTTTGCTTTCTTTTTTTTTCTTTTTACCTCGCGGCGTTTCTGCCGCCCGTTGTCGCAAGGATTTGGCGGCGCGCTCTTGTTTAGCGCTCGTTCTGTGACACTGCCCCCCACTTTAAGAATATTATCTCATAATATTCAAAACCACACAAACGAGCGCGAACAGTCACCACACATTCTCACAGACTGTAACACAATCCGTCGCTCATGACACTTCACATTCACAATATATCACTCAATACAATCGTACAATGTAGTTCAATTCCACAACACATGAAATATAGCCACAGGTACATGCCTACAACCCTTCATCACACATTCTAAACAATACAAACGTACAAAGTTCTGTCTATCCAACAATTATACAACACTATACATCACATCACAGCACAACACTTCGACACTTGTGACACAGGATAACAAGAACATTAACACAACATATGTCACTCAGCCCTGCCAAACACATTCTGATTCCACCTCAGCACCTATCTTGAGTACTTCGAACAGCGCTTGCGCCCCTTTTTGCGGTGCTCGCTCGATCTCTTCTTGTGCTTCCACGTTCTTTTTCGGCGAGCCCTTTCCAACGACGATATCTGAGGCGTCGTCTCAGCCATCGTTGTCTCTTCCGACACCGTTAACGCGTCATTACATTCGACGGGTCCTGTCTGTTCATTTACCCGCTTGATCATGCCTCTACTTTTTTCCCGGCTGGCCAACTCCGTCTCCTTTACACTGTCGGTCGGTTGAGGTCGTACCGACGTAAGTCCGGTTGCTCAGCCCGTGAACTGATTCGACACGATCGTCTTCTCCTTCGCTGTCTCTTGCGCCGCAGCTTCACCTTGGGCTCTAGTGAGATCCGTCACGGGATGTTCCTTCACTGTGTCTCGCGGCCGCTGTGTTGGCGAGGGCTCTATCTTCGGGTCTTCTCCCAAACATTCTGGATCATTCGGCCCTCGCGCCCCGTCGATGTTTCCGATGACAAGGTCATACAGGGGAGTCGTCATGCATAAAGCAGTAACCTTCCCGCTGAAGTACGGGGTTTCAACCTCAATTTCTGCTTCGGGAAGCATCCGAACTGTACGGTCAATTAAGCAAACCGGTTTCGTTTTGCCTGTTAACTCCCTTTCCCGTACCAAATCTCTCCGCACGATAACAGTGGAACTGCCGGTATCTCTTAACACCGTAATCTTTTTGCCCGCAACTTTTCCAGGCAGCGTTGGCATTCCCTTCGAAGCACCGGTTGGCTGTTTTGACATTACAGCACCAACAATAGGAATTTTCTCCCCATTTTTCAATTCTACGAATCCATCAGTGACAGCATTATTATCAGATTTCGGTGCCGCTTGCACACAGGATACCTGGTGAGTTTGACTCACTCTGTTCCGACATGCATCTGCTTTGTGCCCAGTCTGACCACACTTAAAACATTTTACTGCCGTAGGGCTCGTAAAGATCGTTCGACAGTTTTTCGCGCGATGACCCACTCGGTTGCACAGAAAACATCGCGGAATGCTCTCGGGTGCACGCTTCTTTTCTTCGGGAGCCAATTTCTTCGAATCATCGGGACACTCCTTCTTTACCTTGGCCAAATTAGTTCCACCTTGCGCTTCCAAGAATTGATCAGCCAATTCAAGCATTCCTTCAAGCGACTCAGCCTTCCTCTCTTTCAAGTACAGCGACAGGCTCGGGTGGCAACTAGTAAGAAATTGTTCTCTAATTAGGAGCTCTCTAAGCTCCTCGTACTCCTGTGCTGTCCCTGAAAGTTCAATCCATCTGTCGAAATAATGGCAAAGTCGGGCGGCATACTGCGTAGCCGTCTCACCATCAGCTGGCTTTCCTGTCCGAAATCTGTCCCGGAATCCTTCCACAGTGAATCTAAATCGCTTCAACAAAGCAGCTTTCACCTTTGCGTAGTTGGCTGCATCGGTCGGCGTCAGCCTACCGTACACACTGAGCGCTTCACCACTCAAGCAAGTACTCAAAGCAGTTGCCCATTGATGTTCCGGCCAATTCTGGCTCTTTGCAATCGTCTCAAATCGGTGGAGGTACGCGTCTAGGTCGTCCTTCCTTTCATCAAACGCTACGAGCAGCTTGCTTGGGTTCAAGCGGAAGCCGTGATCTTCCCGTTCGCTGCTTTCAACTCTAGCTTGGACGGGAGTTTCACTTCGCTGTTGCAAACGGAGCCGCTCGAGTTCCATCTCGTGTTGCCGCTGCCGCTCCCTTTCAGCCATCTCCGCTTCTCTTTCTTCTCTCGCCCTTTCGGCTGCCAACTTTTCTCTCTCCAGCTCCAACTTCAATTGCTGCTCTCTTTCTTCCTTCAGCTGTCGCTCTTTTGCCTCTCTTTCTTCTTTCAGCTGTCGCTCCTTTGCTTCTTTTTCTTCTTTCAGCTGTCGCTCCTTTGCTTCTCTTTCTTCTCTCGCCCTTTCAGCGGCCAGCCTTTCTCTCTCCAACTCAGCTGCCTTTTCTTCCTTGGCCCTCTCTGCCGCCAACCTCTCTCTCTCCACCGCCTCTTTCTCCTTCTGGCTTACCCATTTCCGTAGTTCGGCGCCGGAAAGACCCATCTTCTCACCAAGCGCAACTAACTTTTCGAGATCCATTGTGTCTCGCAACTCGCAAATACAACCTTGCCGCGTGCAAAAAGTATCTGCCTAAATCAGTCTATCGGAACACTCCCCTGCACTCGTTAACGAGAACACTGAACAACACACAAGATCGTTCCGATAGCACTATCAACAACTCGAGGCTCTTTCTCACTACTTTGGACACACTGTGCACCAAAAGGTCCTGTATCGCGGACGCCAGATTAATTGTCACACCTGTCCCGTTTATTAGGGAGGCGATCGCCGGGCTAATTCCAAGAGCCGAAGTATCGGCCCCCCGAACCGCACCACGAAAGCGTGGACAATTTAGAAGTGGTCCTTATTGGTGCGCCAGCGGACGCCGGCTGTGGCCCAAAGAACAAGACAGAGCCGAGAGTTGATAAACAAACAAAATTATATTCTCATTAACGGCAGATCAAAAACAATACACACGTATGCACACTCCACAATAGTTACATACAATACGTCACCAAACAGACAATGTACTACACAGTACAATCAACCACACTTGAAACAACGGACACAGACAACAATACGCACTACAATACAGTCACATGCATTGAACAACCAAGACACTTAAAGACTAAAGAGATATAAACCTATTCAGTCCAAAGTCCTTGGAACAAAAGTCTGAATGATACTCTTCCGAGAATCACTCACTCAAAGTCCAGCGTTGTTGTCGTTCCGCAGCTCTCGAAGTTCTCTCCCAGGAAACCTCCCGTCTTCAATTGGCCACTCTTCCAACTTCAACTTCTTCGCCGGAACACGTCGGCTTCACACTCGCAGCGGTTGCCACCGGTCTTCGCTCGATAGCGGTAAACACACACTCTTGCCTGTAGCTCGAGCCGTCCCTACGGACCACAAACTTCGCCGACTACACGGCGGACTCTCTACGCACTCTGGCGCTCACTTCCGTCTCCTCCTGTTCTGTCACTACGGGCAGAACCTTCGCCGACTCCACGGCGGAATCCCTACGCGCTCTGGCGCTAACTTTCCGTCTACTCCTGTTCTGTCGTCTCGGCCGCTCGATTAAATACCTTCCGCGCCACCTTCCAGAAATTTCTGGTCATTTCGTCGGCGCGATACGCGGCGAAAGCTGGGAAGAGGGCGAGACAGTTGGAATGCCCTCTCCGGCCGGTGAGTCAACTCGGTATGGCCCCGCCCCCTTCGTTCTGGAAAAATCGCGGGCTTGCTGGGCCGCCGATGTGGGGGGAGGAGGTTCGTCTGCGGAGCCGTGCTTCTGCGGGGAGAGCGCGCGCCCGGGGGCCCTGGATGTTTGCTTTCTTTTTTTTTCTTTTTACCTCGCGGCGTTTCTGCCGCCCGTTGTCGCAAGGATTTGGCGGCGCGCTCTTGTTTAGCGCTCGTTCTGTGACACTGGGGCAGTGTTCTCGAAGTTCGCGCGCAATACGCGAACTTCGAGATTATTCCAGAGCTCGCCCGATGCCTAATGATAAGACCCGAATATTCGGCAGCATCTGTATAAATGCCGACGCACTTCACTGCTTGTCGATCGACAGCTGACGCTCTGTTCGCTGCCATCAGTGCCCATGTGTTGCTGTAATCTGACCTTCAATATCGGGTCTGCTCCCTTCGTCCATGTCACGACAACGTCTGGTAGAGGTGCTGGGTATTGATCCCAGTACCTCTTGGGGTCGTGACAGTATCAACGAGGTTCTACTGTGCACAAGTTGAACAATGGCGAAGGCAGTAATTCAGTGATACGTGAAGAATCTGTGTGTGTGTGTGTGTGTGTGTGTTATTCAGTTCAAGCTGTTATGCAAATTCGCATCATCTTAACTTTCCATGTGCTCCTGTTCTGTGCAGACCCCCAGCAGGAGGCGGCAGCCCCAAACAAGCGGCGGCGCTACTCCAAAGACAGCCATAGGTAGCAACCACCCACGGGGCCTTAGGAATGCAAAAGAACACACACCACCACGATGTACACATATGATTATGCGCGTTAGGCACACACACACAAGTTGAGAGGACACTACTGTGTGCTACTACTGCTGCTGCTCTTCTGCTACCTGCTCTGTACCACTACTACTACCGCTGCTGCCGCTTCTCGACGTCCGCGGCGGCATCCTCGCATATTTTCCACCGGGGAGCCGTGCAAAAGAGGTCGCGCCTCACTCAACTGATATCTACTCTCAGTCTTTCTGTTTATTGTTTGTTTTTTGTTGATATTTTTCTTTTCCCTTCCCATAATCCTATTTTTCCTCCTCCTTGCTGACCACGGTCTCATTCGCTCCTACGGTGACCGTTCAGCAAAAAAATAAGTGTCCAGTCCAGAAAGGCTGCTCTCTTTGTAGACTGTTTTAGAGTTGAACATGCCACTTCTGCTGCCAACGCCGCCGTCGCCAGGCAGCACCCGTGGTACGGCCGTCGACTTCACGCCCGAACCGCGCGCTGGCAAGTAGCACAGTGGCGCAGCAGCTGATCCTTCGATCGCAGAAGTTTTTAGCTGGCTATATTTTTGTAGCAATGCGATGCCTTCTCACTGGGGCAACGAACGAAGTAGACTACACTCATTCTCCCGGCACAGCCAGAGCGCACTGTGAGTAATAAAATGTAAAGGAAAAAAAAAGAGGATAATAGAGAACATCTGAGATTACTTAGCTTCCTGGACCGTAATCGCCAGAAGACGTTTTTAATTTAGAGCTTCTCATTAGTGCAAGTACCGTTGACATCAGGTTTTTTGTTTCACCAGCTAGCTCATGGCAAAACAGCTCTTACTAATTGAAAAAATTGTGAATTCTGCCCCTGCGTCTTCTTAAAGTACAAAGCCATTTTGCAGTTATAAGCCACCTTGCTTAGCCATTCCTTTTTTTTTTTTTTTTTGACTTCTCATGAAAAAAAAAAAAAAATAGGGGCGGACTCGTACTATAAAAAAGGAATTCAAACGTCTGCAGTCCAAGAGAAAATGAAAGTGTGCTAAGATCGAAGGGGCAGTTTCAAATTAAGACTTCAACTGGGGACCTGCAAAGCAAACTGATCAATCCCTGTGACGTATCCACAGTTTTAGGAACAGAGCCACTTGGCTGTTAATGATGAGTTGCAAGCTGTGCATGTGACAAATTTTGTTAATGTGACCTGAATGTGGAACGGTCTGACCACACCAATTAGTGTCAGGTCAGCAGTGGAACTGTCTAGCTCGTTTTGGACATTAGCACTATTGTGATTTGCATGTGAGAGCTTGTCACTGCAGGCGTTTACGTTATCCAAAAACTGAACAAAGGTGCATCGTGACTTTGACCTTGCTGGAGAACTATTCTTACTGACGAGGTATAATCTGGTTCCGCTCTTGAATGCCATGGCGGCACCTTCGGAAGTGTGACGTTTTATAGCTTAAGGTTAGATTATCTGGCAATTGAATGCCCTGAAGCTTCTTCCGTTGGATTTTGTGACACTATCCGAGACCCCGTGTGAGACATTTGGCGAGCCGCAGTTACCGACCAACACATGGCCATGCTGGAGAAGTTTGTTCTCTTGAAACATTACTTCATCTGGCTGCGCTATTACGGTCAGCTCGACTTGTAAAGCTGTCAGGCGGGACTGATGCCTAGCTGTGCCGAGGAGGGGAGTTTTTCGTGCTTCGACTGGGGGCGGCAAAACTCGGCGGTCGTTCGCTTACCGGCGATAGTTTGTGCAGTAATCGTGATCTTTCTCGGACTCTGTCCTGGGCGAGTGGCGGTTGGCGAGACACTAGTGACCAAGGGGCAGATGCTCTGAATGACTGTGACAGTGCTTAGGCCGGTCGCGATGCAATGCTTCATTTTAATTCACTGTGACCTCCCCCCCCCCACCTTCCTTACTCTTTTTTTCTCCCTCATAGTGAGACATCTGTGAAACCACAAACACACACAACCCACAAAAAGAGAGAGCTAGGGGGGAAAAATATTATACATAGAAGAAAACTGGAAGATGTACTGTATATCTATGTACAGAAATGTGAATGACACTAAAGAAAGGTAGGCATGTGTTATCTCCTTGCATATATGAATTTTTTTTTTGTCTACCTTGTAATTTTTTCTCTCACTCTCTCGTCATTCGCATTTATTTTCTCGTTAGTCTCATTCACCGTTGTGTTTGTTTGCATAGGTGCGTGTGTGGTTGAAAAAAAAAAATTGAGAAGAGGGCCTAGAGGTGTTTTCTCAGTTATTACTTTTATGTCTTCTATGCGCTTTTGCTGCCATTGCATTGTAAATACATCATGCCATATAGACACGTGTGGTGCATTGTACAGAGTGCAGAAACTTG
Source organism: Rhipicephalus microplus (assembly GCF_013339725.1). Classification (NCBI taxonomy): domain Eukaryota; kingdom Metazoa; phylum Arthropoda; class Arachnida; order Ixodida; family Ixodidae; genus Rhipicephalus; species Rhipicephalus microplus. The sequence goes on from NC_051167.1 coordinate 121,751,214, forward strand.
CAACTTGCATTCTTTTTTTTCCATCGTGGGCGCTGCAGAACCACAGGGGAAAGCAATGTTTGACGTGGTTCGTGTGTGCCACAGATAAGCCCCTTTGGGTTTGTTACGCATGCCCATCACATAGGAACTTTTTTTTTCTTTCTTCATAGCTCTGTGACACTGTGTCTGCCTTTTTTTTTTTTTTTTAGCAAACTGCTTACATAATATTTTTTCCCAATCCTTGTACATCATCGTTAAGTCATACGCCCAGTTTTGTTTCCACAAGAGAGAGCTTCGAGACTGGTTTTTTCATCAAAACATGCACGCACGCACCTGGCATTGAGTTTTGCTGCGTTATTGTAAATAGAGAGAAAGATTCAGTGCTTATGTTATTGCTGTGTATTTGCAACCTTTTCCTTCCTCCCCACTGTTTCCCGCTCTGTTGCAGAGTCAAAAGATTTGCGCCTGTATGCAATTTCCAACTTCTCTTCTTTGGCAGGTTTTGTGGGAGTCTGCATAGTTCTGCATTTCCTTTCACACTTTTCACATTTCTTGACCTTTTTTTACTCTTCGTCTTCACATTCTCATCGCGTCGCGTCCATCCATGATTCACTCTCGCTCCCGCTTTTACCACAAAAAGCCATACTTCACATCATTCGCCTTCATTAGTCCTTCTTTTTTTCTTCTCGCTAAACAGTCGGAAATGGTATTGAAGTGTCAGAAATGGTTATTTTTCGTGACGAAAGGAAAGAGGGCCAAAGGGGAGGCAGTCAAAGCATTGCTGTCGACGGTGGGGCATGGCGATCGGACAGATCTGTCATGTTTGTGACCGAGCCAGGTGTGACAGGCAGGTAGTCTGTCACATCTGTGACACAGCTGGACGTGGCGGTCAAACATTCGTTGCATCCGCGACACACACGTGGACGCACGGATTTGCTGCGGTATTGGTTGGAAGGAATGGCCCGTCAGATTTCATTCTTCCTTAGAGTCGATTGGACCCACTCATTTTCAAGTCACTCATGTGTTTCCATCTTCGTTCTTTTTGTTTTGTTTTGTCGTTGATAGTCAACACTATTTAACTGCAATCGTGTTGCACAATGAACAAATTCACCAACGCTTGCGGCATAACTTTCCCTCCTCTTCCCCCTCCCCTACTCCCACTTCAGCACCATTCAAGTCCGTTTAAATGAACTACACATTAAACGAGATAACTGCAAGTCATTGTTCTCAAATTGATCATCAGCACTGGAAGCTTTGAGAGGGGCTGCAACTTTGGGAGAAGCTGGAAGTGCAACTTTTCTCAAGTGTAACTTTGTGTTCGTTTCTGGTATTAGCGAGGTTCCTTGCTGTACGATTTTAGTGGGACTTCAATCGAAATTTCAGATTTGTTTCCCGATACTTGCATTTCAGTCGCAGGCGACTGCAGTTTGGTTACCCAAGCGTTCAATTAGGCGTAGCGAGCGCCAGTTAAGATTCCCAGCTTAAAGGCGTTGCAGCAGTTGTAATGTGTGCTGTCTACATAGGGCACAGGTGCACCTGTACTGACAGACATAATGAGCTTGAAGACGAGCTGGTTTGTTACATTGGAAGATGAAACAGTGGGCAAGGATGTTGACCCGTTCAGCCTTGCAAGGAGCGCACATAAAGAAGTGTGCCTTCTCTGCAAAGTGCGCGATTCTGAGAACAAAAAACTCGAGATAAAAAAAAAGCTACCCATTGTAGCCATTAGCCAAAGCCTCTAGAGGAGAAGGGCGTGAAGTGCGTGGCATAAAGTGAGTAGTGGTGCAAACTTAGAAGGTTAGATAGAATGCTGGACAAGCTTTTCATTGATGTTCTTCTTTATTCGTTCTGTTCACACTCGTTCTGGTCTCTCCCGGCCGTCTCTCTTGCAAGCCCTCGTCTCCTCAATCTTTCCTTTACTGTTTTAGCTACATGTTTGTTTTCCTGGGTGGCGACATGCAGTGTACATAGACTTTTTTGCTTTACATTTGCGTCACACCACTTTTTCTCTCTCTCTGGCTGCCCATTGTACAAAACAATTTACGGGCAAGTGATGTTCGTTCCGACGTTTGCGAGAGCTGGTACCTCCGAGTATGAAGAAAAGGCCTTATGACGATGCAAAAGATATATAGGAAAAAAAAAGCATCACTTCCGATTAGTAGTAGCAAGGGGGCAAAGCCGCCTTGGTTTTTTAGCACTGTCCTCTTTGCATAGCCCGCCTTTTTTCCTCGTCGTCCTCTCTTTGTCCTGTTCCTGTGAGAAAAAGCTGGTTATCATCGATCACTGGTTTCAAGAAAGCAGCCCCGTAGGGTAATTTTGCGGTTTCGTTAAGTTTGCCTGCCTGCCCTTCGACTTGCGTCGTGGAGAAACTTTCTCGTTTATCCTCGCAATCGACTGATTCACTTACAGCCTGAGCCTGTTTCTTCTATTAACCGGCTATCTTGTTAACACGTAGAACAGCTCACATTTTCTGGCAAGCAAAAAAACATGCGACTTAAGCATGTTGTCAGGCGCGTTTTCAATGGCACTGTAGTGCTAGGTGCAAAGGCATGTTCCGATTGGCCTAGCGAGACATTTTTTTCACTGTCGGGAACCTTTGTGATGTTCAAAGACTTGCAAAGAGAAATGCATTTGAGCATTGTTACTAGGGTGCTCTCATGCCCCTTCAGTGATAACATGGTGATTACCATAGTATATATCGTGCTTCTGCTGAAGTCTCATCAGTCATTAAGGATGGTTATTGATTATATATTGAAATGCGTGCAGCCACTTATGATTGGCATGCTGGCAGAACATGCTTTTGCAAGAGCTTCGAAATGGACTTAATTTTTGGTTGCTTCTTTCTTTCTGTTTGATCGCGAGTCTGTCCACGAGCAAGTGCAAGTTGCTTCAACTCACCAGTGGGTGTAAGGCATCACGAGTGCAGCCTACCACAGTGTGGTGTAACACTGGGGTGTGACCAGTGTAAGACAGCTTCTGTCGAGCAGGGCTCAAGTGTGAAAAGCTATTCGTCCTAAGCCTCCCTATCTGCTGCCTCCCCCATTCCTGCCCATATATTTTTATGACACCTGTTCATTTGTTCTTACCTTCTCCTCAGCTATATATTTGTTGTTGTTGCATCATGTTTTCTCTTTTTTTTTTTCCCTGTCAGAATCTTGTAACTGCCTTGTGAATATATTTGTACATTTGCTGCAACATCTCTGTATAGAAGAAAAAAAAAGAACCACAGACACTATGCCTGCAGATTGTAATGAAGAAAAAAACTTTTTATGGTTTGTTGTGAGTTTTCATACCGGTATTAAAAACTGTCACTTGAACATGCCTGTGTTTGGAGCTTTTCTCTTTTTTTTCTATTGCAGAGCTGAAGCTGCACAATGAAAAAATAGGTTTGACTGACACGACAGTGAGTGAAGATAATCGTGATATGACAACACTGCGAAGAGCTCATTAAATGAACTTTCATTTAGCACAATGAATGAAGCTAGAAACCAGCGAGTGGGAGTCCACTGTTGTTAGGTGGTGTGGATACCTGGGGTCCTGCGGCATGCTTGACCTGCCAGCTCCGTAAGCTGGACCATGTACTTTTAGGCATAGTTTCATGCACACATTTACTAGAGTATTTTATTGTGGTTTTACTTTTTGTTTCAGATGAAAGAGTAGCTTGTTGTAAACCTCATGAGCCAATTTGAATGGTGTTCCTATAAAGTTGGTTAAAGTTGAATTCCAGTGGCAGAGTCGGAGAAAGTTTTAAAGATGATAGTCTTTCTTAAACACCTTTTGACGCTAAAATTTTGGTATGTCTGTTGTCCACCCTTAACGGTGCCGGGTATTTTAAACGGCACTAGCGAATATCCCAAACTGCCGACCCCATGCGCAGCGCCCACCAATGTTGCTCAAGGTTGAGCGTTCGTACTTGTGCGTTGTCAATTAAAAAGCTATTATCGTGCATACCTGAGACAGCACAACAATACGTATATATTCCGTATGTGTATGCCTTTTACTAGAAAAGGCACACCTATGTTATTCTACGGACCGTAGCGTTTATTATTCTACGGACCGTAGCGCTGACAATCCAATACCTGCACGAAAAAGGAAGTGTTTCGAACGCTTTGCTAAGACGACACAGTGATGGCACCTACCCGTCGCCTTGCGTTCTACACCTTATCACCTCTGAGACGGGTGCGCGCGCCCGTCTCAAAGCCGCGCGTTTTGTTGTCCAAGATATTGCTCCCGTCTCACGTGTGACACGACTTGGTGCGCTCGTTCGCTTCCGTTGCACGCTTGAAGCACTCTAACGCACCGCTTTCAGACTACCATTCACAGATTTTCTTGCACAGTACATCAAATCAACATTTTCTCAATCTCTTCAGACGCAAGACTATCGTCTTTCGACAACATTTGCAGATTAACATGCAGATACGAGGCCAATTTTTTCTGCTCCTTTTGGAAAGCAAGCGTGTCCCAATGGCAGAACGAGGACGGGAGTCAAGTGTTTCAATGAGAGAGTCTGAGTGGATTCAGAACAGGAGTGACTCTGAGGAGCAGGAAAAGTTTCTTCGATGATAGCGGTGTAGTGGGCTGGGACTCTGCATGACACACTCTCTTCTAAATGTTTCGCTTGCTTGGTGGCGCCAACGCTGTGGTGTGTTTTGCGACAGCTAGAGTCTGAAAGCTCAGATCAGATCTTGTCGCCGACACTGAAACTATTGCGTACGAGCGACAATTCTACAGAATTTGACAGCGGAATGGAATAACTTATTCTGGGCAACTCAAGGATATCCACTTCCTCCTTGCTTCTATGCTTGCTCCAGCGGCACAGGATTGCATTCAAATCACGGATACAGAGGCGTTGCTTTATGCCAGAGTTGAGTGCCTGCTTACAGAGTCTATCGGTTGCCTCGACTCTGCCAGTGGAATTGACCATAAGCTGGGGCTACTGGTAATCCTTTCCTGAACTTGGTCTTGCAACAAGACAGCTGCAGGCAACATGGAGCAGAAAGAACGGAGCTTAGGCAAATCCATCTACTACCCATCATCCTCATTGTTGGCTTAAGTGTTGTACATTGCAGCACCCATAGAAACTAGTGCCAGATTTTCTTCTGGTGTACTATTGTGGCACAATGCTTCCAGGGTCAGGCCTCCCACGAAACTAATTAGTGCGTACCCTCAGAATCTTGAGTTCAAATTGCAGTGACAAGGTGCTTCATTTTCCTCATTCTAAGGTATATTTATGTAACATGTAAACAATTGATGCTCTGCACATTTCTATCCAAAGAGTTTCATGGTAAGAAAAAAAAATTATAGCTTTTTTCATACTTTGGAAATGTACTTGTTGCGATCACCTACGTGTAGTGGAGTATCGCTTCTGACGCAATAGCGTTACAGAGCTCATTTCGCAATAATTCCATCGTCTTTGTCGTTGGTTGTGAGCGAAAAATCATCCATGACTGAAAAGTCGACACTGATGCAAATAAAATGTGAAAAAAAAAATCCGGGGTCAGAGTGGGGACCAAATCAAGCTCATTTGGGTCCCAGTTGAGATCGAACCAGGGTCGTTTGCGTGGCGGGCGGATGTTCTACCAAACGGCCACGCTTCTGCTTGTGAACATTGTGAACAGAACTTCCTCTGCTTAGAAATGAGAAAGTAGCTTTCATGCTTTACAAACACGTGCGTCCTTTATACACACTTCACAATGCACCATGAAATATTGCAGTAAGAATCCGTGGTACAAGCGCCCATTTCCAGCAGGCGTCTGAACATGTGATTATTGTAATGGCTTCGTGGATTAAAGCTGGTCACCCACTACAAAAGGCACACACGCTACTGCGCTCGCCTAAGGCCACGTAGTGGGTGCATAGCAAGTTCGAAAAGGTATCGTGCAGTTTTTGAAGTACTTCCTAGGAAGAGGACATGGCTCTCGTGTTCAACTACTAAAGGCCAAGCTTTAGGGTTCCCTAATTTTTTCTCTTTCCTTACAAGCGTCTTTTATATCGCGGGAACACTTCATACCACATTATGTTCTGCGCCATCTATAGAGTTCCACAGGTGAATTGTAAACAATGCCAGTGTAAGGTAATTTCAGAATCAGCACATAGCAACTATCACACCTACAGCCATAGTATCCTTGACTGTCAATAAACACTCATCGAATTCATTGCTGTTAGCATTTGGTGATATCTGTAAAAAAACTTTCTCGCACTTCTCACCATGTGGTAACCAGATCATTTTCTTCGCCTGTGATCAGCCAATTCATTCTAGCGTCTGTTGTTCCAATGCTCCTCCTAATATTGCCTAATGAAAGCGAGCTTAGAAAAAAAAATGTGAATTCATGTCTCACGACAGTCAAAGTGCGTCATTACCACACTGCGATACGCAACTGGTAACGTTCACTGCAAGCATCCCGGATTCTGCATCGAACTGCCTATTTGATTCAGCTTTCATGGCATCACTAGCTTTGTAAATAATGATATCTACAAGGCCAACCTATGAAAAGACCTGTTCGAATAGTGTGCATGGCAAAAATCAGGTGGCGTAAAGAAATGTGAAGGATTCTGCAAGATGGCATAGCGACATGAGAACAGCTCTCTGAAGCTTCACTTGGAAAAAAGATAAAATTAATAAAACTAACAAGGATAAGTAAATCGTTGAGTCTACGAGTGGAATGACACTAGTTCAAGTTTTTATGGCCGTAATGCAGACATCTGCTTCAGCACTCTATCTGTTGTTTTGTTCCGTGCACAACACTTCTGTAGTTGTTGACTGCAAAAGTATATCAAATTTAGATATCCGAATAATAATATAATGGAGCAAGAGACAGAAAAAGGACAGTCAACAGATTAGAGAAAAAACCAGAATACAGCTGGCTGGAAAGTAAGATTCCGATAAGAAAATGAAAAAAATGCGCAACAGTTAGTCTATAATTGTACTAGGACGCTACTGCACTTTACTGCTTATGCATTGTGTGACTTATGTCAATTGATGATGCTGTTCTGCTTTGTAGCTTTCCATCTTCACTGCACTTGTTCGATGCCACGTACGCATGGAAATCGGCAAGCGCAGCGCGCACTACAGTTCTCACGCAGTCGAACACAATTTTGGGCCAAGTAAGCAGGCATAGTCAGAAAATGTCTTCAGGGAAGGTGGTTGCGATGTTCCAACTAATAAAGTGAAGCTTCAGGCTAGTTGGTTTTGCACGACGAAGTGTAACTAAACTAATCTTTATCCCTTTGAAATGCAGTTTACACATATGTGGACACAGCTTCTTTTTGGCAGTTCCTTGGACTAGTGGCCAATAAAGTGCAATTTGCTGAAGTGTAGCATATGATACTGCCAACCACTTTGATAAAGGCTCTACCGTGTTCGACGAACATGTCACAACCAATGACCAACCTCAAAAGTATTTTTCTTTGTTCTATATGAATATAACCAAAGACCAATTAGGCACGCATTTTAAACCCAGTTTTATTCCTTCTATGTAAGAGTGTAACCCGATTTACAGCAGAATAATTAAACTTAAATGCATGCTTATAAGCACAAAAACTTTCACTAATGAGTGTTTCTGAATTATGTTGTCCGAAATTTGACACACTAGTGCAGTCTATCATAATTCACGCCTGAAGCGGTAATGTATGCTCGTACGTGTGCTTAATGCAGATGGGAAATTGAAAAAACCTGGAGAAAAGTTCAACATAAGTTCTCACAAACGGTCTGGCATGAAGATTTTATTATTATCTACACCACACTGCCCCCGCTGGCTGGAATCGACGGCAGCATCCCCGCACACCCTGCAAATGAATAGAAAGATACTGTAAAAAGAAGGCAACATCTAAACCTATCAAACTACTATAACGATGTCACATTTAACATAAAAGCGTCTTTGTCATGTTGAAAATTTACTGTTCATCAGAATACTCTTATTCACTAAAAGCAAACAACTGTAGTACATTCTATAGGGAAGCCTTACAGCAGCAATTATCAGAAATCTAGCACACTATAGTTAAACCCCAATTTATTTAATGTAAATTGATAAAATTAGAAATCCATGAAAAAATCGCTTTGACCAAGCTTGTGTCGAAAGCAAAATAGGTAGCTGCAGCTTCTCCAGGTTTACTGTAGAAGAAAACTAGTTGAGTGAACTTCGTGTTCTTTCATGACTGACACCCCCCCCCTGACACAAAACTTTTGAGTGCTGCCTCACTCACCATCACTAGTAACGGTTCAGCACACCAAGCTCCATCATTTTCTCAGCTTCAGCTTCTCCATCGTAGTTCCTAGGAAAGTAACGATGTAAAGTATTAAAACTTGGAGGATTTTTGAGCTTCGTCTTCGAGAGTAAGACACAGTAGGCAAATGGGCGTCATGCATTTCGCCTTCTCAAACGCTAGCCTGGCTTTGGTTCCATGTGCATGCCTCAGCTATGCCATAAGGAAACGAACCGACTATGCATGTAGCACTGACAGTTTTGAAGTATCCTAGAACGCCTAGTACAAGTACAGTTGCTAAGCACCCACGACGCCATAATTCTTCCCTTGCAAGTCAGCAAAGGGCCCTAATGTGTATAAGCAAGGCGACGTACAAACCTACGCAGCTGTTCACTTTATGCTTTTGCTGCCCGTGATGATTTTTGTATGAGCAGTTTGTGAGAGGTAGCCCTTCAAAACACCCACTCAACATGCAATTCACTAGTTATGATGCCTGACACGATTCTACGCTTCTGCCATGCAATGTAACATGCAATAAGGAGACTCCCTTCACTATACAACATTAACATATAAAGTTTATTTCAGAAGCAGTTTTAAGAATTAGCGGGCTCTGTAGTAGAACACCTGCTTCCCTCATTATATTTGCATCTTTCTAAATTTTTCAGTCACGGCCAAAATGATAATCTTTTACTAATGATGTCACCAACACTGACATTCACATTCCTGTGAAATGAGCTCTTTCACGGCATCATGTTGAAAGGAAAGCAACGATTTGTAAGAAGTGCCGATAAGCTCGTAAATGCATGTAAGAAGTGCCGTAAGCTCGATAAGCATGGAACACTGTGGACTCCTCCGCAGGAGAACCAATAGTTTGGGTTTTATGTTCCAAAACCACGATATGATTATTAGGGATGGCATAGTGGAGGGCTTAGGGAATTTGGATCATCTGATGTTCCATAATGAACACCTAAAGCTAAGTCCATGGGCTTCGAGCATTCTCACCCTCATTGAATGCAACTGCGATTCTATTTTGCAATCTGAGGTCAGCTATGCAGGGGCCCTCAAATTGTCCAATGCCTCGTGTAGCAACTGCCGAGAGTACATTGGCAAATACACTGCCCTCCAATTTCAGGAGTTCTTTCTTAATTGCACTAGTGTCATGTTCAGCCTTTATCAAGAGGCACGGTGAAAGGAAGTTTCCTGTAACACAAGCACAACTAGAACGCAGACTACACACAAGTAAAAGCGAATGTCAGAGACAAGTGCTCCTTCCTGTATATTAACTAATGTCTTAGTCACATGCAGGTGTGGCTCCTGTTTTGAGGGAGGCATTCCGAAGGACCATCGTACATCTGAATTGTGTCCTAAACTGGCTTCCACCGCTTGCTGTAGTCTCAAGTTTTCTGATGCTACACCCCAAATGCAGATACGTATGACCACTAGATTCCCCCTAGCAGTGACCAATAAAGGTGTCTCGGCCTAACAACCATTTTGTTGAACTTTTCTGCAAGTACCACTGTGGAGAAAGGTACAGCCAGACGACAGGAAACTGTAAAAGAGTAGGCGTACTTGTAGAATTCCGCGTAGCGCTGCTTTCGTGGGTTGGCCACGATGAACCGCCACGCGACTCCACCGGCTGCCGCCAGGGTCAGGGCAATCGTGATGTGCTTCCGAAGGTAGCTCTTCAGGAGACCGTGAAACTGCGGTCGTGCCAGCTGAGACGACATGATGCCACACGCTGCGAATAAAAATTAAAGAGGTTATATATACTTCTTTAAGCAAAGCAAAATCCATGCATGACAAGATATCACGAGACTGCTTTTACGATACGAGCAATTCAGGGACGTCTGTACGAATTCACACTTGTTTTCCCCTTAGTAGCCGGCCCATCCGACACCACCACCCAAAGGCCTTGATCCCATATTTTGCTCGCACAGACCTACTGAAGTATTCGTACTTTCCAAGAACCATATGTGAATGGAACTGTCTTACTAATACATGTGATGAATGAACTAACCTACCAAACAACCTTCTTCGCCCTTTATTGTTTCGTTTCGCAATTATTTTATTTGTATGTGTATTACTACCCTGCTTGGACCTCGAGTCTGCAGTATTCAATGAATAAATAAAATAAATAACGCAAAGAACGAAGAGAGAGCGCTTTTTTTTTTTTTGTCAGGTCTTCTTTTCAAGTGTCTTCGCTTTCCGCGGTCGAGGTGCGAATTCTTCATCCTCGTCTGTTTTCCTTCATTATGCTGCTGGTGGGATGGTCATAGTGCTCGTCGAACACCAAGCAGCGGAAATTAACCCGACCTCTCCACTACTGCGGCTCTACTCGACAGGGTCGCTTTGAGACGTTAAACGCCACAAACAAACCACAATTTACACCTTAATAATTATGCTTACGTCACAAACTAACAGTGAGGCCTTGACTGCACGGTACTTTCGTATGGTTGTGCCCAACAAGAAACCGGGACCCATTGATCAAAATCCTTCTTGTTCAGTCTTTCGGCAAAGCGTCTCCGCACACACAGTTCTGCCGCCGCAACCTTAAAGTCATCAAGCCATATCACTGTTCGTGCTCATTTTCATTCACTGCACACATCGGGTATCACACTGATTACTGCACGAAACGAAAACCATTCAATGCAAGCACGTTGCTGACCTTCAAGGAGTCACCCCTTTAGGACCCAACGTGCACATTAAATGAGAAGTAATTGGACAGGGTTAGGCTACGACGCAACAGTTCAATGTTGCGGCGGGTCATCGAGAAATAAACTAATCGATTATTTACCCTAATGCAACGAGTTCCGAGCAGAGACGTGCACGCGGGTCGAAGACGAAACACCTCCGACAAATGGCCTCCCAGTCAGCACCAACGTCAGGACCGCAGACTTGTTCTTTTTTTATTTAATTTTGTTTAACTTTATGTTTTTCATAAACAATTATAATAATTTATTGTACTTTTAATCATTTTATTTTTCGCAACTTTATATGAAAGCATAGTTTTTTGTTTCGAAAATTGTTTTGGTGCGGCGCTTGTGTCGGCCGGCAAGAGCATGACCTACTACACTCCTGACCTGTTCAGATAGCGGGGTTCCTATGGGAGCGCGTGTCCCCGCTCTCGTTCAATCGCTCGCCGTAGGTGGCGCTACCTATAACCTGTTCGTCTGCTACTGTGCGGCCGGCAGGAGGGCGACGGACTGATACCATGCGTCTGCTTCTGTGACAAACTGCCTATACGTGTGATTGTTTTTTGCTGAAAAGGCTAACGTGTGCTATGTGTTACATTTTAGTAGTTAGGCTATACTGGTTGATTGACTTCTAAAGCTGTATATTTGCGTAGAAATGTCTTGCTGCATGGTTGTTTTTGCCATTCCAGCCTAAAAAAACTTCAATTTAGTATTCATAAAGCTTTTGACTAATAATGTACTCATTGGTAATAGAATATCAAACTGATTTTAGGTTGTTTAGGACGCGTCAGGTGAAACGCAGTGCCCCTGTTGAGCACTTACCTTGGACACTCGCCCTGGACAGGTGTTACACTTGTAGTCAATTGATAGAAGAGAATAATGCACATACGCCCACGGACGCATATCAAGGAGAGACACAGGAATTGAAGCTTTAACTCTTACTGTGACCTACACAACAAAAATTGTGCGTCAAATTTCGCTACGGGAGTTTGTCTGCTGGAACGGGGAGCGCTGGCCGATGCGCGTTTCTATGATTTTATATGTCCGTGCGATGAGACGATATGGTAAAGGCAGTGATGTGCCTATCGAGGGCAACACATTGCGACCCCAATAAAGTTTTTATCGTCATCATTATCATCATCTTGTCGAGCATAGTTAATAATAATAATAATAATAATAATAATAATAATAATAATAATAATAATAATAATAATATAATATAATAATAATAATAATAATAATAATAATAATAATAATAATAATAATGTTTTATTTTTCATCAATAGTTTGATGAAGGACAGCGGCAGGTAAAAGCTGCTCTTCGAAAGAGGCAGCTTGACATAGGCCCACAGACGCCTTTAGCACGACAGCACTGGCAAACAGTTAGCAATGTTATCTAAGCAACAATTACAAAAATATCAAGTTCAAATTCTAAAAATAAAAATAGCAACCATGATAACAATGTAGCAACTGCAAAGAAATCTTGAAAACTATACATGTGTATATCGTGCAATTGAGTTCGGGTACAGAGTAAGAAATCTATGCCAGCTTTCACATATTTATCAATTAACGTAGAAACTGTGTGGAACAACCTATCTGTGGAGTAGTTTGTTCTCGAAGTTTTTATTTTCCATGTTTCTTTATGTCATGTTTCGAACAAATTATTTGGCTGCAGTTTCGAGAGGTCGTACAAATAATGTCGACTTTCTTGAAATTGACGCCTGACCACCAATGCTAACTTAAAATCGTAGAGACGATGTAGGGGTGGTATTCCAGCCTGTTGAAACAATTCACTTCTGCGAGCATCATACGACCAGTAAAAAATTATTCTAATATACGTCTTTTGCATCAGGTACAGTTTTTGTAAGCGCGTGTTAGTCGTAGTCCTTCATACCAAGAAACAATAAGCAAGATGCCAACAGAACAGTCATTTATAAAGTAAGAATTTTACCTTGTATAGTAGAACAGTTTTGCCACTGTACACCGTGCCCTCTACGCGAGATAACTGACCCAGCACACTGTAAATGCGATCGTTTCAAAGCATATTGCTCGAAAATGTAACTCCAAGAATTTTTATACAATTTACTAACTCAATAATAGTATCGCCATACTTGAAATGTATGTTTTCATTAACAGACTTATTTTTAGGGCGGAATAGTACCGCCTTTGTTGTACTAGTGGTTATGTTTGATTGATAGCGCCCAAGGGCGACACCCGCAGTTGGGGCGCGTACACATGCTGAAAATGTGCCATTATACTCGTTTGTCAATGAAAGCAGATCCCTCAAAGTGATATCAAGGTTTCTGCTAAAAGAATTTGGCGAGTGTATGCGTGTGATTCGAGCAATGTTACAGCACTTCAAAATGAAACAAAACACATTTGTCGCTTTACTTATGCGTGCCACAATATGCCAGTTAAAGCTGATGTTTCAAACAAAGTTTCTGCACTTTCGAAGAATATCCTACTTGCTGGCACACAGTGACGGCTTGTGTCTGCAATAAAGAAAAACATATGTACGCGTACAGAGCTGCGTGCATTTGGGTCATAGTTCAATAAAATGTGCTAGCAAGGTTCTGGGCGCGTACATGATACAATGGAGGCATGCAACTAAACTTTTAAAATCTTGCGAGATTTTGGCTTTTCGGCTATTCTCTTTCTCTTTCCTTCTTTGGCTGTTTTGTCCCGCACGTAGTTTGAGAAGAAAGGACGGCTAAATTTTTGCAACACTAGCCGCGCCATGGCTTCTCGGTGCTCGCTAGTAGCGCCTTTATGGCTGAAAAGAGGGTTCAAGGCCACTGCAGGTAGCACAGTTTGCACAAAAAGTGCCATCGGCCTCTTTTTGGAAATGGCCAATGGCGCAAATGCTTCCGCGGCCCTTTCTAGAGTGCTCACAAAGGAAAGAAATGAGATCGTTGGGTATGAAAGCCCTCCCCTGTCTAAATTAAATATCACAGCAGTAGCTGGTCCAGATGAGCTGGGAGCCTTGATTTTGCCGATGCAGTCGTCGCAAGTAATGCAATCCTCAGCTGCTTTCACCAGGAAGCCCGCTATAAGGCCAAGCGTGCTGGCCCTTATGCCTGGCTGTGGGGCACCTGTGGGAAGGTAGAAATGAAAAGTGTGCAAGAATTTTATCAGTATATAGATAAGCATGCATGATTAAACCGACACGTGTCCGTATACAAAATATGAGAAATATATATATATATATATATATATATATATGTATATATATATATATATATATATATATATATATATATATATATATATATATATATATATATATATATATATATATATTATATATATATATATATATATATATATATATATATATGGATGTTAATGCGCTTTCAGATAACAACTGTTGCCCCACCGCGGTGGTCTAGTGGCTAAGGTACTCGGCTGCTGACCCGCAGGTCGCGGGACCGAATCCCGGCTTCGGCGGCTGCACTTTCGATGGAGGTGAAAATGCCGTAGGCCCGCGTTCTCAGATTTGGGCGCACGTTAAAGAACCCCAGGTGGTCGAAATTTCTGGAGCCCTTCACTACGGTGTCTCTCATAATAATATGGTGGTTTTGGAACGTTAAACCCCACATATCATCAAGATAACTGTTCATTCAGCCGACGTTTGCGTCGGGAGAGCCCCGTCTTTTTCAAGGTATAATAATATTTACACATTTTCCGCGTCGATTTATAGCTTGTCACGACAGGAGGGAAGAAGTCCGGAGAATAGTATAAACAACAACATAAAATCTAGGAGAAGAAGCAAGAGAAAGACGACGGGATTAGGAAGGGACAGCATCTCAAGAGAGTAAGGCGAACGCAAACGAGCCATGCCATCATCTGTGTGCCAGTTATGACAGCGATTCAAAACCGCCGAAAATTTCTTCCCCGATTGCGGGAAAGGGACGTCGGTTAGTCGAGTTGTGTGGGCGCCTGGTGAAAGCATGTTATATTTTTAAATGTAAGCCATAGTACCTGCTTGTACCATGGACTTATCGTTACATACATACACAGTATAACTGATTGAGAAGCATGTTTTCATCTACATCGTGCACTGACGCAAACGCTGCCTCACGCGGCTTGCATGTAACACAGTAAGCAGCGCAGAGTTTATAATATATGCATAATATCGTATAGTGGGGAATTGTTGGACGGTGTGTAATAATTTTTAAATAATGTAAATCATTCCATTACACGGAATCAACGAGATATGAAAAGCGCACCACGGCAAGTCTGCAGGGCTTCTAGATGTGGCCGCATCGTCTGGGTTATAGTAGCAGATGTCGATGCCGCGCACTCGCCTGACGACCCTTGATTCTGGTTTACTAGCGAGTGCATTTCCAGAGGTTGTCCGGCTTGCTTTACTGCTGTGGAGCACGACGCCTGCCTTGCACTGGGCGATCCAAGAGGAGACGTTGTTTGCTCTGTACTGCCGCTTGGTGATGAGTGCATCATTCCCATCACGAGGACTTTCTGCAGTGATGAAAGCGCAGCACGGGCGTCTGTCTGATCGTTGCTTCCTTGAAGCTGTCTGATGGTGGAAAAAAGTGCTTCGACAGGGTCACTGGAGAATTTGGCAGTCAACACGTATAGGAAACCTGAACGGATGAGAAATTGTGTGCACTGTACTGTGGACATTGTGGTCAGTTGGAGAGCTTCGTATGTTTCAAGAGATATGAATGCCCTCTTATGTGGTGCCGCGGCTTTCCATGCTGCGAAAAAGGGCAGAAATTCCTGCTCCAGCCATATCAACCTGAAAATAAAGCAGTTTATTGTAGAAAATATGAAACCTAGCGGGATAAATGGAATGTACCTGTCATCATCTGGGGAACTGAACGGCATCCTGTTTTGGTCCCGGCTTACTACGTGGAAGGTTGTATTTCTTATGTTGTGTATGGTGAACCATTTAAATATCATTTCCATCAGCTCGATGGTTGGCAGGCAGTCTTCAAACCCGAAAATGCCAAATCTGCGGCCGTATTGTAAGAGGTATCGTAAGGCCGATGTCACCTAGAAACCAAGGAGACGCGACATATTAAAAATGATCGGAATTATTTAGAGAGAGGTTTCTAAGCTTGGACGTTCGTATACAGCAAGTGAGACGAGTTACAAGTGGCACTGCAGTCATCAATAACGTGCACTTTTAAGTGAGTTTGTGTTAGTGAACATATATTTATAGAAGCTCTAATGATACGTAATTATTGTGTGGTAAGCAATACGCGCAGGTACATTCGTTAAGAAAGGGAAATTGTATGTTCAGATAACCATGCGCTGTTAGCAGCAGCAGTAGCAGCAGCTCATGTGCATGTTTTTATGTGACCATACTGATAAATATGTTAGCAGTTATATACGTATTGAATTACATTTTCACCATTTGCTTCCGTTTGGGTTCTACAAACAAATAAACCAGAAACTAACATGAATATTCACGTATCGTTTGCGGTGAATTACTATTAAAAGGCAGTTTTTGTACTGCTTCATTTGAACGAAAAGCTGCAAAATTTTTTCTGCTTCTGCATGAACATTCACTTGACGTAATATGATGTAAAATGAGTTGTGGCGTAATATTAGCGCATAAAAGTTTGCCCGAGCGCGCCAAAGAATTTGAGAAGTATAAACGTCACTACTGATAGAAAACTGCGAGCATGATTCTAGCTCAATTAGATGTATTTTTTTGTGTAATACAGGTTGCAGGAAGCATACATAATTTACAGCTAACGAAAAGGCATTTCCTGCATGACCTGTGTGCGTCACGCATTGTGATGTCTACAAGGAATACAGAGAATCTGGGAGTGTGTGACACTAACGCTAAATGGGTTTACACCTTTTCTTATACATGCCTGTGGAGAGAACACTTCAACGGCCCTCTTCACGCTTAATTTCTCGAAGTTCGTCGGGTAAACGTGCTTCTGCGTAAGGTTCCGAACAAGCTTGAACGACGACTGTTTTTCTGTTATGTCCAGCAACTTTCTCAAATACGTGGGGCTGTAGTAATGCCCATTGTTGAACAGAACGCGTTTGGTGGACAACATCTGGTTGCGGAGATTTTTCAGGATGTGGCAGTGGTCAAAAGAAAGGAAGAGCCTCCGATTCATATCCATTGGATGTCTGCAACAACAACAAAAAAAAATGAATAAATAAATTGGAGAAAGGCGGCGTTTGCGGTGTGAATAATTAGTTGCATATACGGTTTTCTGTTTTTTACCAAAGTAATGTAAATGTTAGCCATTCGAAGGACGTGTGCGTTGTTAATTATTACCTTATTATAAAATTTCTCCACTCATGCCATGATCCTGCAGGTCTGTGTGTGTGTTTTATTGAGATTACCTACACCTTAAATCTTCCGAAACTTTAAGTATACTCACCCATTCATACAGTCGCATGCAGGTGCGCATACATTACGCAAACGCGTAACGTCAATTGATTTGTAAAGACGGGCTATTTACAGCGATTGTACTGTTGATAGCAATCTTGTTATGGACACGGCTTTCTTATATGGCAGCGCTGATTAAAAAAAAGAAGGGGGGGGGGGGGCTCTGATGCTGATACAGGCTTTTTTTTTTGTGCGACCAAGTCTTTTGTTTTTTTTTTCACTCAAACACGGCATGCATGCGCGTGCATACATTGATTGATAGATATGTGGGGTTTAACGTCCCAAAACCACCATATGATTTTGAGAGACGCCGTAGTGGAGGGCTCCGGAAATTTCGACCACCTGGGGTTCTTTAACGTGCACCCAAATCTGAGAACGCGGGCCTACAACATTTCCGCCTCCATCGGAAAAGCAGCAGCCGCAGCTGGGATTCGATCCATGCATACATTGAGGGCACACTGCGAATACATATAAAAAAATATTTACACTAGGCATTGCGCACAGCTTAATGCGAGCTGAGAGCAAAAATATATACTTAGCAACTTACGGCACAACTGGCATCATACGACCATTCCCTAACATGGTGAACATCTTTTTGTTCGAAGCGTGGTTGTCAGCTACAAGTCGGACCACTTGGAATCCTGCTTCTTCGATGGACTTAATTACTTCAAGTGTTAGTTGATGCAGGTGGTCTCCTTTTACTGACTGCGTGAAATAATATCCCACGGGTAGCCTGAAAAAGATAAAAATTAGCAGTATTCTGTAGCGTCGGTGTCAGCTGGGCTTAAAATCTCACTCCGTTGGAGAGAGGAGGAGAGCCAATTGCTCATCTCGAGTGCTTGTCAAATAAGTGCACAATGCTAAAGTTGACTTGCCGGGGGAAAGGGGGGGGGGGAGCCCTCCTTAAAAAATAGAAGACGACTCCCCCTGCCCCTCCCCAGACTTTCAGCCCTGGTCGCGGAATAGCACATCATTGGTTAATTAAAGACAACGTTTTCTTTTTATATCTATAGGTGGGGTTAGTCTTTCAGTCACAGCGAAACGTATAGTGATAGACAAAGTGATGATTCACTTACGTGTAGTGCGTTGATAAGCCTACAAATACAAAGGCGAGAAGGTGTGTGGCCAGCTCGTTCTGAATGCCCACTTCTTTTTCTAGGCCTCCCATTTCGACTAGGCCATGGACTTTGTCTCCTTTTTTTTCGTACGTCAGTGCTTGCTTTAAAGACATTTCATCCACAATCAAAGAGCCCATTTTTTCCTAACAAAAAAAATGGGGGGGGGGGGGGAATTCACTGTTAACAGACATGCGTTATATATCGGCGGAGACAGTTAATTATATAAATAACCTTCTTTGTTGTTCCGTACATGACCCATAATTTAACAGAAATGATTAGGGTTTAGAGCAAACATAGCGCACTGCCGTATACTCTTAAACAATACATCTTACGTTCGAGTAATCCTTGCCACAGGTCTGGTCCCTGTTTATTCACTTTAAATCACTTTTCATTCGGCTATACTAGCATGTATTTTGATCAGTCAAACACTGCCGCGTGCGCTGCTTCCTTCGTTATTCGCGTGCATATTGTAAATAATTCTGATCGAAGTAACGTACCCGTTCGGACAAGTGTGTGCTTTCCGTGTGCAGCCTTTGCTTCATTAGCGACGAAACAACTGCTCCAGTACAGTAGCCAATGTAACGCTTCAGTGTCATGCGACTTGGAAGGGTGAGGCACCCAGACCTCCGCAACATTTCGTACCCGCAGGGTGATTTAGCTTGCCACATTATGGCCTGCCTGATGGTCACCTCTTTCCAACGGTGATTTTTCTCACGCAGGCATTGCAATTGCTCCTTCAAAAATTCAGCCTTCTTGTCGTTCTCGTCCAGCATTTCCTGATGATGAAAGGGCAGTTGAAATGCGTAAATCACGCGCAAGATAACATACTGGAAGAAAGCGGAAGTGCAGGGGAGAATGGAAGCTTGACCCGCTGAAACATCGTAGAGCAGGGAATGCCGGCGCATCCAACAATTCGACATTTACGTACTGGACTTGCCCTTGTCAAGACAAGTTTAGATGTTGTGGGAGAGTGAGCAAACGTTCACACACACGCTACTAAAGGAGGCTGTTGCTGTCCTGACAAAGAATAGTGCACCTGATTGTCGAAACCTTGCATTTGGCATCATTCCTTATTCAACAATTCATAATCGCGAGAAAAGATATGCGTTTACTCTTAAGACAATAATAGATGTTTCATGTCACCACGTGGACATTCAATTGCAGCTATGCTACATTAATGAATTGCGCAACTTCAGACTTGCGTCATGTTCAGTAACCGGCCACCGACTCACACATACGGACTAGCGGAAACTGTTCACTTACACTTTCCAAACCATTCCTTCCTTTTTGAATGCAATGCTGCTCGCTCAAGTTTATAAGGCAGACATCACATGTGCGTCAAGCGTGGCTTCCTGTACGAGCATAAACCGATCGGCCCATAGCACCAACACAACACAGCTTGCAAATTACTGTCTTTCCAGTTGTCAGTCCAATGTCCCTAATTGTTTGCGACGACAGAAATTTGAACTCGTTGTTCGCAGGATAAAGGAATAAACTCGGGGTGCGCCAATCACGCAAGGGGGTACACACCGACCTTCGTATCTTAAACACTTGCTCATGTGCGCGCTTACCCACCAACCTTCTTTTATTCCGTGTCCTTATGTCAGGCCTACACCTTCGTATGACCAGAAAGATTGCCAGCATCGGCGTACACTAAAATGTCACGTAAATTTATATGAAGAAGAAAATCTATAAACAGAGTTTCTCTCGAGCAGACATCATGACAGCGGACTTGTCATCCTTAAGGCTATAATTGTATTTCAGTCTTTCAGAAAACAAGCCTGCTTGTCGAAACGCCGCCTCGAAACAACTTTGCTAAAACTACTGATTAAGCGAGTTGGTTCATGATTATTTTCAGTGTTTGTGTGTGTGTAAACAGCGATTAAAGAATGGGAACAACCCCTGTTCACAGGTTTTTTACTGCAAGCTTCCATCCTCCCCTTTCTGACGTTTCTTACAAAAAGTATAGGGACACTAAGTTAATAGACTGATAAATGAGTACCTGATAATTCTCTATCGTTCCTGTTCCGATCATACGACTATTAGAACAGAAAAAATTAAGACTAGGTTTAATGTTCTGAGTTTGGCGAACAATCTTCGACACGTGCACGTCGCTTTATGTTGCGTCGCTCCTTGTGTACTTGGCCGCATTGGCTGAGAACATTTCTTTGAAACTTGCTACTTCAGACCTTGCATCTACTAACACAGCAGTCTTAGACATTACCTGAGGCCGTCAAAGTATGACGTCACTGCTAGCCGATGCGCGAGAACTTAAGGGTAGCATCGCCACCTTTACAATCTCTTATAGTTTCGAGAATTCCTTCGCTCACCGGACGTCCTCTCGTAGTACGGGTGATGTTGATAGAATTGACTTACTCCTAAATTGTTATTATGTTCAGAGTCATTTAAAATTAAGTGCGAATATAAAAGGATTAATATAACATTCGTCCACTGACGTAACTGCGTACCTGCAGCGTTAGAGCGCCATTCGCCTCGGCGAGGGCTTTCATCTCGAAAAAATCTTTCTTTAGCTTCTCTAGCTGTGAATGCAAATTACTGTTCATTTCTTTCAGCCTGCTGCACTTCCGCCGCAACGTCTTAGTTGCCGCGACCAGGGAGCGCATCTTCTTCAAACCGATCGACGTTTGCGACGTCATGGAGCGCCGCACTGGCCTCTTCTGGTGTTCCCCTTGTATAACTGAACTACAGTCCTCCATGTTGTCCTGACTTGATGGAAAATGCAACCACTCGGCCTCTTGTGCAGTTTCAATTGGGTTTTCAGAACTATATACTTCCCCAGGCTCTGCTGATGCTCGCTCTTCTTGAGAAGAATCTGCGTTGGACGTTCCCCTGTTAAGCCGAAAAAATAGCGAAGCATGACAGATATATTGTCCCGCTAAACGCATAAGGGAATACTGCTAACATTATTCTTATCCGTTGTTGTGTTAGACTTCAAGTTTTACTTACAGTATTTTTACTTGTATGGGTGCCAGCGTTGTTTCCCCCTGCGTTCGTTTTAGCCGCTTTTTCCGCGGCATTGGATCTTGCCCACGTGGATCAGGAGAAGCGGGAAATAAGGAAGGCACGGCTGTGGGCTTCAACATCTTCCTTTTCGTCACTGTTCTGTAATCTTCAGCGGTAAAATGCAGGCTGCATACCTTCGACCGGTCGCTGGGCTCCCAGCGATGCTTTCCTGAACCTTCATCAAAGGTAAAGGCGTATACGCATGGCTAGCAAGATTGCAAAATAACAGTCCATAACACCTTTTTTGTAATTAATTTTTCCAAAATGTAACAAGCCAAATGGGGAGGTTAAGAAAAAGCATAGCCACGATTTTATTCTGGGGAAGTACCTGTATACCCATTTAGTGCATTTTCATATTTTCTCGCAGCCTTTGTAAATGTCTTTTTAGATGACTACATTCGTCGATTGATGTTTAGTGATGGTACGTGGTCGAGTCCAGTGGCATACTTGAAGCCCTTTATTCGAAGAGCTCATTGGCTATACAAGGTTTCATAACAAAGCTGAATTTCCTAATGGCTGCTCAGTAACGAAGCGCGACCCAATACGACAGAGCCGAAACCGAGGCGCACTTGAGCGCCTTGGTCTTGGTTTAGAGCGCAAACCTCTAACCTGTACAATGACTCCGCCGTTGACGACGATGACTTCAGTGGTTTTTGTTCTTTTGCATTCTCCAAAACGAATCTTTGTCATGCATGATGTAATCTCAGATGCAGCACGCACATAAATAGAGTATCTGTCGCTGATTATTCCAGGTTCCTCATTTCGGTTTCACCGGCTGGGTCTCTTAACCCTCACAGAGCCGATGGGCTCATTGCACGAAGGACTTCAATTATGTCATTATACCCGACCGCCTGCCAGCCCTATATAGAGTGAACAGTTAATCGCCACATTTCGTTACCGGCGTAACGTTTCTAATTACCTTAAGTAAGCTTATACAGAAACGAACAAAGCTGTATGGGAAGATAGAGGTTTGAGATGAGAAATACATTTGACCAAATTCGGTCGCTAACTTCAGTGACACCCAGTGTTCAAGAGTTGTCCATCGCTAAACACACACACACACACACACACACACACACACACACACACACACACACAGAGAGACAAACTGTGGAGGCAGCACGTAAATATTTCATATCATTAATTTTTTTATGGATTTCGGCGGCATTTGTTGAGGCAGCCTTCGGGAAGGGTGCTCGAACCCCTCGCAACCCACCGCTACGCATTTTTACATAATTTACAGATTTCGTATATTTACTTTTTTCTTGTGTGCTATATTTAAATTTCTTGGCACTATTTGTGGAGCCTGCCATATTAGCCGCGGTACTTTAAAAAAGCTTTCATGTTTTTTAGCTCAGTGAATTAGCATAACACACGGAAATAAAGTTTACTAAAGCACCCTGGTGCTTCTTGCTAGCTTGCAACTCGTTCTGAATTGAAACGACTCTCAAAAACACAAGACTCACCTTTTCTTCCAATTGCCTCGATCCATTCTTCCCGTATGTCTGTGGCAGGAAACTCGTGAAAACTTACTTTACTTTGTTTGCCTTGTTCCGATTTGCAATATGGCACGCAGCAATACACCATACTTACATTTGAGGTGTCAGCTCATCTAAAAAAAAAAAACTGCACGCGGCCACTATTAGAGCTGACTACTGCAGCTATCTGCCGTCTGCAAGTTTCTGCACACGACCTACTGTGTTTCTGCGTATCTTCTGCAATTTGTGTATGCGTATCGTCTGGAACCATCGTGATTCAGTGTGAACAATGAATGCCTAACAATAGTTTTTTTATCTCGTTGGACTACGTTTTCATTCAAGAAATATTTTCATAATAAATTTTCCTTCATTTGTAGAAAAGTTCCCGTCTGCTTGCCACTGTGACCCTTTGTGTGCTTTTTTTACGGTTCTATTTCTGCTTCAAACGTCCACACGAATGCAGCCAACTCTGACGAGGAATCATATCGCTTTATTTGCCATATTTTACACATTCATACACAATTCATGCACAATAAGAACGATTTGCACTGCCACAGCGATGGCTGAAGCAGACGACAGCGAACAGGTGCTGCCTAGCGCCACGCCGCTCGTAGGTGACGGCCCTAGCGGCAGAAGGTATGAACTAGAACGTGGGCGCTGGAAGAGGTGCTCTCTGGGCAGGTCAGGAGTGTAGTAGGTCATGGGCAAGAGCATCATTTTGGAAACGAAACTAACTGGAGTGCGGCAGAAGTTTGGTCAGGTATCGTTCAGCTCTTTGCCAAAAGCACATTTGACAGCTGGTTCCTTAACCATTAAATGATTTAATTACTGTAGCATATACATGCTGTGAGTCATGTACGTCTAATACACTCTTCTTGTATGCGTTTCGGTACACGCCTGTCTCTCGTCCAGACGTCAGCTACAATTGGTTTGGGCTACCAATAGAGGTACGTATATGACGAGGGTTTCGCGCTCTCAACTCCAAAGTGTGGTATGTGCTTTTTCAGGCCACCTCAGTCAGGTATAAAACACAGCGTCGTGTTTTATAGCAAAAACAACCGGGCAAGAAGAGCATGCAAATACGTGACAGACGACAGGGGGGAAAAGGCGGGGGGGGGGGGGGGGGGGGGGGGATCAAGCGCCCGCGCTAGCAGTGCATTGAGCGAGATAAGCAAAAGAAATCATCCATTGTTGGATCAGAATTTGCGAGTTTGCTTACGCAAGGTTCGTTCTAACAGTGTACGTCTTGTCTGGGATGTAAGAAAGGCGTCATCTAAATGGTGTGTATATGAACGCAATTTTGATGAGAATGAACATAGGGAACCAAGAAAAATATAACTGACGCGTTTTGTTGTAATTGTGATTATAAAAAAAAAAAAGCCACGCCTGTCCGCAACGCGTAGAACAGCAAAAGCTGGAAGAGCGGCCTTTCAGAGCTTTTTCTAAACACTATTTGGGTAACTGCTAAAAGCACCTTTGCTGGGTACCCGCTACGCCATAAATAATCATAATTTTTGTGTAGTAGGTCGTCATTCACTATGTTATTGTTCGTTATTCTTCGGAGAAGCGTGGTATATCCGCTACACACTTGCAAGTAATTTCGTGCATTTTTTTTTATGCAGTGGCTGACGACGATGAAGAATAATTGTGCCCGAAGTGGGTATGCGCTACAGTTAATAGGCGATCAAGAACTAACTAATTGATTGATTGATTGATTGAAGAACAAGCTTGTAATGGGTTGCAGCATTGGGCGACCCGCTCGTTACGCAATTCGCATTGTGTGACGCCTGGTACGTTGTGCCTTTGCTGATATAAAACGCCTTATTATATACTCATGCTAACTCGATCCCTTTCCCAGCATCAACTTTCTAAAAAAAAAAAAAGAGCGAGTAAAAAGGGTGCCTTTTTTGTCCCACAACAATAATCGCCATCTATATTGCGGTCCATCCTTGCGCTATCACCCCGCGCCCAGTACATTCCGGTCACGATCGGCATGCCCATTATCAGGGTTACATTGCATTCTCGACAGGAAAGTGGCCAGCGCCGAGTTTTCAAGAAAGGAAGCGCACGCAAGCCTGACGACGATTATTGTTGTGGGACGAAAAGACACCCTTTTACTCGATATATATATATATATATATATATATATATATATATATATATATATATATATATATATATATATATATATATATATATATATTTTAGTGAAGCCCACCTCAAACGAGTTTGTAATGTAGTTTGAAGCATCGGCGTGGCTCTGTTGTAGAATATACTGGGCTGGCACTCTGGGGACCCGGGTTCGAATTCCGCTCTGTCCTTGGTGTTTTATTTACTAATTCTTTTTTTATTATTATTTCGTGCGATTGTGGTTACGGACACCGGCGGCGGACAAATACGGCACCGCACGTTGTGATCCCGTAACGCCTTTCGCTCTAAAAGATGACCTGTTTTACTGGATATGTTTTTGAAGTGTGGTTTGTACGTAGCCACGTGAACGCGCCAGGGACGGCGCCATCAGGAGGTATTTGGGAGGAGGATGGAGACCCCGCCCCAAATTTCCGCCAATCCCCCCTTCGCCGCAAGAGCAGGAAAGTGTCTCGGCTGTGTATATTCCATAAAATTTACTTCACCAATCCGTTACTCAGAAGCAGATTATTGGCCCAACCAACTTATGTTTCCACTCGCATTGATCATCGCCATAAACTAGGACTTCCTTTAGCGCACACCAAGTGTTTTCATAATTCATTTGTGCCAAAAACATCTGGATGCTGGAATCATCTTCCTTGTGATATTGTTGGTATAAAAGATGCTGCTTTATTTAAAATTGCCGTCACTAATTTTATTTGTACGTAGCCTCAGTTCAACCCTGTAGCAAGCGACGATTGCAATTTTTCTGTTGTTGTATTTTGCTTTGTATGCTATACATGTATGTATGTACCCACTCCCCTCTGTAATGCCCTCGGGCCTTGAGGGTAACTGAATAAAAAAAAAATAAAGCATAGTCGAAACACAACGCCTGAATTCCCCGCTCCCCTGAAGGAACTCACTTGCCGTGCGTGCCTCCCCCCCCCCCCTTCTTATTAAAAATCTTGGTGCCGTCCCTAGCCTGGACACAATATCACAAATGAATTCCCCCCCCCCCCCCCAAAAAAAAAGCCCCAGCCAGCCCGCTTGATCAGTCAACGTGGGAAGAGCTTATTAAAACTCCAATCCAGCGCTTGCAGCCTGGGCCGGAAGGGTCGCTGCCCACATGGAGCCTGCTAAATTTTTTCAGGGACTTTAGGAGCCAGCGCGAGAACCGCGCGGCTCCTTGGTGTATGAAGTCGCTTCCTGCTCTCTTCGGTCTGCTAATACAAGTATGCTGGCAAAGTGGCCACTACGCCATCAACAATAATTTTAGGGGCGAAGCTCCTTATGGCGTGGCTTGTGCGTCCCTCGTTAATTGAAGTGCGTAACCACCGGTGGCACATACCCAAAAGAGTGGTCCTTGAAACGTCCGCTGGATGACGGTACTTGTATATTATGAATATACATAATGAAAAGATGTGAGATAGCGGTACTTTGAGTGTTCACTAGATAGAAGGACGGACATACAGATGGACGGCCGCGCGAATAGACAGACGTGCGGACCGACGGACGCATGGACGGACGGACTGACGAACGCTTCGCCCCACTGTGATTTTTGTTAGGTTGGGATTCGGTAACTCTTAAGGTACAACGTCTCAAAACTATCACATCATTATAAGAGTCGCCGTAGTGGACGGCTCCGGAAATTTCGACCAACTGGGGTTCCTTATCGTGCACCTAAATCCAGGCACACCGGCCTCAAGCATTTTTTTGCCTCGATCGAAAATGCGGCCGCCGTGGCCGAGATTCGATCCCGCGACCTGCGGGTCAGCAGCCGAGTACGTTAGCCACTAGACCACCGTGGCTAGTAAGTTGAGATCCAATTAGTGAGGTACCCCACGCCAGGGGCGTAGCCAGGAGGTGCATAGCGCACCGGTCCGTACGTGCCCCACCCACCGGTATGAAAATTCTGCCAAAGCCCCTGCCTTACGCACTTACAAGGCACACATTTGTGAGGCATTCGTGCGCTTTGTTTAGAGTGTACTAGAAGTGCTGAGTGACGTGACCGCGCCTCGCCGCCTGATTCCTTCCGCGTTGCCTGCAGCGGCGGCGCTGCAGTCGAATAGTACTGAAAGCGCCGCGCCCAGGAACTGCTATGCGCTTCGGCTCATCCGTCGCGATCTCTTGATGCAGATTTCTTCGCACCTGCCCAACATTCATGCCTAGCACATGATGCCATGGCCCTTGAGGTATGACACGCCCATCTACTGAATTTGAGCTCCATAAAAGCGCTTGTGAGAGATCGAACTTAATTCAGAAAGGGTGTGTCTGATACTGATTTCTTCTCTCTTAACTCTTTCTTCGTCGGTTAAGCGTCTACAATGCTCAGAATAACTGAGCTCATTTATTGGAAGTTATCTGTGCTCAGAAAGCTGTGAGATTAAAAAACAAATACTGTGTCACACGCACGCAGAACCAAAAAGCCACAGGGAAAGAGTGGAAAGGAAGGGAATCTGAACCCCCTACACCGTGAAATGTTTTGATAATTTAACTTTTCGGTGTATACTAAAATAGTTACAGGCATTTACAGCGACCACCAATTGCCAAAGTTAGGCGTTGTGCTGCAAACCACACCCCCTCGAAAAACAAATCCTGGGTAGCCCTGCTCCAATAGTTTACAGTTGGCGAAGCGGAACATAGCGTGTCTCTACAAATGCGCACTGTAGATTTCACCCTTTTGAGTATGAGGTCTCAAAACTAGTTCAAGTCTAACGTAGTCGGACGAGAAATGCACCGCCTAAAAATAGCAGCTGTGCTACGCACGCAGAACCAAAAAGCCACAAGGAAAGAGGGGAGAGGAAGGGAATCTGAACCCCCTATAGACCATGAAATGTTTTGGTAAATTAACTTTTCAGGGTATACTAAAATAGTTACAGGCATTCACAGCGACCACCAATTGCCAAAGTTAGGCGTTGTGCTGCAAACCACACCCCCTCGAAAAACAAATCCTGGGTAGCCCTGCGCCAATAGTTTACAGTTGGCGAAGCGGAACATAGCGTGTCTCTACAAATGCGCACTGTAGATTTCACCCTTTTGAGTATGAGGTCTCAAAACTAGTTCAAGTCTAACGTAGTCGGACGAGAAATGCACCGCCTAAAAATAGCAGCTGTGCTAAGGGGCATTGTGTGTGTGTGTGTGTATATATATATATATATATATATATATAATATATATATATATAGTGGGAGTAATAATTCAATGGGCCAGTTAGTCTTCGTGAAGGTATGGGATATGGCACAACGGGAGCGTTGTCAACAAGGATAAATATATTTATTTCCCAACAGTTTCGGGAGGGGACCTCCCTTCATCAGGGGATGAGTTCATCCCCTGATGAAGGGAGGTCCCCTCCCGAAACTGTTGGGAAATAAATATATTTATCCTTGTTGACAACGCTCCCGTTGTGCCATATCCCATACCTATATATATATATATATATATATATAT
Source organism: Rhipicephalus microplus (assembly GCF_013339725.1). NCBI lineage: Eukaryota > Metazoa > Arthropoda > Arachnida > Ixodida > Ixodidae > Rhipicephalus > Rhipicephalus microplus. Next base: position 121,779,661 of record NC_051167.1, read on the forward strand.
TATATATATATATATATATATATATATGTGTGTGTGTGTGTGTGTGTGTGTGTTTACTGAGTACTTATAAAAGGAAGCTAAATTTCTCAAAAGAAGATGCACCACTGCCTGCCTAAGCTTTTGACGCTTATCGATAGAACTACGCTTATAATACAAAACATCGTCATAAACTTGCTCGCTTGCAATGGTGTTACGCCAATAGAATATTTGGAAAGCAGCACAATATAAGCTGTCCATACAAAATGAAAACTGGTTACAATGAATTGACGCAGATTAACAGACGGGCTATATATACAATTGGTACTTTTTAATACGTGTGAGTGTTGTTTTTAATAAGTTTAATATGTAGTAAGCCTTTCGAAAAGCAATAATTATTATCTTCCACAAAACTGCCATCATAAAAAAGAGACGTCACCAGTTAATGTTGTGACAACCTTACTTACACTCGGGTTTCTCGTGAAACAATCGAGCGCATGTAGGCTCATATGAGGAACACTGTACTCTGCATATCGTAGAGACTGCTGAAAAAATGAGCGCATGATTATAGTTTTGATACTTCTCCTCTCTTTGTAGTTCGCCAGTAGCCACCTATGATGTAACGCAGCTCAAAGCGCTGATTGAGTAAGGATCTAGGCGGATCCGTGCAAATTTCGATTGACATTTTTTTTTTTTTTTCTGGGTTGGCAGGTTCTTGAAACAGTGAATGTATCGACGCAATTTCGGCGTGCCTGCATATTTACGAGCACCACGGTGCGTAGCAGGTGCGCCTACTGTTAAAGGCTCAGAAACGCATTAAACGCGCTGAAAACGAGCAATTACATACAAGCTTTCGCAGGCTCGGGCGCGCGCGCTCCCAATGCAGACGCTCCCGCGATCTTCAGTACCATGGAACTACAGCGGTGCCGCTACTGTCACCCGCCGGAGAATCAGCCAAGATGCGGCGCGGCCGCCTCGTTCACTCCACTGCCCCCCTTCAACGTTTCTAGACTAGTGCTAGAAACGTTGGCGCCCTTCTAGTACACCGTACTTTGTTGTTCATGCGCCGGTGGTTGATGACGATGAGATATGGCTGAGTCTTTTGTAATGAGTTGGAAGCATTTAACGGTCCACTCGTAACGCATTTCTTGTTGTGTGACGCGTGGTTATTTTACCCTACTACTACGTTATATTACACATGTCAACGTGCGAATTCCTTCCCGTGGTAGAATAAAGGAATATATATATTATAAAGGGTTTATTGAATAAACGAACTTTCAATATATATATATATTATATATATATATATATATATTATATTATATATATATATATATATGATGATGATGATGATGATGATGAAGGCCATACTCTAGGCCGAACGTCGAAATAAACCACGTTGTGACCGCTCACGGAGGATCTACTGGACTATACTCGGCGACAGCTTTTCTTGACATTGGAAGTGTGGCAGCTTGGGCTAGTTGGTATGGCATGACGATAGTTATAGCGCGAGAACAAAACGACGACACAGAGACTTTTGTGTCCTTCTTGTCTCTGTGTCGTCCTTTTGTTCTCGCGCTATAACTATCGTCTTGACATTGGAGCGAAGGCTACGGAGGCGGGGCCTCCGCACATTTGTGTTACTACGCAAGTTGTCCGGCAGGTTGCAGCTGATTTCGGTTCCAGTTTCGGTTTTCGCTTGCTCGCTGCGCTGTTTAGCAAAATGTATGCATGCAAAATGGGAACGTCAGAGTTAAACTTTGATGAGAGTGCATACATGCAGCTAGTTACTGTGCTGTTTATATACTGGTACATATAACATTTTCCGTTGTTCAGAACGTTTTCCCAGCATTATTCAGCCTTTATAACAGTGAAGTTTAGGTTCGTGTTCAGCCCAGTATATACGGGTACGCGCCACACGTGATCGAATGTTAACGTTTACGGTATTGAGCCCTGGTACAGGCGAAATGGAAGGCCGGTTGCGGCACGATCCGGCCACGGGCCTGTCTTGTTTCAGTTTTGCTGTATTCGGTTTACGCCCTCAAAGGCTGTCAGCAATGATCGGCGCAGACTGCGCCTCAGTGTTCGAGAAGCCTCACAATTGTTGTAGATCGTTGTTAAGATTGCGCGCAAGACGCGAACAGTGAAGCTTAGTTCAGAGCTTGCACGGCCACCAGTTATAAGGCTGGAAAGTTCGATGCGTGATGTATAAAAGACGGCGCATCCCAGCAGACGCAGCCGGCGTGCGGAAAACGTGGTGCCGTCCAAGAAATTAAAAAAAAAAAAAAACTAGGGCGCACGATAACTTCTTTCACATGAAAAGCGTCTCATACTTGTTCTATCCTTATAATGAAGAAAGTTTTATTTATTCGTGTCAAGTAGCTATTAGAATCAGAAAAGAAAATTATACTATTTACACATGTTCCGTGCCTTTTTATATCCTGTCGAGACAGGAGGGGAGGGGTCAATTGAGAAAGAGAGAGAGAGAAAAAAAAGAAACAGCGAAACCCGAGGACAAACATTAAATAAAATATAGAAAATCTAGGAGAAGAAGCAAGACCGACACGGCGTAATTATAAAGGGGCAGCATTTCAACAGAGTAGGGCAGAGGTAGATGAGGAATGTCATCATTGTCAACAATACCTCCCCCGCACCCACACTTCCCCAAGTGGGCAGGGAGCCGCCGTTTTTGTATTTCACCTTTCCGTGTGGTCCGCTGGCGGCTCGTTCCTCTTTGAAGTGTCTAAGCCCTTAAGCGCTTAAGCCCTCCCCATTAACTTGTCATACAAGAGGAACTAGCCGCCAGCGGACCACACGGAAAGGTGAAATACAAAAACGGCGGCTCCCTGCCCACTTGGGGAAGTGTGGGTGCGGGGAAGGTATTGTTGACAATGATGACATTCCTCATCTACCTCTGCCCTACTCTGTTGAAATGCTGCCCCTTTCTAATTACGCCGTGTCGGTCTTGCTTCTTCTCCTAGATTTTCTATATTTTATTTAATGTTTGTCCTCGGGTTTCGCTGTTTCTTTTTTTTTCTCTCTCTCTTTCTCTCTCTCTTTCTCAATTGACCCCTCCCCTCCTGTCTCGACAGGATATAAAAAGGCACGGAACATGTGTAAATAGTATTATGCCTTGAAAAAGACAGGGTTCCTGTCAAAACGTCGGCACAATAAACAGTTGTTATTTGAAAGCGCATCTACTTTCATATTTATAACCTTGCGGCAACCGAAGTTATTCTTCTGCACATATATATATATATATATATATATATATATATATATATATATATATATATATATATATATATATATATGCATGGATAGATGATGCTATGAGCGAAACTGACGCTAGAGATAATGTCGCTATCTGGCGTCGTGTTAACGCATCGACTAAATAGCTCTTTTCATGTTGGAAATACGCCGAATGGGATGGACGCGTCGAACTTTAATCGTAGACGTCACGGTCATCAATCGTGCACTACTTCACTTTACCAAGAGCGCTGTGAAAGAACAGTGTTAGATATACAAAGCGCGTTTATAAATTTTTTCAGGGCACGTAGCCGTGGCGCAGTGGGCAGCGCACCCAAGCTATGCTGTTGCCGACTGAAAGGCCGTGGGTTTGACTCCCAAAGACGGAACTTTTTTTGCTTTCTGATAGGGCGTTTTTTTTTCAACGCCATTCCCGTGACGGAAATACGTCACTGAAGTATTGATAAACTGTGACATAGAGCACTTTTCATTTTAAAGGAATGAATACTGGGCCGCCATAACGAGTGCTCAGGTTCAAACACCGTTCCATTCGAGGTATTTTATCTTTCTTAAGGAGCTTCTCGGCAAGCTTCTTATGCTTGCGGCCCCGCGGTCTGTACACCAGTGTTGCCATTGTACACTTCTCCGGTTGCTTATCCGGCTAATCTAAGCATGCTCACTAGATGACGCGCCGCCGCTCAAGGCGTCGGTTTTCGATGACCCGCCATGACAACGAACGGCACCGGTAGCGAACTATGCTCCCGGTGTGGGGTGCGTCTCGGCACTTTTGTGGAAATGGGGAATGTGAGGTAGTGGAGAGAGGGAACTAGCATGAGAGAGATTTCGCGGCAATTGTACTACTGCCAATTCTTTTCAGTTATATAAGTAAAAAAAAAAGCATGCATCTTCCAGATATCACCAAAAAATCACTTGACATTTTCATTTCTTTAGTATTATCTTTCTTGCATGACATTCTAGGCGTCCTTATTTTCTTTTTTCTACATAATGAATCGAGCCACTTATCTGACGCTTCAGGTATGATTCACCATGATTTTTGCTAAAAATATCTGAAAATTTTTTTCCCTTTCACTGAGTTGTTAGAAATTTCTTGCGTCTTGTTTACGTATAATCAAGTATGCCTCATACATAGCCTCTTGATCTTCCTCTGCTATGTACATCTGTACCTTGAGGATAAAATAAATGAAATTAAATATTTGCTCTTCCAGTCTGGATTAGCAGTCATCCTCCGATGGACTCGCATGCAGTTTGGGGTCCGGCCAAGAATCAGGTGAGATAAAATAATTATTCCCATATAAACTGATTTACTACGACTAATGAGAAAACGCTTCCCTCCTTTTACATAGAAAGCGCCCATTGGCACTAGCAATCACGCATACCAACCAACGCCGATTTTGGCAATCCATTAGCGCGGTTGATCCTGCGGGGTGTGGTAGTTTGCTGGTAGCATCGTCACATCTGGGTCAGGCCCACATATGATGTCTCCCCATAGACAGCTATGTAGACAGCCATGCAAACAGAAGCCACCTCAAGCCCCATATCTTACAAAGCCGGCAAAATGGCACCATGTAGGCAGCACAGAAACTAGAGTAATGCAGGCTGCTTCACTGTCTAAACATGACGACAGCCGAGTAGGAGACTTGAAAGCTCCGAGAAGGTGGCCGGCTTGCAAGAAGACACGACCGTGGTTTATCATGCACCTAATGCAAGCCATGTAGAATTTTTTAAAACATCTGAATATGACAAAAATCTGAAACACTTTTGCCTGTATCTTGATGCTGCTAGGTGGCATCGCCATGTGCAGAGGTCTTCTAGGTGTTTTCCATTTCTTGAACAACTTGGACTCAATGGTGCCTAGAATTGGGGGCATAGCCTAATTGTAGCTCAGGACAGTGGAGCCAAGCAATGCAAGCAGGCCTCTCCGAATGCCCCGCGGCAATTTTGTGGCCAGGTAATCATAACCGCTGGAATGAGTAAGATCGCCCATGACATTTGAAACTCATGGATAGATTAAATCTTGCATGATATGGTAAAGAATCTTGCAATGGAGAGAATCATGCTAGGTCTTGCTGGGCATGTCCACATTTATGTTGCCTACCTATACGTCTTGCTGTGTATAAGATTTCTGGCAGCCTGCCTAGCGAGAAATCCAGACCCCTATGCATTAGAATAGCCTTGTCACACGTAGCTTCCACAACATTCTTGAGCAGTAACGTGAAATATCGTTGTGCTGGATGTGTTGAGAAGGCATGTTAACCAGTTTGGCCGTGTGGACTGCCACAAGGCCTTCGAAGTGCTCCAAAAGGATCTGGTTCTCAAAGGTGCAAGTGAAATGCCTGTACGCACCTGTGACTTACACTGGTCATGCAACCATCTGCAGCTGGTGACCAAAAAGGCCACCCATGTTTGGAGCGGCGTGCGACTTTTATTCGTAACCACACACAATAAACGTCTAGGTACTAGCACACATGGCTCGCATTCCCATCGCCCCGTAAAGTAAGCAGACTTCCTGTTATTGTGCACGTGAATAGTTCAGAGGTTTGCAACTGCAGCCACGCAACTGAAAAATCAATCAGTGTCCATTTGTAACCAACCTGTTCAAATGGACACCGAAGTGTCCATTTGTAACCAACCTGTTCACAGAACTGGTACGAGAGTCACAGGTGTGAGCTAGCCTCTACACGTTTCCCGGCTTTTTTTTGTGTGTGTGTATGGTCACACAAAAATGTGTTGGGGGTGTTCTGTGCAACATAAGATTACACTGGGGGTAGCTACGTTGGCTTTTATGTGAGCAGACATGGAGTCCCTTGGAAACAATACCATCTGTGTGCACTGAAGACGCTAAGGCCACGATGTCTGGGTACCTGCCGATTGAGACGGGCAGAGCAAGGAGCTGTGACATCGGATTAGCGTTGGTGCCCCTCGCGTTTAGCGTGTTCACCCTTTGTGTGGCTGCTGAACAGAAGAAAGCGGGGGAAGCACAAAAGAACGCAGGGTCTGAGCGACTGCTTGTTCTTACCTGCACCGATTCTCTCTAATGCAGTAAAAAGTCGCAGCGACACCCATGTCTGGGTTACGGCCGCTCGATGTCTCAGCCAAAGGCCGTGACCTAGACATGGGTCGTGTTTGGGCACACAGTGCTGAGAAGCCGTCTGTGACGTCACATGAACATTATGCATTGCAGCTGAAGTAGCAATATTTCATCTGACAGATTGTAAACACTAGACACATTTGGCAAAATCGGAGTCTATGCAAATCGATTACAGGTAACGCTGGTGATGCGGCGGCTTAGTTTTCTCCAGCAACCTGCTGCGAGGTGGCCCAAGGTGTTGCCTGCATGATCTTTCAGACACACGTCTGTCATAAAGTACTGCGAAAGTGCCGTCCCAACTCACCATCACGTTATCTCGATATGAACGCTTGTTGAAGCAGAGGAAGGCCGAAATGGCGACCAACGAAAAGCGTGGGTGGCCAGCGATAAGATGCAAGCGCAGCGCAGACAGCAATGCAGCATGGCCCACGTCTCGCATAACTTTAATTTGGCCACATGAAGCATCTCGTACATTTCACCCAAAGGCACGTGTTTGTATTCTGCCATTAGTATCTTGGAAAACGAGAGGCATATAGTGCAACTGTGAGCGCACTGCAGAGCGAGAAGTTGCAGGTTTGAACCTCCGCTCACGTGTTTCAAAAATTTTTCTTCGAAATTTTTTTGTGGCTTTTATATGTATACACAAGCACACGTGCACGCACACACACATGCGACGTGACGGCAATGGTAAAATTCCAGCCAGAGTGTCTATATACTTGCTATCTAAATAAAAGTGAAATGGGGTAATCGCAAGGTCTACAAGGACTAATGTAGCCTCAAGTATTTATACTATGAGTAGCTGGTACAAAAGATGCGAGAGAAAGTTCTTTCTGTGTACCTTTAGATTGCCAAACTTTTCACCCTTGTCTTCAGTACAGCAGAGTGGTGCGAAAAGTACTGTTTTTGCAAAAGTATTTATTGGAACAATATTAATACGCATGACAGTGCCTGCAATGTCAAGGAATAAAAACACTAGGTAAAAAAGAAGTAATGATACATTAGAAAAGAAATTATTTGTTCACTTGTTGAATACAGTTGTGTAGCACAAAGGCGGCTAATGTAGGAGAGACTCGTCTCAATTAAAAAAAAAGGCATATATTACAGTAGAGGTTAATTTTTTTTCTTTTACAATATATACAATAAATGCTTATGACTGTACAGCAATTCTGGCTGTCGATTAACATAAAAAAGAAAGAAAAAAAAAAAGGCCGGTGAATAGAGACAATGCTGCCTGGTTGAACTCGCTTCTCCGGAAGCTTCCAGTTCTCACTCGAGACGATGGGCATCCACGTCCAGACTGTGCCGAAGCAGTCCAGAAAGGATGAATTCCGCGGCAACCACTGGAACGCCGTTGTTTCTTGCTCGTGCGCAGGCTTTGAGGTCTTGTTGGCACGAAATCACTACAGTAGTGCCGGCTGATGTGCGGGCCGGGAAGTTGTCCAAGTACTGGATAGGAAAAAAAACATGGGCGAGAAATATTTATATAAAAAGGAACCATCGAAAGGCATTTCTTAACCATTATTATGCAAAGCACAGAAAGATGAGTATCAGCCACAGTGGCTTAACGGCTGCTAAGCACGAGGACTTGGCTTGGATTACCAGCCACATTGGTTGTGTTCTGGTTGGGATGAAAGCCACATGAACATACACAAAGCTAGAAGTACGAAGATCCATGTACTACCCAACATTTCCAAGCTCGCTGAAGTGCAGTGCACTGCAGCACCCATAGACACTAGCGCCAGGGTTCCTTCTAGTGTATATTTAGGAAACTCTTAAGCTGGGAACCATTACACCAATCATGCCATTAGACAACTATGTATGGTATATACATTAGAAAAATTAGCATAATAAAGGAGTGCCAAGAAGCGATACCTAACAAGCAATGCATTTATTTAACACTGCTGCACACAAGAAAAAGATGTGGAAAACAACATGACTGGCAGAGTGGTGGCCTCCCAGCTCTCTCTTCCATCTGAAAAATTCACTTGCACATCAAATGGTAAGAAGCGAAATGTATCTGTACTGTCGCAAGCACATTTCAAAAGCTAATCACACAGACAACTGCCGAGCTCTTGTCATTGACAAGCAAGAATGACGCAGTGTTAATACATTCAGACTCTCGCATTGCTGTGGGCCTCTTGCCAATGAATGTTCATTTCTCCTGTACGTGCATCATTACCTTGTGCATTCGTAACCCTGTACTTCACGACGATAGTTATAGCGCGAGAACAAAACGACGACACAGAGACAAGAAGGACACGAAAGACACGAGCGCTAACTTCCAACTGAGTTTATTGCACAGAGCACGAAAATATATAGAGGAGACAGTGACCATGGCACAAGAGCAGAACATGAGTAAGAAAACCAAAAACAAACAACACAAATACAAAGGCACTGAAAAACAGCAAAGAAAAGCCTAGAAGAAACCGAACCAGAAAGGTAAAGCTACCTGCCCGCACCGAATCCTTCGAGAAACCTGCGTTCCTTCTCGGACTAAGCCACGGAGGGCTTGCTAATCCAAGGCACCTGTTCGCGTTACCTGCCCGCACCGAATCCTTCGAGGAACCTGCGTGTCCTTCTTGTCTCTGTGTCGTCGTTTTGTTCTCGCGCTATAACTATCGTCATGCCATACCAACTAGCCCAAGCTGCCACACTTCTGTACTTTAGCAGGGGTTCTCAATCTGGCCTTGAGGGGGGATGCTACACCTTCCAAAAACTCTTTTATTTTTGCGAGTACCTCAGTCAAATTTGGAGAGCCTATGTAGATTTTACTGCTGATTTCAAAAATCTAATTCTTTTTTTGCTGTGACAATTAGTTTTAAAGATATAATGAACTGCGACTTTTTCAATTAAGGCCTAATTAGCTAATTAACTGCAACTTGGATATTGATGTGCAACCTATAGAACCAATTCGGTATGTTCACAGTGTGCAATGAAGTATAAATCATTGTTCTGGGCTATTTCGAAGCAAAGTTGCGGGATGTTGAATATGACATGAAAAATTTCCCCATCTACACTTGAAACAAAAGATCCATTTAGAGAATTTTCTCCAAAAATTATTACAATAAAACTTACTTTACGACACATCCCCTGCATTTATCTTCGAAACAAAAAAGAAATCGTAATGATAACCCAGATAGAACAAGAGATATTGCTCCGGCATAATGGGAAGCACATGAAAATTGTCGTTTTGAGAAATCGAGAAAAAACGTGGGCACACATTTTTATTGCAGAAGATGCAACAAGACAACCTCAAAACGCACCAGAAGCATAGTCTGAATGCATTCTGTGCTCATGCCTCCTCTTCACTAGCTTCCGGAGTTCCAATGAGGCTGTTCTTTTCTTGTTGGAGACAATGCTGCGACGGTGGTCTTTTTCTCTCGCTCTCCTGGCACCAGTACTTGTCGCATTCATGTCCATTTCACCTAAGATTGCCGTTGCAGAATTCAAATTGCCCGTGTTGAAGCGCAGCACTGCTTCTGCAACAGCTGCTTCAACAGCGAACAGGGACGCATGGTGCTCCTTGCGGGCCAAACTCCAGATTACCGAATGTAGGCTCTCGTTGGAGTTCTGCGTTTTGCCGCGTTCGCACCTCTGAAGCAGGGCTCTTTCCGAAAGCCGGGTATAAACCGGTAGTAATGCCTCTGCCACGTCTTTCGGTAGATTGTAGGCATGCCTGGGGTCGGGCTCACCCTTTGCTTTTGCGGCATTGTGCCGACACCATGAAGTTTCACCAGCTGGGCACAGACTGTGGTCCGAGCATTCATCAGTGGAGGTGACGTGGCGGTATGTGGCCATCACAGCCTTTTGCATCTCGCCCACGTCACCTTCATGCGATTTCAGAGCCCGGCCATAATATGTGCTCAGCCTGGTGATCAGCTCACCTGTGAGCCTGCCTTTCCCACCAAGGCCTCTTTTCCCATCGCACTTTTGTTTCTGCACCAGGTTTCTCAATGCGGTGCCCATCCGTTTCTGTACATGATTAATACAGTCTTCCTTCTGCACGTCAATGTAACCATACACCTTAGCGTCTTGTATGGCGCAAAATGTCCTAGAGTCTCCATCAGACAGCATAGTTGTGTAGCGCAGGCCATGGCGTTCAAGCGACCTCTGAAATAGAATTAGAGCCGCCTCCACTTCCATTTGCCCCGCTTTGCTGTTCGTATTTTTTTGGCATTTGTGGTTAGCCTTCCATTCTTGATAGCCCTCACTACTAGGCTTTGGGCCCACCTCGCAGCCTAGGCAAAAGTTGGAAAGAACGACGTAGTCTAACACGTAGCCACTAAATAATTCGATAACTGTGCCCACGCCGATGTGGGAAGAATGGCCTCGCGTCTTCCACGTGCCGTCGTAGCTAACGGCAATATTGCCCCGGTGGCCGAAGCACAAGTCATCATAAATTGTTCTAACCTTTTCCGCACATTCGCTCATAGCGGACTCAGCCGCTCGCGTTGCAGCGGGTGCCAGCGTGTTCTTCAAATGCCGCTGAAACGTCTTGTGGTGCATACCGCGGTGTGAGATGCCCATTGTTGCGAAAATATCGTTCATTTTCGTTTGGCCGTTGCCGGTAGCCACCATCGCCCTCGAAGCGAGAAGATTTACTTCAAACGGATTGCACGTTTTCGTGCCGTTCGCGCGGGGCGAAGTCCATTCATTCGCGATCTCGCCGCACCTTTCACACTGCACTAGCACTTTCACGGCAAGTCCGTAGTCCCGATCCCCTCTGACGATCGTAGCCGGTCCGTGGCAGGCTTTGCAACACAAGGCACCCATTATCGCGTTTAGGATATCTAGATGCATAAGCAGATAAGGAGCAGCGTGGTCCGAGTCCTGTGCGGTTGCCTCGCTACAACTCGCGGTGAAAAAGTCAATTTTCCGTGCAGTTGCTGGCGCCGATGAAAGCCGGTCGAGCCTCGCTTTCTCCCGGGCATGATTTTCTTCAACTTCGGCGTTTGTCACCACCTTGGCGTCGATTCGTAGTCGTTCGGAGTTCGCTTCACCGTCATCGTCGTCGGAGGCAACGCGCTCGGTCGCACCATCGCTGAACGGCCGCGGAGCGTCGACACATCGTTCGTCGGAGTCAACCAAGGGCTCTGATGACTTCGTAGACTTTCTTCCACGACCTTTGCGTTTCCTGCGACCAAATGCGTGCACGGTCCGATACTTTTTTGCGTTTCCAGGCATGGCGATACGATCAGAAGCTTCAGAGTGCTCTGCCGATTTCGAGGCGTCACAGCGGTAACCCTTTCAAAATGGCGTCGGGTCGCGTATGCAGGCGCAAGCCGCGAGCTTCCAGCCAACCGGAAAGCGCCATTTCAGTCACGTGCGCTGTTTAGCCAATGGCAGTGAGCGCGGCTCTTCGTCTTTGAGGCCCCGTTTTTCGAGCCGGGGAAACGCTCAATGTTGCTTACTGAATTAAAAAAAAAAACAGCTGAAAACGCGTTCTTTCAAACAAGACCAAAATGGCGCCGATCGAGCGCGTAGTTCCCGCGTATCGTGGAGCCGAAACCTGCGCTATTCGCCCTCAATTTAAAGGGCAGGACGCCCGTTTTCGGTTTTTTAAAGTTGAATAACGATAAAAGTTGATGGTATTCGGCTATGAAATTTTGTAAATAGGTGCGCAATGATGTCGGGAACGCGAAAAGAAGGTCCGCGAAAACTCGATTTTTTGGCTGATTTTCGGTCCCGAAGTGCCGCGTCCCCCCTTAACGGCCTCTCAAGAGTGCTACGGAACCACCATCTCCCCTCTTTACGCTGGTGTACCTTTAGCACACAAAAAAAGTACGAATCATATCTCGTGTATGGGTGCCCTTGTTACCAACCACACTAGCGAGCATTAATTTCTGGTGCTCTGTGTGTGCCGTCACCACTGGTCCATCAACTTAGAAATTTCATGGTGTGCATAATGCGCAAGAGTTAACTGCCACCACCATGTAGTTCGCTCGCTGCTTGCAGATGTGTGGATGCAGATGTGTGGATGTGTGGCCTTGTCAAATACAAAATTCAACGCAAGTTTCCTGGCTTTGATCAGTTAACAAGGGGTTAATGGAGGTAAAAAAGAAGTGAATAATGCTCGTTCAGACTTCTCACTGCTCCCTACAACGACTTGCATACAAACTCCATGTTCTTCAAAGCCCCATCTGAGAGCCTGGTGCATTAAAGCACTAGTGCAGTCCTTTAAGCTCAGCATCCAAATGTGGCACGAGCGAACACAAAGCCATTACCAGTGTAACCGACTTTATATTTAGTACTCCTGAAAAAAGAAAGAGAAAGACGAAGGCTCACCTTGCCACCAGCACAAGCCACAATTTCTGAAAGAGAAATGAAACGCACGTTTAGATTGGGTCAACCACACTACCGGAAGGGCAATGTTTACGTCGACAAGCTAGGTTGATCGCAGAAAACAAGGTCGCTCTACTGTCACGCAGTTGTCACGCTTGCTAATGTCATTACGAACATTTACACAGCTTAAAATTTAGCAGTGCCAGCATTAACCATGAGCGTGTGCCGCAGGTTTAAGAAAGGGGTTTAAAACACGGGGCTCGTGAACCTTTCACTAGTGGCCCAGCCTGGCATGTAACTGTATTAGTCTTCAATTTTATTTTCTTAAGTATGTGCATAAGCAATACAGATGCACATAACATTCTTTTGTTTTTTGTAAGGCTCCTCATGTGACCACCATGTGTAAAAACAAAACCGTGGATCTACTTTTTTTTTAGAATCGACGTCTAGAGTTTGGTCACTATCAGTATCGATATGCTTGATGAATCCAGACATCGAATCCCCATCTGAAATGACCCATATGTAAAATATTAGAAAGGCTTTCTTTCAAACCGCAATGTTAGCTGACAATGTCCTGCAGGAATGGTATTGCATAGTCCGAATGTTCTCGCTGTAAAAATGTTGTAAAGGACAATGAACTTGCAACTATGCTGCTTCAGAAAGTTAACACTCTCAGTAAATAGTGTACAATTAATTACTTCAGCAATAATTGCATGTACACAATGTGTACAGTGAATGTCTGTGCTGACAGATGCACCAATTCGAATGCTCACATTTACCAAACGCTCACTTTAACGAGGGATCAGACTCTGAAAGCAAATGCTTACGTTTACCAGACACCTGTGTTATCAAATTCTCACAGTTAATAATAAAAAAGAAGACGAAGAACGCTTCCATCTACCAAATACTCACACTCATGGAAATGAATGCTCATGCTTACAAGGTTTTCAAAGGTGCACGCCTCTGGCAATTGAATAAACGCGAGGGAACAGGAAGCAAAAACATTTGTGGGCTACCCAGTTCAAGCCATTTCTTGTGAAATTCTACATGTCTGTATGCATATGTTTGTATACAGTCGCCGACCGATTTTCCGGACTCCAAAAATTCGGACTTGTTGGATATTCCGGACTTCATAAATGCACCGTCAGGGATCCCATAGAGCTAATGCATTGTTTCGACCGATTTTTCGGGCGAATTTGCCCCTGAAAGTTCGATTTTTCGGACTAAATCGCTCGTTTTGTGCCACGCCCCAAGTCATTGTGAACGCCGCCATGTTGGATTTTCCGTCGGCTTGGCTAAGCTTGGTCTTCAAATGCCTTTCCTGCCTCCGAGATTGGAATGCGCACGCCATATTTTAAGTTTCGGAGGCCGTGTTTGCTTTTTTAAAGACGCGGTGATGGATGCCGTTTTTTCGTCTTCGGTCAGCGCTATCGTCATCACATCGCACGGGGAGGAGGCGAAACACGGAGGAACCTTTTCCTTCCTCCGTGAGGCGAAAGAAGGATTCTTTTATTGTCGTTGCAGCTTTTTTCAGTCGCCATTCTGCACGTGTTGTGTCGCGTAGCGCCGAGACGTTGTGTGCTTCGCAGCGGCTATCTGCGGCATTGAATTTTGTGTTCTCGGTGCCATGGCTCCGCTATTTGTGCCATCGCGGGAGCCAGGTGGTGTGAAGAAGCGTGGGAAGTATACGACCCTGACGATGGGGAAGAAAGCTGCCATAATCAAGCTAATAGAGAGTGGACGTTCGCAGCTAGATGTCGCTGGATGACGGTCGACGCCGGATGGCGGTCGTCGTTGTCGTCGGATGACAACGACGACCGCCCGCAGCCGTCGGAGATCGCCAACGCGGTGACAATTTTGTCGAGCGTTTACGGCGACGATGTCACCTTGGCGCAAATACGGGCAAACCAAATTGCCTCCAAGCGTAGTTTGAGGCAAGGCAGCATCAAGGACTTTTTTAAACCTGCCTGATGCAATAAACTTCAGATTTTTGGCAAAAACGAATTTTTCGGACTGTTCGATTTTTCGTACTTTTTTTCGGTCCCCGCCAGGTCCGAAAAATCGGTCGGCGACTGTAAACCGATTAAATACACACCATGGAATTCAAGGGGATACTACAAACACTCACCCTTCATGTCATTAGGGGACGGCAAGACATGTGCAGTGGCATGGACGGTCCAACCTCGCAGTACACCGCCCGTCGACGCCTTTGTCAACGTATCCCTCAGGTTGAAGTTCAGGGCTTTCTCTGCCTTCTTGTCAAGGAGCATGTGAGGTACGTGGTCTGCCAAGCAAAAAGGAGTCGATTTGTGTGCCATGATTATGCCATTCCAGCTGTTGCACTTTCGCTGGCTAAAGAAAATCTGCAGCAATTTCAAACTGCTACAGTGTGTGAACAAAAGAAGCGGAACTTTTCTTGCGAGGCTCGTTACTTTGTTAGACACAACCAAATGAATCCAACAGACAAAAAAATTTTATTAAAGATGAATTTGTGAGGCAATAAGCTTCTTCAGTGAATCCATTCCATGGCTGCTTGAAAAAGTGCTGAAGGGCCCCTTTAAGTCTCACTAGCTTTCATAGCTTCGCACCAAATGTGTGAAACTGAGTTTTCTATTAAAAGGCAACCATACTGAAATGTTCCGTTTTTAACCTTACGGCACCAGACTAGCACAAATTCTCTCGAATAAAAGTCCAGCAAGAGGGAATGTTGCGACTGACCGACAAAGGCACCAGCCTCCCGGCACTTCTTGATCCACGAAACATCGACGATCGGAGTGCCCTTGCCGATGCAGCAAAGTGCCTTGACTGTTCTTCGAAACTGCGGATCATAGCAACAAGGAATCAAAACAAGGCTTAGCTTACAAAGATCTCGGTCTTCCATGAAGAATAAGTGAACAAGTCACACATAGACGATGCACTATTCCTGTAAATCACTGGCGATTGATCGTCCGCAGAATGATCTTAACTAAGCCCGAGAAAGAGAGAGAGAGAGTGACAAAAAAACTGCTACTCAGATTCACCAAAGTATCTTACAAGCAATCGCAAAACGGGAGAGAAAAAGAGTGAGCCAGTTCCATCGGTCTTCCATGAAGAATAAGTGAACAAGTCACACATAGACGATGCACTATTCCTGTAAATCACTGGCGATTGATCGTCCGCAGAATGATCTTAACTAAGCCCGAGAAAGAGAGAGAGAGAGTGACAAAAAAACTGCTACTCAGATTCACCAAAGTATCTTACAAGCAATCGCAAAACGGGAGAGAAAAAGAGTGAGCCAGTTCCAATATTAGGAATATCATCGGATAGCATAGCTGCAAAAGTGTGCTCGTATGGGATTGGCTAGCAAGAGCATGTAGTGTCACAAATCTGCAGCTAGATTTAAAGTATGTATGTTATCTAGGCATGTGCAAATATTCGAATGCTTCGAATATTTAAATGAATAGTTGAGTATTCGAATTTGCTTTGATTCGAATTTAAATCATCGAATATTTTCGAAGTATTTGCAATAAATGAATAGGTGTATAATCATCTGCATGTCACCGCCTGTAAAGGTGGTTTCACTGCAACGTAGTAGTGCTAAGCAGTGAAAGCACCTACTTAAAAAAATTCGCTTTGCTGTGAAGCCCCCCCCCCCCCCCCCCAAATTTTAAGGGGCCCTGCAACAATTCCTGAACATGGTGAGAAAACGCTGCCAGGCTACCGAAAACATGAGAGTCAAATACTGTAGCACAGCACAAGGCCTGTAATTAACAATAAATTTTCAAAGCTAAAAATTGCTTTCTTTTCTTGGCAAATGACACAGAAGCTCCAAAATCACTTGTCACAGCCAAGAAATATACGGCTCTGGTCACAGGCATTGGCTGATTTGAGCATGGTGCGCTCATCGTTACCGGGGCCGCCACTTGTCCACGAGTACGTGCGCGGTCGCACTGAAAAGCTGCGTATTCGGAGAAAAAAAAAGGTGCTTAATGTCACGAGGTGTGCGTGGAGTATTTTTTTCCGCCGTGCCATTCTTTCCTGCTTAGCTTCCAGCTATTTTCGTCGGAACGAGAAGAGAGAATGCAATTGCAGCGTGCGATAAATTTTTTGGAACTCCGCTCGTACTGGACTGATTCTAGAAACTTTGCGGCAGTAAATTTGTGAGACAACAAGCATGTTTACTTGCTCCATGGCTACTTGAAAAAGTGTTGCAGGGCCCGTTCAAAGGAACATGTTACCCTCAAATCAATTAATTTTTTTTATTAAGCTTGTTATGATGGCTTATATGATCTAAGTATATAAATTTTAAAGCATTAAGTATCTTACAAGTCATCACTCACATCCTACTGAAACTACAACTCAAGGTTGTTTCGACTTCCTTTGAACGAAAAAATAAATGGAATTTGCATAGAACCCCTACTTCAATTCAAAAGAAGTATTGTGCAGGTTAGTTGGGTCATGATAAATATTCTTTTTTTTAATATGTCATACATACCATTCAAATTCAATTCGAAACTATTCGATCAAAATCACTATTCGCTTCGAACCAAAAATTCACTATTCGCACAAGCCTTACTTTATCCCTTTCAGCAGCAATATGTACAATTGTACACATCAACTTCAGAGGACCATCAAACACTGGTTCTTAAACACAGTGTGCATATTTGTACAGCCTTCCTGAATGAACAACTAGTAGTCGCTTCACTCATCTTAACCGATCTGCATTTTGCTCCGGAGGATCACTCAGCTCGAACAACCCCCATGTTTGACAATCGTTCGACTTGATGCACTCCAGGAAACCGTCAAAAGAGTTTTTATTTGGTCAAAATGAATACAGCGAAAGAAGAAGCCGGGCATACATTTTTGGCCTAATATTTGATGATTAATTTTGTGCAAGAATTGAAGCGGACTTATTTAGGAAATATTTAAATACTTCATTACAGGTAAATCACCATTAGTTATAAAAATCCACGAATAAAAACGACATATTTCTTGGAATGTGATACTGAATGCCTTTGAATTATGCTATGCTAGTTTGATGCATTCGCAGACACTGCATCATAAATTTGCGCACGAAGGGGCTGCACTTCGTTGGGCAAAGTTTGATTACGTGAGCTGCGGGCTCGGGCAATGGCGTTTCAAAGAACCCCTTGTGTCCCGTGGCCCATAGCTGGAATCGCGCAGTGTGCACTACTGACCCTGTTATGTGCCCAGGTTCCATGCTTTGGTTAATTACAGTTAATGTGCATCTAGTTAATGTAAGTTACTGAAAGTACAAACTACTTTCACAGTATTTTGTACTAAAAGTTATAATCATTTCACCTTACTTATTTGAAGAAAATCTTCGTTATTATCATTTCATTTTGTTCGTTCACTCTCCATCTGGTCGAGTGACTTGTGCGACTACTGCTACTACTACTACTACTACTACTACTACTACTACTAAGGCGACAGCACAGGCCAAGACTGAAGACAACTACTCTGCGAAACAAAATTTGTCGTGCCAAATGGTTTCTCACCTTATCGGTGACCAAATGCGTGCACACGGAAGGATTTGTGGCGATGATCCCACCGAGGTCCCGCACCACCTGCTACACAATCGGGAAGCAAAGACAACCGCCGGAGTTCGTCTGGCACAAGTGAAAGCTGCTACACAAGGACAGTCAAAGCAAGAAACAAATGACCAGAGTCAGCTGCATTGCGCCGCGATGCAGCCAACACATGTTCCCCAGGCACCAGTGTTGTCATTGTTAGCAGCGATGGAACACAAATAATGAGCCTAATTGATGCAGGACTACACTGTTGAGGTTTACAGAAGAATCGTACCAAATTGTCAAACATCAATTGACTGATATGGTCAAGTACGGTGAGTTCTTTAAAAACAACCAGCAGCTTTAAACTACTGCTGCAGTTAAACGTGCACTTCAAGAGCCGCTGAACATTGATAAACGAACACTTATATAACGGGTCAACACATACAAGACAAATTTAAAATACTTCCCACTGATGCCAAAATGTAAAAAAAACCCGTGCTTGCCACACCGACTACAAAAAACATGACTGACCCCCTTGTCATAGGAATCGGTATAACATGAAAGTGAAATGCGTCTTCACAGAGGTAGTTGCGCATTTGTTGTGCATTGCTTCACTACAAGTTCAAAAGACTATATGCTAAGGCAACAAATTGTAATGTCACAGGAAGAACGACAAGCCACTTCAAACTTGGAGTATGTTCCTTGAGCAGAAGGGCTGCAGGAAAAGAACGCACACGGGATGAGCACGAACTAAAAGTTGTCACAGCTTGACACTTAAAGAGCCGTACTCAAATAAAAAGACTGATGCGTGGAACAAACGCACAAGTACAGTAAAACCTCATTAATTCAAACTCGGTTATTTCAAAGTCCAGCTCAATTCAAAATATCTCCACGGTCCCGTATTTTTCAATTCAAGTCTGAGCGGATAATTTGAAGTGGCGGTCAGCACCAGTCCGGATAATTCAAAAACTTTGGGTGCCATGCGCTAATTCCCGATTGCGCTACAAATCCACAAAAACGACGGCTTCAAGAGCCACAAGGCAATGCAACGTAGCGATACTAATGAGTGGCAGCTTAAGCACCCCAGCCCCATGACTTCCAGCACAAAAAAAAAAAAAAGAGAAAGTCTTGTGGTCAACCATTACATGTGCCTGCGGGAAACAAGACGTGGTTCACATCAATGCAGTGGTGAAGCATGGGCAGCATGTCACATGTTTTTCGCTACCTCAGTCAGTGTGTCATGATTTACCCATTCTTTCTGGAATTGTAAAGAAATTTAATAAAGGACAGTTTGGCGGAATTCGCAATGTGTGCGAACCTCCAATTGCCGGTGGCTCCAGCAATTTGCACACTTGCACTGCTGGCGAAGTTCTTGCCTGCTACGCCTACTTCGAAAACTAAATTCAAAAGTTTCAACATGTTTTACAGCCAAAACATATCGCGATTTTCGTCGCACTGGCCATTATTAGATTCTTTATTTTACCAGAAAGAATGGGCGAACGGTCACATCATGATAGATGACGCAGCGAGAAGCAGGCGACACGCTGCCCACGTTTCACTACTCTGTTGCAGTGAAGCACTACTTGTTTTCAGCAGGTGCACATTTCAGTTGATCCACGACAGTGTTATCTTTTTTTTTTCCCCAATGGCAGCAGCGAAGCCCGCTGTTCCTGTGTGTTTGAGGCAAAAATTAAGTCCAGGTGTTGCGGGAAAACGCAACCATTGCAGCCGCAACTAGCCGGCACAGCAAACAATCAGCACTGATTACTTCGAATAATTGCAAGTTCCCTGCCTCCCATTTTTCGTATGTTTTGTTAATTCGAAAACTCACTTAATTCGAATATTTCTCGCAGCACCAGTGACTTCGTATTAGGGAGATTTTACTGCATACATAGAACGAGCACGAACAAACTTGACAATTGATACTCGTGTTCCTAGTGTGTGAGCAGTGCGCTCCTTTTGCAAGCACAACCATTGCAACGAATGAAGCAGTGAAGTGACCTTGTTTCAGTAACTTTCACGCAGTCCTGCGGTGAAAACCCAAGACCCACAAACTCCGCCGCTATTATGAGGTAAGCGTGGGCGCAAGAGCCACCACGTCCTGTTGAGGCACGTGCGCATCACAACACTCAGGGCAGCGACTTTTATAATAAAGTGCGCCCTGTGGACCCTTTGCGCCATCTCACCAGCGATAATAAGAAAACGCTGAAGTTAACGACCTCGTTGTACTGCCAGCAGTAAGTGGTGTATACAAACAGCTCGCCGTTAGCAAGCTGAGGAACATTTGCATCGTGACCGAGTTAGTTCGTGCAAAGCGTTGTGGAGGGCGAGGTCATAGCTATGATTCCTCGCGATGGGACATATTAATATATATTTTACAACGTTATATCCACGACAAAAATATGTCAGTGGAGCCGTGGTGCCCAATGACATAAAAAACTTTCGTGTTAAAAAAAAACGTTCTAGCTCAAATGTCCTGGATATAAGCTTGCTTCAAAAAAGTGTGGCTCTTACCATGCCTTTTTTTTTGAACAGAACTGCTTACATGAACTTCACCAGATAGCATGTGTGCTCATTGTGAGAAACCGTAAGCAAGTTCACAGGCATTAAAGCTTCAGCAAGGTGGGCGTGCTAACAAACAGGAGTATATCAACATAAAAAACAACTGCTGTGTAAACATGGGTCTCATTCTTGTGGACACACTCTTTTTTATCAATGTCTCCCGGTCTCCCAGCATGGCACGAAAGCTCAAGCTAAGTTTTCTGAGGATCTGGTGAAGTAGTGGCAAAAAAAAAACAATCTCTGGCATTATTGGAGGCCCCTGTTCAAGTGAAAAATGTCATGCCAAGGACAGCTTACTACAACTAGCAATGCCATTAATGTTGAGAGCAACACACAAGCTAGTACCTTTGCCAGAATTAAACCACATGGTGTGCACAAAATGCTGTCAAAGTGGTTTCAAAATGCAACAATGAAATTGGTGGAAGGCGGACCCTTAAGAGTTATCAGCTTCGGCCACACAAGATTACTGTTCAACGGAAGTCAACGCCAATCAAAAACTCGTGAAAACGTCGCCAAGGGCACAAGTGAAAGTGCATCTCTGTAGAATAGTGGAAGCTCGCATTGCAAGCTTGCATGTCTGAACGCAAAGAGACCAATGCGATACACTAACAGCTCAAGACTGACCACATTTTCCTGCTTTTTCAGAATACCGTGTGCACTAAACTGCCTGTTAATGCAACATCATCGTCTTGACTTCGCCCACTGTAGGGCAAAGGCCTCTCCCCTGCTTATTGCAGCTATGCCATGCCCATGATCTTCTTAACCTCATCTGCTCACATAACATTATACTCCACCCTCGCGCACTTGCCTACTCTTGGAATCCAGTCTGTCAGTCTTCATGACCAGCGGTCATCTTGCTTTCACATTACGTCCCCAAAAAATGCAAAGCCCGATATTAATGCAATTTCCAAGTTTGCCACTTCGGCTACACCAGTACAGGCACAAGCGGGACCCACACTGTAGAAACTCGGTCCTTTAAATAGGTAAGAGGGAGGAATAGGTACCTCTTCAGCTTTTGTGTCATCGATTCCGGTGAACAGGACCTTTGGTTTCACTTTTGCAGTTTTCTTGGGTGCCGGAGAAGAGTGCGCCTGTTCGTCCCGCCGAGACTTGGCTTGCTGTGGTACCTCGGTCTTGGCTTCAGGCACGTCCGCTTTTCTCTTACCTCGCTTTGCTGGCGCTTTCTGCAAGCGTGAAAGATACTTAGTATAGATTAAAACTTGGGCAGTCAATCAGTTAGCACTTATAAAAACTAGCACATATTCTTGTCGGCAAAGCCTAGGACTCCAGCCAGCCAATTGACGACAACGAGAGACTGGCCACACGCAGTGAACATGCTGCGACATGCATTGCAACATTTCCCCAGCGACTGCCTCGACCCTGGCAGCTTTGATGCCTTTAGGTAGCATGTGATGGTTTGTTAGTCACCTGCCAGATCTGCGAGTGCATGAACTTCACAGTGGCATCGGGCAAGAAGGGCGCACATTTGCTGTCGTGGTTACGATTGATCCTGGCCAACTTTCAGAGGGTTACACACTTGGTCATAAATGATTTGACTGATATCTGGGGTTTAACGTCATATCATTATGAGGGACGCCGTAGTTGAGGGCTCCGAAAATTTTGACATCCTGTGGTTCTTTAACGTGCACGCAAAATCTGAGCGCAAAGGCCTACAGCATTTTTGCCTCTATCCAAAATGTAGCTGCTGCAGCTGGGATCCCGCTACCTGCGATGAACGTAAATGAGAAGATGGACGTGGAAGCAGCCCTTGCTGTACAAGAGCATCGCATTGGTGAACTGGAGACCAAATGTAAGGCTTCCACCAAAGGCAAGTTTTTGTCATTACTGTAATTTTTAACTCAATAACTACTCTATTTTAATCAAAACTAAAAATGACGCCCCTATGCTATCTTTGGCCTAGTATGGTTGTGTGACAAAGGTGGGACTGAAGCCCCTTCTCCATGTTCACAAGGCCGAAGAGGTCCCCTGCACAGACAAGTGCAGCAGACGACAGCTTCCACGACTAAAGAAATATTCCTGCTCATGAACTTGGCAATGGTCTCCATACAAAACCATGAACCCTACAGCAATAGCCGTATGGTTCAGGCTTGTGTGCCTGCCTTCGGGGAGTAAGAGTTGTATCCGACTATAGATACAAACTCAAAAAAGGCAGAAGTTAAGAGAAACACGAGCTTGAATAGATGAAAAATTTGTGAACACGAGGTGTCGCTGGAGTTGATGTCTCAACATGCGATCTTTTATGCGGCCTTGAAAAAGACATGTTGGCTCCAGCGACACCCCGTGTCCACGAATTCCTTAAAATACACACGTGATTAGAGACAAGCAGACTTTTTAAGAGATTAACAAGAGAAGCTAGGAGCAAAAGAAAGCAATGAACGCACCTCTACCACTTCCTGCTTGACAGCTGCTTCTTTAACTAGCTCCTTTCGTCGAAACTTAAGCCCAGGCTTCACCACAATCTCGTCCAACGTCTCTTGCTCATTGTCGGCAGCTTCGTCGTCAGACTCGTGCCTTGCCTCGCCGAAGCTCATTGAGGCGACCGGCCTCTTCCTGCTGACCCTTTGCATAGGACACTGTGGTGAGGTCTCTGCCAAAGTTTCGAGCACAGACGCCGAGGTGGTTTGCAAAGGGTTGTTCTTTTTGCCTGCTCGCCAGGCATCCCTTTTTCTCGTCACTGTCATGGGGAGAGCTGGCATTCTGGACGTTGGGCTTCGCGATGTTGACTCTGAGCTCTGAGCATCGGCCTCTGTCTCCACAGTGACATCTTCCATGGTTTCTAAATTTGTGACCTTGCGCTTGGACCTTGCAGAGACTTTTGAAGGGTCACCATTGTTCCATTGTTCGGTGTCCTCGGACGGGGTTTGCGCAGTATTTACACTGCTGCGTTTAGATGTTTTTGGACTTGGGGACTCCACCTTGATGAGAACTTTCGTATCCGTAGTGGGTTTGTGCAGCGAAAGATTTGTTGTCCTTGGTGCCTTTGAACTTTTCAGGTTTGCAGGTTCCGGTGCCTCAAAAGTCTTTGTTACAACGTCGTCTTCGGGAACATTCTTACTGCCACCATGATTCAGAGTCTTCTTTGCTGTTCTTTTTCCACGCCGTGGCGGTGCACTATGAGGCTCTACTTCCGCGTTGGTTTTCTCCGAGGGTTCTACTCCTTCTGCAGTTTCGAGGGTGAGGCGGACTTGCTCATTTCGGGAGGACGGTTCGACAGTGTCCCCTCCTCGCCGAGTTCTTCGGATTTCGGGTTCATAGTCTGCAGAAGTGATATTGTTTCCTCCTACGCTGGCAGAAGCTTGGCTCCCAGCTTCTGAAGACAACTTGGGGGCCTTCCGGCCGCGCCTCAATGGTTTGGCATTGTGCGTTTCCTCCTCGTTTTGAACCTCAGTCTCTTCAGGTGTGGCATTGTTCAGGGTCTCCGGTTGCTTAGCGTTTCGCCTTCCCTGCCGGGAACTCCGAGAGTTCTGCGATTGACACTCCGTGGAAAATGACTGCATGGAGTCGCCCAACGCGCTTTCAACAGGTGGCACATCATCAGTCCCCTCAGGAGTCAAGTTTCGCGTCTTGGGTTTCTTTGTATTTTGCTTACCCTGTTTGGCACTTTGAGAAGTCTTCGAATGAGACTCCACAGATGATAGGGACTGCGTCGAGTCGTCCAACGCATTTTTGACATGTGCACCTTCAGTCTCTTTCAAGCTCAAGTCTTGCATCTCGAGTTGCTTTATGTCTAGCCTTCCCCGCTGGGAGCCACGGTAGAACTGCGAAAGAGAGACTGTGGGAAGAGACTGCGTGGAATCATCCAATGTGCTCAGAAAAGGTGGCTCATCTTGAGTCTCCTCAGTAGCAAAGCTCTCTTGGGTCTCTGGTTTCTTCGCGTTTCGCCTTCCCCGCTGAGAACTCCGAGAGGTGAGCGAATGAGCCTCCGTTTGAGGCGGATTTGTAGAGTCATCCAGCACGCTGTGAACAAATGGTTCGTCTTTCTTTTGCAAATGTTTTGCTCCTCTTTTAGGTTTAGATGTCCGTGGGCTCTGGGACAATTCAACGCATTCCGAAGAGTCATCCATTGCTGCCACATCGCTAGCCACCTCCTCTCGTTCTGAACGTGTTTTTGCGCTACTTTTTACACGTTGAGGTCTTGCATATTGGGATGGCTCTTGAGTGCTTTCGGCTGTTGGGCCTTCTGAAACAGCCTGGTCTGCCTGTACCTTTTCTTGCTGTAATGACAACCTTGCATTTCTTGCGTTGCGTGGGGCAGAAGCCCTTGGCAGAGCTTCCGATTCAGAAAGCAAGGTTTCACTGGAATTCAACGGTGTTTCGTGAATGCTTTCTGTGTCCTGTGCTGAAAGGTGCTCTGTGTCAGATTCTGAATTAGCCTCCTCACCGCACCGTTTAGCATTCAGCTGCAGCGACCGTTTTGTGCCTCGCCGGGTAGCTCTGGACACCTCGGTACTCGGGATAGCTTTTCTTCGCAATGATGGTGAACACTCTGAAGCTTCTGACAGCGTTCCTTCAATGCATTCTGTCTCCTGTTCCGAAAGGTCGTTTGTGTTGCGCTCCCCTTCGGATAGCTCTATGTCTTCAGTGACTTTAAAGGGGGCAGTGATGCTGGGCATTGCTTTTACGTTAACTGCACTACGAAATGAACGTCCACACATGGTCCTGCTCGACTGCTGCGATGCAGCTGAGTGTGCAGCTCCTAGTTGTTCAGTGCCGCTCAGACGGTCTTCTGCAAAGGTTGGGTCAGTCTCACCTTCAGATTGCTTCACATATTCAACAGTCTTGTCGCTAACGCTGGGTCCTGCTTTCCTACCAACCTCATGGCGAAATGGACGTCCACGCCTAGCTATGTCAGACACTTGTGGTGTAGCCGATTGTTCTGCCTCCGATTGCTGAATGCTGCTTATACAGTCTTCTGCAGTGTCTTGCTCGGTCTTGCCTTCAGATTCCCCTACGTCTTCAGTGATTTTTGGGACCATATCCGCAACACTGGGTACTGCCTTCCTGCCAGCAGCAGTGCGGTACGGATGTCCGCGCTTGGCTCTATTTGAGGGCTGTGGCAAAGCTGGCTGTGGCGCCTTTGGTTGCTCGACACTGCTTGCAGGGTCTTTCGCAACTGGCTCAGCTTCTGCGAGCAGTTCTTTTCGTGCACCTCGAGTGGCCTTGCGACGCGTTGTAGGCAATTCCTCGTCTACTTCTGGTGCTTTACGATTTCTTGTGGCAACTCCTTCCTTTGGTTGTTTAGATCGCAAAGCTCGAGGGGGCTCTTTGACTTCAGGTTCTGGTTCCAACACTGAAGGAACTGTAGCTTTGCTTTCGGAGGCTGGCTCGGCTGCAGTGTTTTCCACCTCTTCAGCGGGCTCGTTTTTTTCGTCTTGGGCTTCAGTATCTCTAATGTACGGCTGACATTCTGCCATCACTTCCGAAAAGCTTGGGAACGGTTCGGAGAAGCAGGTGTCAATAGTTGCATTTGTGCAGTTCACGTCACAGTCTCCTAAAGAGGGTGTAAGCGAGGCAGTGATCGTCGGATCCACATCTTCCTGGTGACCTGATGGTCCTGCCTTCGGCTGGCACTCTTTGTTACTGTCAACTTGAGTGCTGTCACCGGCCTCTGCCTTGCCCTCAGTATTATCCTCACCAGGCTTCACCGAAGGATTGTTATTGTTGCCTCCGTCAGAGCTGGAGGCAACTTCTGGTTCTTTTGCACTGGGCAGAGATTCACTGGGATGATGGGGAGCAACTTCCAGTTCGTCCTCCTTTGCAGCAGCTTTGCCCCTTGCCCCTCTTCTTGTTTTGGGCCTGCCTGCTTTCTCGTGTGGCTCTTTCGCAGATTCATTTTCACAAAAGCTTTGTTTGTCGTTGATCTCCTGTGAAAGTTCACCCTCCTTGAAAGCACCTGATGCGGAAGTTCTTTTCTCCAAGGACAAGAGGGACTTCATTCTCAAGCCAGCATTCTGACGCCCGCTGCTCCTTCGTGCCGGCACAGTATTGTTCTCCACAGGGGCTTTTTTGCATCATTTGCGAATGCCGCTTTCCTTGTGCACCGTTTTGCTCTTGCCGGTGGCTTTTTCTTTCCCCCTTTTCGGGTAGCTCTGCCACTTTCCACTTCACTTTTGGAAGAGTCGTTTGCAGACTCATCGTTTTCAATAGCCTGCTCTTCTTCCTCGCAGGCTTGTTCAGGAACTGTCTGAATGTCAGCCAACCCTTCCTCCCTTGGAGAAGCTTTGCTAGTTTTCTTGTTTTCAAAAGAAGGATTTGCAGAGTCATGTTTTTCGAATGTCTCTTCTTGTTCATTCTTAGAACCATCTTTAGACACTGTCCTGCCATCAGATGGCCTACCAGTAGTTGCTGTTATTTCACTGCTTTCACAAGCTTTGGTAGGCTCTTTTTCTTCCACGGAAGTATCACAAGCAGTACTATCTTCCTTTTCAGTAGCATTTATATCAAGGTCCATGTCTTCGCTCATGTGCAATAATAAGGGCATCTCGCTGTATTCAGCACTTGTGCTCTTGTTAGCATCTATGCTCTCTTGTGGCTTCACAGGTATGTTAGGGGAACTACCAGAGGCTGCAAAGTGCCCGTCTGTACGTTCAACACCGCTCACCAGGGGCTCTGCTAGTGGTGCGTCTGCAGCCCCCGAGTCGAGATCGTTGTCTTTTCCCTCTTCTGTGACATAAGCAAGCTTCCTGGATGCCTTTGATTGTGAGGAGCCTTGCTCCTGCTGCATCCAATCCTCACCTGCGGGGCTATCTTGACTGGGAAGCTCTGGAACAGTGTCGCAAGTGGGTTTCTTGAGACTCAACCCCCTCCTCTGCCGTCTATTTGACACTATTCCGATGACTGGCGAAGAGACACCGTTGCCAGGTGTCACGCAGTCCTCATAGACTGTCGCACTCGTCGCGTCAAGGAGGGGCAGCGAATGCCGAGCTGTGACCATGCTCGTGTCGCCATCGTCTTCAGGATCGCTCTCTGGCACAACACCAGGGGAAGCTGGTGGCGTCTCATCTACAGTAGTTTTTGGAGACAGCGGAGGGGTCTTGTCATCTTCCACTGCTGGTCCCCTCTCTCGCCTGTGCTTCAGCAGGGCATGGACTTTCAGGGGCGGGGATTCCTCCTTCTGCGTTGGCGCGCAGAATTCGTCGTCGTCCTCCTCCTCCTCCTTCTCCTCCTGGCACGGCTGGGATGCTTCGCACAGAACAAAACTGAGCTCGGATGGGCCTGTCAGAAGGCGGCGATGTCTTTCCACCCCTTGCGAGGGAGGGCATACAGAGTCTTTCCCCATGTCATCCTCCTCCTCGTTGAATGAATGGGTAATGTCATTCAGTCGCTCGTGTTCATTCTGGCTAACGTCCGCTGTTGTGTATGGCTGCGTCACTGCATTCAACCTTCCTTCATCATCGTTGACACTTCGTGTATATGGCTGCGTCACCGCATTCAACTTGTCTTCTTCGTCGCACTTGTCCGTTGCATATGGTTGTGTCACGGCGTTCAGTCTTTCTTCATCATCCATGCTGTCATTTGCCGTGTAAGGCTGTGTTGCCGCATTAAGCCTCTCAACATCATCCTGGTCCGTGTATGCCTGTGTCGGCGCGTTGAGACGCTCGGCCTCTGCGGATTCGTGGTCTCCATACGCTTGCGTTGGAGCGTTGAGCCGCTCCATTTCGTCCGCCGCCGCATCGACACCTTCACCAACACTTGAAAGTAAAGACACTTCTGGACATTCAGCATAAGGTTGAGTTTCTGCATTCAACCGACTTTCTTCATCCGCTGCTGCGAACTTGCGAGTGTCTCTGGAATTCTGCTCACCGGCGTCGTCGGAGTACAGCTGCATCGAGGTACAGGTACGTGAATCTTTTGCCGAGGGTGTGTCATCACTTGCAGGTACTTTGGCTGCTTGAACAACCATTCCAGCGCCTTCCTGGCTCCTCTCAGTTTCGTGGCCTGCTCCCATGTAAGGCTCAGTCCCTTGCTCGCTGTCGGTCTGGGTGTAGTCCAAGTTGGGCATCTCTGGCAGGTTGAAGCTGCCGCTTGACTGATGCTCGTTGCGGTAGGTCTTTGAGTCTTGCGACTGTGCAGGTACGAAAGGACGAAAGAAATTATTTCAGGCTCTCACACACATGGCTCGTTTAAAATTTTTAGGCGCCACTATTACATTGCGCAGAGAAATTACAGGAGATGCATTGATATCGCTTCTCTTTTACTCGCCAATTGAACTTTGCAAGAACACCTAAAGACCATATGAAACAACAAAACTGCACGGCATCTTGTTCTGGATTACCGTTTATTTAGTCAGTGCGCTCTCAAATATTTGCGGGTGCAAGATAGAAACTTACATGTGCCCCTAGGTTGAGAATTAGAAATGAACAGTGAAAACAAGTAAAGTATGTCTTCTTACATTGGGACATCTACTCTGCTGGCAGTGAATTTACTTCCGTGACCCTGTTTTCCTGGCTTTATCATCACTTCTGGTGCGCCTAGATTGCACGCATATACAGAGCAGTTACCTAGACAAGTCGTATCTACGCAGAGTAGCCTCAGCTAGTTGGAAAGCCCGTCTTTGAGAGGTGGACTACAGTGAAATGCTGCTACAGTGACTGTGAATTAAACACACGCCCCAGCACTTAGCATTTTTACGTCACGGCCACTAAAGCCGCCTTGACCAGTTGGAACTGCCGGTGTCGATTAGTGCGGCAAAGTTTCTAACAATGGCGAAAAAGCAGGCTACACAAATACACCTCATGTAGGTAAATTGGTTGACACTTACTTTCTCTGCAGCCTGTTGGTCCGAAACATCCACACTGGTTGCCACTGCATCTGCTGCCCCTACGTCATGCTCCGACGCCGCAGAAGGAAGATACAACTTTTCATTGGTGTCGGAGCCCGCCAGTGTTTTGATGTCAACGCCCTCCTGGTCCTAGAAAAAGGAGTTGTGATTGTGATAAGGATATACCATGAGAATCTCTTGGCACAGTTTGTCGTAATGAGTTCCTCAGAACATGATTTGATTTGTTTTTTGAACTAACTCTTCAGAAAAAGGATTAATGTTTATACAGTTAATGTATTTGCATTTTCATTTGATTATCTTCAGTAATTTGCCTGTGGAAGTGCAATATTAATCCTCTGAAGTTCATTTCTGGGCCTTCCAACAACGAAATATAGCAATAGTGGCGTGTGGTCACTGCTTGACGAGCTCTTCCGTGGTCGATTCATGCGGGCACGCCGTCACCGCATTACGCATCGGCTCTAACAGAGTATTGCAGAACCTCGTTGATACGATCCCGCTTATTACCATTTCCAGGCTCCTACGCTCAAAATCGCAGAAACTAGAAATGCCCCCGAAAAGCAATGTGTTAATATGTTCCACTTAATACGTTCCCGGAAAATACGATTATTCGGCAGCAACGTTCGGCATTGCGGCAAACTGTGGTCATATGACACGTTCTGCGGGCAAAAATGTGAAGGGGCAAGACTGCCGCCGCACGCCAATTTTTGTTGCACGTGTGTGCACGCAGGCGCGTGCGCAGACACACACACACACACACACATTGGTTGGAGTTGTCAAAGTCTTCAAATGGTTTTTAAAAAAATGCCTGTTATTTTCTGCAGCACAGTGGTTTTCTTTTTCAGCTGGCACCTTGGCAAGAAATTTAGGGATACGTATTTACTCGCACAATCCTCACACTCTTTTTTTTTTCCATAAAAAATTGACGAAAAGTTGGGGGTAGAAAAACGTACAGAGGGGAAAAAAAAGTGGCCGTAAATTGAGATTCTCACAGTGACAACCAACTAAACTCTTTGAGAAGCACTAATCAAGTTATACCTTAACAATAAAACCACAGGTTCAACACAAGACGATTTATTTGAGGCACAAGAGAGTTTCCAAATACCGTACACAAAGCTTGCAGGCGTAGGGCTAGCATACAACATCAACCTTGGGCTGACGACCATCTAACACAGAGTCATCTGCAGTTATCTTCTGTCAAAACAAAATTTTACCATGCAAGGCACACGGAAGGCCCAGCGCATCTTGGTGGCTTTCAGCTGCCCGTGCTGCCGTCACCAGTAGTGAACACAAAAATCGCAGACACCGAAGTGCCTACTGGCGGCACTTCGGTGTCTTGCCAAGAAGATCATTGTGGAGGTGATGTGGGGCGACGCAGCGAAGGAGGTTGGGGGACAAGGTACTAAAAGACAGCGGCGAGAATGAAAGCGCGTGCTAACTGGCTAACCTTCGCCAAAGCCCTTGCTAGACTGGAAGCTTTATAAAGCTTCTTCACCATCAAAAAAAAAGAGCTGGACAACGGCCTACGATGTGTGCAGAAGGATCGCAAGAAGACTAGAAGCGAGATGCAAAACACTAAGCGTTCATGGCGGAGATGAAAGTGATAGAGGGCGCATGAAACCGCAATGGTTTCACTTACACACAGCCTCTTCAACAGGCGCAGGTACGGACGTGTCCCAGGCGCCGAGGGCACCAATGATGACGGCATCGACAGTGACGCGTGGATACAGACGTCTGAGAAAAGTGGCCACCGGTTCGTAGTGGGAGAGCTTGGCATTGCGACAGTTACGAATGCGTCCAGGGTATCCTCAAACAAGCCTGTGACGTAGAGGATAATGGCCTCTTTGCTGCGCACCAAGACGAGGTCCAGATAAAGGCCCATATCTCCGACAGCCCGATTCTCAAACGTCACCATAAAGTCGCGGGAGGCGGTGCGGTTAAGGATGGTGTTGTGGCGGGCGTGGTACTGGACATTATGAGGCATGCAGTGGTAGACATGGGGCAGGGTCAACCATGGACAGCCACAAATACAGCAACGCTGATCACGATCCCGAGGCCCCCACATGGCAGCGCTGTTGAGATGCAGTAAGTTAAGCCGTGCCCGATAAACAAAGCGCCCGTCTGCAAAGGTGGTGAAGGCACCAGTGTGCGTGAAATGCGAGCCAGCCCAATCGGCTGCCACGCAGGCAAGCACATTCCCCTGGTTGGGGAGATCGTGGAGGGCGCGGTCGCGGGCTGTAGCCAGGACCCCTCGAAGCGACTGCACGACACAGCACCGGTGTTGCAGCGTGATCGTCACGTTCCCGCATGTGATGCGAACGCCGGCTAGGTCGAGGCTTTAGGGGACGTTGTCGGGGCGGAACGCCTTGCAGGCAGTTAGTCCATACATAAGTCAACTGGGTGGCTGGAACGCACTATCAGTCCTCGATTTTAGTGCAGCATGGCGCAATTTCAGCAAATTTGACGGTTCTGACGCAGCTGGCACAAAGATGGCGAATTGTATCAAATTTGCACAATTAGCGCAGCTGTTGCACACCTATACTGTATGTCATGACAGACTACTAGCACAAGTTTGAGATAGCCACTTCACATGTACTGCAGGAATATCTATAAAAAAAAAAGACACGTAACAAAATCGAAATAATGAAATTTTACCAGGGCGACTTCAATTGCTGTTAGCAAGGACTCAGAGCATGTGTCGGAACCAGTGTCGTTGTTGGTACCCTAGGAATAAAGAAAAACATGCGAATGAAGTGCACGGATAAAAAGCAGGTCAGTTCAGCGAAGCAACAAATTTACCTCTTTTGAGGACAGTCTTTTTTTTTGTGAAATGTGTTAAAAAAGATGTTTTTTTGTGCGCTATAAAACTTCAGTATGACATACCAACATGCCCAAAACACCGCGTTATAATGTATTGGACAGGAAAAACGTGGGAACGTGTGAGAAAGGGGATTATAATACACAGGCACCTATAGATTTTCTTTCTATTCACCGCGACAACTTTTCTCGACAGCACTGCAGCAGCTAGAGAACCAAAGTGCATGCCTCCTACAGCACCATCAAATAGTACTTAAGCTTACAAAATTTTTTCATTTGCCGTGCTGAAATCAATGCTGTTTTATATATACCGCAAGACTCAGTTATGGCAAATTGTAAGTAAAATGCAGTTATTGTTCACTTTGCTAGAATATCTTTTTCTTTCCATTTTTTGGAGAGGACTCCACGTTTTCAATACACCCATCTTCCAACGTAAACATGGTGTCCGTAACGTAGCGGGTGAATGTGCGGCCGCAAACGCAATGTTTATTTGAAAAAAAAAAAAGGGCACTCCTAATACGACACTGAAGCGTACACTGTACCATTCGAATGTTTCTCCCACCTACATTTGTCGTATATATAATTTTCTGTACGTGCCAACGATACGAGTGAGTGAAACCGAAATCATCCAAACAGCTGCCGTACTAATTGCGGAGCAATACAGATGTGTGGAAGCCCTGCAACCGTAACCTTCGCTCAAATGGCAAATGGCAAGATAAGCTGTCGGCGAGCATAGGACTCTATGCCAGAAATGTTATATGCAGACATATTAACGAGGAACATCGAAATCGGCTTCTACGTTCCACACACAGTTAAATCTTGTTAAAGGGACACTAAATAGCATCAATGACTTGGTTTAGATTGACAAATTGCTCTCCGAGAACTCTAATGCAGTATGCTTCACTATCATAACTTCACTATTAGCAAAGAAAATCAAGGTTGAAGTTTCATTGTCGAATTTCGCACTGCAATCTCTGCACTTGATGTCAGAAGTTTCAAAATGAATTTTTTATTTTCGCAACATTGGCTTGATGAAATTTTTCGAATCTCCCTACGCTACGCCTGTGGCACCCAATTATGACAATGTACCTAATTTTTATCGATTAGAAACTACGTGGGATCCAGTAATCACCTTCAAAATTTTCTACGTCACAGTGTTTAGCGTGTGAATTTCAAGGTGGCGTTCTAGCCACCCACATTATATTCTCACGCAATTCCTTGCTTGCCAAGTGTTGTGTTGCAGTAAGGGTAGGGTTTTCGGGATTGCAAGATCTTACTTTACTATTATGCGAAAAAAATAATTTTGTTCTTTAGTCCCACTGAACAGATCTCGAGGGAGCCATATGTTCTGTCAACAGAATTGCCATTCACTGAGCAAAGTAAAGAAACGGAGAATCCAAGTACAGTGAAAGCTCGTTAATTCACACCTCATTAATTCGAAATTTTGGATAATTCGAAATGGTCGCCGCAGTCCGGTCCGCAGTGCATAGGAGACCATGTGTAAAACGATTAGTTAATTCGAACAGAAATTGCTGCCTCTATGGATAATTCGAAGCACGCGCCGCCGAGCGTCATCATCGTCAAACACTAGTGGAAGCTTTTACGGTCGAACGATAGGTGGCACGACCAGTTTTTTCGAGCTTCAAGTGGCCTCCGAGCAAAGGGCGAGCAAAGTATGGCCTCCAAAATCCAGGGAGCAATTTTTTTTTTTACGTAGCCCTCCCGCTATCTCAGCGCCTGGCGCCACTTGTACGCGGGACCCACGGGACGCTGAGGAGTCGGCGGAGTAGTCCTAGCAGTCCTAGGCCGCTCCCGGCAGCGTCACTTTGTTCCTCGAGCACGTTGTTCGTTCACGCCGTCAAGCCGTCTTATTCCGCATCGAAGTTGCAAGATGCCGCGGGGAAACTACTGCATGAAGACTGTCAAAGAGAAGGTGGAGATTTTGCGAAAGGTTGACCAAGGGAACTCGAGCAAATACGAAATTGCGAGGAAGCACGGCACGTTGTCAACCTACATATGCAACAGAATGGCCATTGAAAACGCCTATGAAGCCGAAGATTTTGGCGCCAGTCGAAAAAGGCTAAGTTCCCGGAACTGGAGCCAGCTTTGATATCTGGGTTAAAGAAATGAGAGCCCAGAGTATCGCATTGAGTGGCCCTATCATCGTGGCCAAGGCAGCCGATTTCGCCCTGCGCTTGGACATTGAAGACTTTGTCGCCTCCGAGGGATGGTTTCATCGTTTCAGGGAGCGGCACAATCCCGTATTCCGCACGTTATTCGGTGAGGCAAAGGAAGTGGACGCCGAAACATACGCTACTTGGAGAAGCGACACCCTGCAGCAGTACTTGGAGAGCTACTCACCACAGGATGTGTTTAACGCTGACGAGACAGCGTTATTTTTCAAGTTGCAGCCAGACAAGATGATCACCTACAAGGGAGACAGCTGTGCCGGCGGCAAGTGCAGCAAAGAGCGTGTCACTGTTCTGGTCGCCGCAAATATGACCGGTACGGAAAAGGTCCCCCTTTTTGTGATTGGCAAAGCACTCAAGCCACGGTGCTTCAAAAACATTCGCTCACTGCTGACGAAGTACGCCGCAAACAAGAAAGCCTGGATGACAGGTGACCTATTCAGGAAGTGGCTACTGAAATTCGACAGGCCAATGGAACTGGGCGGCAGACGCGTTCTTCTTGTCGTCGACAACTGTTCGGCGCACAAAGTCGACGTTGAGCTGAGAGCAACCAAGTTGGTGTTCCTTCCGGCAAATATGACTGCGGCCCTACAGCCAATGGACCAGGGTGTGATAAGAAACATTAAGTGCTGTTATAGGCGTCACGTGCTGGAGAGAATGATTTTGTGCGTGGGCGACGGGAAGGACTTCGGCATTACGCTGCTCACTGCCATGCACATGTTGGTGCGCGCATGGGAACAGGCGACCGCGACCACAATCGCAAACTGTTTCCGCCACAGAGGATTTGCAGCTGGAAGTGCGCAAGATAGTTGTGACGTTGACGTGGATGGCGCTGAGGAGCTCATGCCAGTGGCATTGCGCGACACTCTTCGGGGCGTACGTTTTGCCGATTATGTTGAAGTTGACACCAGTGCATCGGTGTGTGGTGCCCTGACTGATGAGGACATTATCGCTCAAGTAGCCGGTGCGCAACCTGATGCTGAAGAGCCAGAAGGTGAGGAAGACGAAAATGACGAAGCGCCTGTGCGCCCGTCAGCTTCTGTGGTGATGGCGGCACTTAATGTGGCGCGTTTCTTCTTCAGCTTTGAAGAAGGTGAAGAGCATTCCCTGCGCCGCGTCCGCGCGCTAGAACAGAGCTGCAGCTGTGGCATTCAGAGAAAAGAAGCAGATGGTCACCACCGACTTTTTTGGCCAATAAATATTTTTCGTGCCCCCACCCCCGAAATCCACCCATTTTTGCTCACTTTCATTATTTTGAATTTTGTTTAATTCGAAACTGCTCAGCGTTCACGGGGAATTAGAATTAATGAGCTTTTACTGTACAAAAAAAATTGGAGTAGAGGTATATATTTCATTCAAACAGCTATTTCGTTTGAGAGATTTCTGTTAGCCAAGAGTCTACTGTATTGTTAAGGAAAAAAACCATTTCTCAGGCCATCACAACACTGACCATTTTTTTAATTCCAGATACTGCTTTTCAACCTTGCTTTTTGTGGGTACGGCAGTGTGGTTAGCATCGTGAAATTGACGATTAATGCAGAAAAGTCCATTGTGTACCTTGAAACCACAGTGAAATCTCGATACAATGAATCTCAAGAAACCGCTAAAAATCATTTGTTATTTTGAGAAGCCGTTGTAGCGAAAGCATTAAAAATTTGCGCAAAAATCGTGAACTCAAACACTTGAGTTGCCTACCTGTGCTGTGTATACATTCGCGACAGTGTTATGCTCAAATAAGCGCGAAAGAACAAACACTAAATATTATAAATCAGTGCACATTTACTTGAGAAAAAGTGGGAATTATCCTGACATGGGAAATTCGACGGTTGAAAGACGAACTCTTAAGCGTGCGCATCCTTCTTACGTGCTGAAAAGCGCCAGCGTTAAATACCAATTCTTCACGTTGGTTCGCGCACGATGTTTCAAATCGTCTTCGTTCCTCGTCACGACTAACGGTACGAAACGCATCGGTCGTCAGTTAAACTCACGGGCATTGCCTTCGCCGTCGCACTGTGTGTAGTGTAGTGTGCACTGTGCGTAGAGCGATGCACGGGTAATCATTGGAGACTTAATCCCATAGGTCACTCGCGCTGCATTTATCACTGTCGTAGCATTGCTTTTGAGCTGCTTCTGGAGCTTCCTCTTGAACCTTCAGCCGCGAACTTAAAACGCTTCGAAAACAGTCGTGGAACAAGCGTGCAGGTCAAGCTGTCCGACGAAAACAAAAGCAACGAAGCGAAGCCTGACACGAAAAAAACAAGTACCAGGCGATTGTGATGGCAATAGGGCTATTGCACATTCGAACAGGGCGGGCAGATAGAGAAATACGCGGGCGCTCTGATGATGGTAGTGGCACTTGTAGAGCTAGGGCATTATTTTTACAGCCACGAGTAACTTTTTAAAATTGCTATTCATTATTTTAAAGCGTTGGGGGATAAAGCTTGATTAAGTATTCTGAAACATTCGGTATTCTGAAATTCGTAGTGATGAAATATTTTTACATCTAACCAATGGACATTTTCGGTAATCTGAAAAAATCATTATACTGAGGTTCACTATAACAAGATTTGACTTTACAGATAACTGTGTAAATGCAATTCTCACATTGTTTTGGTCGCACAGGACGCGGGCCCTGAGACCGGCTATGGTAAATTCCTCGCCGTAGTCGAGGTTGTACTGACAGTTTGGCTTTAGGGTTCGCTGCAAAACAAACAGAGTTAACAAACAAATTAAGACATCAGTGAAGCTCTTAAGAGGATGGGCACAGTGCATGAACTTTTAAACGCAAGAAGTCTTCTTCAAAGCCTCGCTAGTCAAGTGGACAAGATTCATACATAACAAGAATGGCTGCTCCAATATCAGCTTGTGCATACTGATGAACTGAATGAAGATGCATGGGTTGAAGTCGCTGCCCTTTTGCCTAAACAATAACTGAAGGACATTAAATAATTAAAGGACACTCAAACTTCGTTATAACAAACTTGCACCTTATACGAAAATAAGCTCGTTATATCCGAAAATCCCTCATAAAGGTGGATTCCGAACGCTACAGTCCGTTGCACTGAACATTTCATTACTAAGCTATAACCGATATTTCTTTATATATGGGTCCGTTATATCAAAGATTGGGTGTATTCCTCACTGATCTTCGTACTGCAAGTTATGTATAAATCTTTCGGCCTTGCTGCTCAGCATTAATGGCGCAGCTCAGCGAAAACTCAAGATATAAGCACGTACAAGGTACACATAATGTGCAGTGTTTCGATTAGACTAGCGGCAAACATTGACAAGGTACTTATTCATAGCAACATTATGTTGCACTGTTTCATTGCTCCTAGCAACATTGTACATCACGAAAGCTTTTTATAGCTGCCACATAGGCGGGTTTTATTTTTTTAAGTGAGCTAGACACAAAGTACATACCGGAAACCTCAGCAAAAATGTTCACACTGACTCTAAATCCAATAACTGCACAAAACTCGCAGAGGAATGCAAAGTTGATACTACTCTCAGTCGTATGCTTTTCATGGCATTAAAGATGCAAGAGACGCTATAAAACCCAGGTTTTCAATAAATAAACAGTTAAAATTCATGTCCTGGGGATGAGTGAAACGGGCACTGCAATAGACCCTTTTCAATATTGTAAAGTTGGCTTTCTTGCTGTGTAATTTGAACTAATGTTGGCTTGTCATTTATAGCAAATAGCCTGTCAAGCGCGTTTCATTTATGCAATGACGTGGAAAATGTCGAGTCACCTCTCTTGATATGAACACTCATGACAGAGAAGCCCCAGCACAATTGACCAGGGCCGCGTGTCCGCTTGAACAGAACAGGTGCCCCCATTTTTCGTTCAAATATGCAGTGCACAGAAGCGCGCTAGCAAATTATGAAAAGGGTCCATCAGAAGAAAAAAGGAAAAAAAAAATCAAAATTATTTTTTCGCCAAGCTTACTTTGCCAATCTTGACTTTATTCTGACTGCCGAGGTCCATGATTGTGCAGCTGCGGCCCCCGACATTGATGACAGCGTGCTGCTTTGACACAGCCTGCAACAGGGTGGTAGCAAGGACATCAAGCAACTGCATCACGAAGGTGTTAAGGCCAACAGAATAAAACGGCAACTCACATAGTTCTCAATGATGACATCACAGGTTCGGGAACGGCCGACCATATTGGGCCCTGGAACGAAGCAAACCCAAGCAACCTCATGATAACGAACTGAGCACACTAAAAAATCGGGGGCCCTTGCCCAGTCAGGAAAAATCGAGGACAAGTGCAGCCTGACGTGTGCATGCCAAAACTTACTACAGTCCTATCCCAGATATATAGAATTATTGGCTATATCCAACAGTTGAGAAATTTCCTTGAGTTTCCTTCCTACGCAGAAGTGTGAACTGGTGCACAGGTATATCGAACTACCTCTATATAGAATGCTGAGCCGCGCCGAAGCCCAGAAATTGCATTTTTTTAATGAATAGTGATCAATTTTTGGCCGCGTTCTAACAAGTTCTGACCTCTTTTTGCGCATATGTGACGAAAAGGCAGTGTTGAAAAGTGAGAAGGCAAAACTCTGCTTGTTGTGCAGTGTTTGCGAGTGCACCGGTATGCTTGGTGTGCGATCTGCAAGTTCTAATGCACAGGCATGGTGTTCTCCAAAAAGACCGATTGCCGAGGGCACCAAAATGAAGTGATTTGGCGATCTCTTTGCTTAGCATTGCCTCGTGCACGATGGCATGCGGGACCAAAAGCATGGCCTTCCAATGTACCACCCCGTGAGGCATTGTGGCGTTTTTGGTTTTAGGAAACACGTCACGGAGGCTACGCTTCTCTTCTAGTTTTCCATGCCAAACCAGCGCTGCCTGCTGCAAAACAACAAAGCCAGATGTAATATCGCTGTCACCAATATGCGGAGGGCGGTTGCTTGCTCATTTTTTCAGAACAACAGTTTTTCTTGGGATACTTGAACGCAGAAATTTAGGTCTGTCTGTTGCACGATTCAGCCACCCAGCCAAAGTTTATGCCCAGCCATCTTGAACCGGTGGCTGCATTCATTCTTGTGAACATTGTCGATCAAACGCAAATATTTCGCATATCTGAGGTGCGACATCAATACGTAAGTATTAAGCGGTGTGTTCCTTTACAGGAGCATTGCGGTGTGTTCCTTTACAGGAGCATTAAGTGGTGTGTTCCTTAACAGGAACTCTAATAGACCCTAGTGTTTCTTAAGCTGCACTGAAAATGAAACACCATGCACGAAAAAGCGCTCTCGATGATACAGTGCTGCCACCTGACAGCAGCCCTGGGTTCTGGCCCTGGATCAGAAGCTACGTAGGACCCAGAAGACTCCTTCAAAACCAACGACTTCACAGATTTTGGTGCAGGTTCCCAATGTGGCGTCTCCACCCGCATTTTCTCTCTTATTAAGCGTCATGTCCTGGTGAGTGGGGTTTTCAGGATTGTGAAATAATGCTTTACTAATGCACGAAAAATTGTTTTGCTTTCTAGTGCCCCATTAAGGAGAAACAAGAGTGCAGAAAGAGGATGCAGGAAAACTCAACAGACAGACCACTCCACCTGCGATAGCCTCTTACATCACTAAGTTGCGTTTTGTTACCCTTTGTATTACAATATAAAGCCCACTTCTGCATCCTCCTGCACCAAGGTGACCTTTTAGGCATGTTGGTAAGACATGATAGAAACGATGAAAACATCCGTAAGAAGCGATTGCTTGCTTGAGCCGACTTGTCTTCAAGCGTTGAAGAGGAGTTCACCCGTCGAAACGTCAGCTCGGGTACAAAGCTCCTGTTTACAAATTTTTCTATCATTGCCTTCTTTCTTCTCCTTCCTGCGATTTTTCGCATCATAGAAAAAAAGCACAGAAGACGATAATTATAATTGATGGGGTTTAAGATTCTAAAACCACGATACAATTATGATATGCGCCGTAGTGGAAGGCTCTGGAAATTTCGGCCACCTGGGGTTCTTTAACGTGCATCTAAGTACACGGGCCTCGAGCGTATCCGCCTCCATAGGAAATGCGGCCGCCGAGCTCGGGATTCGATCCCGCAACCTGCGCGTCAGCAGTCGGGAACTGTAACCACTAGATCACCGCAGTGCGCATACAAAAGACAAGGAGCGAGAAGAAGATTGGGGCAAGCAAGCACCAACTTTGCAACCATATTTTATCGTAAGAGTGATCGACTATTCTGACAAATTGTTGTCCCCCAACTTGTCAATCACTACTGCTCCAGTGATCTCGCTAGTTGACCAAGCACTACTTTTGCAGATCGTTGAGCAGGCATCATATAGAAGACAACACGTGGGTATTTGCCACATGCGGCTGCTTGTTTTTAAATAATATGCAAGTCAGCGCTCATGTGTCGCATGCCTCTTCTCCGACTTCTTAATTTTACATTGTTTCAGTTCATACTCTCCCACAAACCTGTCAGTACACCCAAAAAGGTTTATCTAAACACTGCGAGCAAAAGCGCAATAGTCCAAGTACTTGTACAAAAAGTTGGGAGTTACCTGGCTTCAGGTTGAAAGTCTGAAATGCAGCAGGTGCGTCTTGATCGTGTAGCTTCAGCACGGCCCGTATCTGAAATGGGGGCAACGGATCTTAGAAGGGTGGCATTTCTGACGTGCACTGAAGTTATTATGGTTGAACTTTACTGATATATTGAATCACTGATATATTGAATTATCGGTTATCGCAAACTAAATACAAGCTTTGGTTGGTCACAATTGATTGCAGAGGAACTTGCTCTTTTCATAAAAGAACTGGAAACGCGAGTCTCCGTGATGTTGGCTATCGCAGAAATATATAGCTCGCGTTAGGCTCGGCATTCCAGGGAGGAATTTTTAAAAAGGCATTACAAATATTGAAAGAGATTTTAAAACCACATCTTTCTCGAAGATGGAGTTGTAACATAAAAGGGTTTTGTTGAAATCGTTTAAATTGCTGAAATTTAGGCAGAAATGAGTAGGGCAGATGCCGTGGACATGGCCGAAAGAATGAAAAGCTACCAATGGCTGATATTGCTGAACTAGAAAAGATCTTGTGCATAGGCACATTGAAAAACTTCCTGCGTCGTGCATGCATATTTTGTACGTAGCATTTTCGTGAGACCTAGACTGCTTATTTATTAGAGCACGTTTTTTGTTAATCTCTACTGTTACAATGAATAAAAAACTAACTTGTTGTCCCAGCACTACATTATAACGAGGTAAGGAGCCTCAATAAATCTCAGTGAAGAGAGGTTGCTTTTGAATGGACAATATGTGGGGTTTTACGCCCTAAAACTACAATATGATTATGAGATACGCTGTAGTGGAGGGCTCCAGAAATTTTGAACATTTGGTGTTCTTTTAAGGTACACTGACATCACACCAGTACATGGGCCCCTACCATTTTGCCTCCATCAAAATGTGACCGCTGCGGCCGAAACTGAACGACGACTTTTCGAGTCAGCAGCTGAGCACTGTGGCTGCCGTTCGTCAGAAGCAGATGCTTTTGAGTTAAGCGCTCGTTGTGGACTGTATTTGACGCAAACATATGGTAATCTCTGGAGCTTTATTTGCCAAAACCACGACATGATATTGAGTCACATGGCAGTGGGGGTCCCCTGCTTCACTTAAACCACCTAGAGGCTCCTTGATGTGCATCTAAATTTACGTACATATATGACCTTTGGCCCCCATCAAAATGAAGCTGGCATGGGCAGGAATGGAACTTGTGCGCTTGAGTGCCCCCTTCCCCCCCCCTGGCTACGCCAGTGGACAGCGTTAATGAACGAAAGACAGCGAGTGTACAAATTGTGGGCAGCCCAGCAAGGGCTGCCCACAATTTGTACACTCGCTGTTTAGTTGAATGACCGCTAAGCTGTGAACGTGTGTATGGACCGAATAAAACAACAGCATAGACAATTCTCTCTTCTGGGGTATGGGTGGCAGCATGCCGTCATGAGAACTGATGGAGTGATGTTATCAGAAATTTGGAATGTAAAATTTATGCAGTCACACACATACAGTACATATGTCCAGAACTTAACGTAGCCAGTAACTGCAGCTGCTTGCGCTTTAGGTGGGCAAGTTTCGGAGGAGAAGTGCATCACAGAAGATGGGGGGGGGGGGGGGCATTTTTTAGCTTGAGGGGGAGGGGGGGCTGCCACTTTTGAGCGAGTGAGCAGACGTAAGATCGCAGTTGTGAACAAGTTTGGATAAAATTAGTCGTGGCGAATTGGCGACAAAGTGATCGAATGCCCTGTTGACACTCATTAAAAACGGAGCGTCAAGCGGCGGCGAGTCACTTTCGAACGAAAGTTTCATTTTTTTCGCGAGATTTCACGAGGCTAGATTAGCCTTTGATAGTGCAACGCCTTGCTGCGAAACGAAGCCTTGAGACGCCGAGAGCGTTCTGGCCTCACAAGTTCGAGATTATCTCGAGAAGGTGTATGGATGTCAGGAACTGATCGCTCGATAACCGTATCGCGCCCTAAACTAGCTCCAGCTGTTCAGCACGAAATAGGAAAAGGAGGATGGGGGAGGGTAAGTCGGGGTTTCTGTCTATTGGTCTGCCATTGTGCAGAGTTTACGAGCGCCCGCTTTATGACCCTTGAACTGACAACTCCCAAACTTTGAAGTTTTAGGGTCGTGAGTGAACCGAAATTACAGCTGTGTTAAAGCGTTAGCGACGTTGTAGGCAACGTGTTTCATTCGACGTGATGTTAGGGGTGATGGCTACTATCGCGCACTGCATAGTTTAGGTCGTTGAAGTACTGCAGTGAAGTAGCTTCACAACGCGACGCTAACTGCATCGGTTTAAGTGCCCATAAGGTACCGTAGCCCGTATGCAGCACGCTACGGTGATCGGCTGAGGAATTGGTGTTGACCCGTCGGCGAAAAACAACAACAGAAAGAAAAACGGACACCGCTCGCTTAAAACGGATCTCGGTGGCGGGAAACAATTGAACACGCACCTCTCGGTCCATGTCGTCATCGGAATCTTCGGGTACGCTGATGACCTGGGTCATCTCCATGTCGTTGAAGTCCATGTTTAACCGCTTCTGGGTCAGGCTTCAAACTGGAGCTCACTACGCATACGGTGACAAATTTAAATGCCGCCAAACAGTAAAAAACGCATTGCCTGAGAGCGCCAGTTCTGCGCGAGGCACGTGAAAACGTCAAAATAACGTTAGTGCGCGAGTGGTCGGCGCGTTGAGACGTGAATCAGCTCGGCAACTGGATTGGTTCCTGGCTGGCCAATGATGGCCAAAAAACTGAGAGGCGTAGTGATACCGCCGTCGATGGCTCTTTAAACCAAAATGGTCGACAAACTCCACGCATTCAAACCGTTATTTTGCCAATATTTGCGCTACCTTTTGGTGAAGAAACAAACTAATATAGTAGATTTGTAATTTCTGTGACTGGCGAGGCGAGGCTGCAAGTTTGGCGAAGTGAGGAGTGGTTTTACACGATAATGTTCACTTCTTTTAAGAATGACATTGTGGCAAAACAACAGCTGGAACTTTTTTCAAAGCACGCTGCCTGAACTCATTTCATGGAAATTATCGCAAAACAAACCGCTCGAACTGAACCAACACACTGAAGCGATGTTGTGTTCTTGTCATTGCTCCCATGTAGCGGGTTGGTTTGCTGACAACCATAGAGTTAATAAACAGATTTTAGAGAAGAAACTGGGCCGGAAAAGCTATAACCGACGGAGGAAGAAAACTCTATGCAAGGAACCCGTGAAGGCATATAGTTTCCCAAAATTAACTAGAAGGCACTCTGGCGCTGCGATCGTTCAGCGACCATGGGAATGATGGGTTTTGAAAGAAAGAACAAATCCTTTTGAACTTAGTGACTTGATTCGAAATGGTAAGCCTAAAATAATGAGGTTGTGAAGCACAAACGGTGAACATTTGCTAGTTTATGTTTTCGTGAAAAAATAGCTTCAAGCCAGACGAACACACACGGAGCCAGAAGCAGGCCAGAAGTCCGAAAATTAGACAAACTCCGTGGACAAACGCACGGAGGAAGGAAAGGTGGCCTTTCCTTCCACCGTGACTCTGGTACTACTATAGAGGCTAGAAAAGTTTTCCTAGTGTCGGGAAGGAGCGCGCCGAAGCAAAATAGTCTGCAATGATGCACAATAGATGGCGCCACGGCTCGCTGGCGCGCGGCTCTCGTGGGCGTCTGCGCGCTTTTGTGAGGCTG
Source organism: Rhipicephalus microplus (assembly GCF_013339725.1). NCBI lineage: Eukaryota > Metazoa > Arthropoda > Arachnida > Ixodida > Ixodidae > Rhipicephalus > Rhipicephalus microplus. The sequence continues at coordinate 121,824,375 of NC_051167.1, forward strand.
TTCACGTGCGAGCATATTTTTTTGGCCGCTCACTACAAGTCCTCCGCAGACACACGAAAAATAATCAAACATGCGATTACATACACTCACGATGGCGACCTTGACAAGCGCACATTACGCGACCACGGCTTGGGTGCGCAAACCTCATCGGGAGGGGTAGTTTGATTGCGGGGATTAACGTGCCGAAACTGCGCCTTCGTGGAGCGCTCCCGGTTAATTTCGACCACCTGGGGATCTTTAACGTGCGCCGAAATCTCGAACACACGGGGGTTGTTCCTTTTCAACTCCCTCAGAAAAGCGGCCGCCGCGACCAGAAATTAAACCCGCGTCCTTGTGCTCAGCAGCACAACGCTTTAGCCGTGCACTAAGCCACTGCAGCAAGTGGAAGGGGCAGTTTTTCCTTTATCGGCCCTGTACGCGTGGTTCCAGCCACCCTGAGTAGTAATTAAAATATTACTACTATTAAGAACATAGCGGAAGCAACGAGTTATGAAATACAGCTGAAGTTTCTAATACAAAAACTACCACACAACAACCCCAAACATAACAGAATTCAAGATTGTCAATGAGCATTTATTGCAGCGTTACAAAATGAAACTTCAAAAATCACACATTTTGAAAATTAACACACATTCCCATCTTTGGGAGCAAAGCAAAAAATAGATACATAATTTAACAAACAGCCACATGTTCGTGCGAAAAACAAAAAATACACACGAGCACAGAACATTTTACACTCCAAAAAAGTATGCACGACGGTGCGTGTACAAGGCTAGGTCACTTTGCTGAACTGCAGGCGTTTTTATTGACATCGCCTCATTTTCAGAAGTTTTTGTGTTTGTCTCTGAGTGCTCCTCTCCAGGTTCTTTGCTTTTGCAAAAAAGTATAATCGGGTCAGGGCATAGAACTTAATTATGTTTCTCGTAACATCCCTTCCGTGTTCGCTGCACCCAACTTCTTTCAGCTGAGCTCCATGCAAAAACTGCAAAAAGTCCATCATGCTTCCAGCATGAAGCTCATTTCTGCTGAAGAACAGAGTAAAGATGTTTTCAAGATTCCCAACGAGCTCCTCGACCGCCTTGGAAGGGTAAACTAACCCAGCATGATCAAATTCTCGCGTAAAAGAAGCATTATCATTGCACTCTGCTTGCACAGGCAAAATACAAAGAGAAGAAGCGCATTCAAGGCATGAAGACGTTTTGAGGGATTTTCTCACAACATAGCCTGCTATGTAAAATATAAGGCGGCTGTCACTGTGCTTTTCAATGCAGCTTTTGTGATCAAGCAGCCCTTGTGTTCGCAACACATATTCTGCACGCTCCAAGTTGCCATCATCCAAAATCTCGTCAATTACTGCTGATATGTGGGCTGACTTTTCTCTACCAAGGTCAGATGGCCCCAAAAGTGCTGTGGCCCCAAAAGTCCTCCGGGCAGACATCCATCTCAACGACTACATCAACGTCGGTGTTGGAAGCACTTCGTTTCGCCGGTGCGGCTTCGGTGTTACCGAAGTCTCTAGCTTTCCTTTTCTTCGGCACCTGCTTCGTGAAATACGAAGGAGCATCAGGAAATATAGTAGGGACGGCGTCCTCTGTAAGCGCTGGACGTTCACGGTCAAGTTGCACAGTTTCTCCATTGATTACGTGCGTAAACTTTTTCCGGATAAATCGTTCATCGAAGTGGCGCGAACAGACAACACAGGTGTTATCCAAAACTTTGTCCTCCCGCTTGATATTTCTTGCCTATTCCTTCAAGCGAGCAAGGTCGGTTGGAGCACGGAACAACGATACCTTTTGTGTTGACGACTTGTATCCACCTTTACAAAGCGGCACGAAACACGTTCTTGCCTTTTTAGATGGCATTATGGCGCACACAACGGTTCAGAACGCTTCCTCACATCGTGTCTTGAGCAAACAGGGAAGAAACAAGGAGCACGCCAACAACGCACGTGCTAACCACACCGAAGAAAGGTACACGTTTACGCGCCCTCGACTGCTGCGCGAGCCGCTGCTGACAGCACGCCACCGACACCCAGCGCCACCACCCGGCCGCTGTTCCACTCATCCAAACTGCTTTCAGCGGCGCCGGGGTAAGAGACGCCCGCTCAGTCCGGACACTAGGAAAACCTTCTAGCCTCTATAGTACTACTCATCATTCCCATGCTCGCTGAAGCGCCGTGTTTTGCAGCTCCCATAGACACTAGCGCCAGAGTTCGCTCTAGTGTATATTGAGAAACTCTATGCGTGATTCAGCAGCGTGGAGGAACCACAAAAACGCTGACATCTTGGAACATTGTCATTGTTGGCATCAGAGTACTTTAGAGAAGCGAAAAAATTGAACGTATAAAACACTCATATTTTTGCATGACAAATTGTAAAAAAGTGTGCTTACGTGCTATAAATTAAAAAAATTGCACAAAATTTATATAAACTGCTTTTAAGAAAGATAAAATGGCTGTTTATTCAATTTGTTGAGCGCAGAAAGGAGCGTTTGCAAGTTTCTTCAATAGATAGCGCCACCTTTCTTGTAACGTTGAGAGCGTGGCAATGCGGCGTGTGGCCGATTGCGCCGACTAGCTTGCACGCCGGTGTCCGTGTTTTTTGTTGCCATGCGACAAAAAAAACTTGACTTCATGTGGCAGTCTGTTATTGCGATGTAACAGAGATCCGCGATGCAGAAAAAATGCCGGGGGAAATTGCAGCATGCAGTGGCGACTGCAAGTGAACGTCACCTCAAAACCGAGTATCGTTCCATCATGGCGGCACCCGATCGGTTATGGGTTTCAAAGCATGAGCTCTTTGGGAACATTGAAGTGTGGCAGCTTCGGCTAGTTGGTATGACATGACGATAGTTATAGCGCGAGAACAGAACGACGACACAGAGACAAGAAGGACACGTGCACTTCATGTCGTTCTTGTCTCTGTGTCGTCGTTCTGTTCTCGCGCCGTATGGGAAGCTTTTCCTCTAGAGTCTGTATATTAACTCTATGCTGCTAACTTTGCAAGATTGGTTGGTGTGTGTGTGAGGGTTTCGGAACGGAATTTCACGACTTATATGAAAGAAAACAGTATTTCTAGTACGACGTCTATGACATATGGCTTCTCTTTTTGGCATGATTTTCTGTTAGATCAAATTAATATTGTGTCTTATAAATAATAAAAAAACAGCTCTTAATTGTACTCCATTCCTTCAATTCGGTACGCGCACAGAACACCTGTATTTTTGCACGTCACAAAGCATAAGCTTTGGGATCAGCAACTGTGAGTCCGTGACTCGGGATACCAGTCACATGGGTGTGCGTTTCGGACCGTTTTGATCAGTCTTGCGAAGCGTTTTGGTGTCTCCATCATTAGATAACGGATTTTAAAGGATATGTAGAAGAAAATAACAGTGATTGACCAAATACATATACAAATCATTATATACCGGTAAAATGAGAGTTCTCAAGGACAGCGTGTTAAATCAGTCATCACGATCATCTCACGTTTCTGTGTTTTGCAACAGTACAAGTGAGAACCTAACAAACTAAACGATGACAACAGAGAGTGCTTGTTATAATGCTCACGCAACACATACGGAATGATATTTTGTTTCCCCTTTTATTTTTTAAGCGCTGTGTATGTCAAGTAACTGGATAAGACGGATGTTCGGGCTAGCTGGTGATTTGGAATTATAAAGTTGATACTGACTCTTGGTTCCATATCCGCGCTTCGGTGGCTATGGCTTTTCTGGCCCAGATTTTCCTCTAGAGTCAGTGTATAAACTCTGTGGCTTCTCCTCTAGAGTCTGTATATTTGCTGTATGTACGGAAAACTTATTCTCACACCGTGGTTTGGAATCCAAATATTTGCACCGAGCAAGAAAACTAGTACTAGTTACAGCGTAAATATATTTGTTTTCTTGCGCTGTGCGAATATCTCGTTTGCCAAGTATTTATTTTGTGAGCACGTGGTTGTTCTGCCATCTGTAAAACTGAATTGCACCTTCTTCTGTGTAGACAGAGGTTGAGTCATCTCCAGAATGCGGGAACAGATCACGAGACCCGGACAGTTTCAGGTTTCGAAACCGAAAGTAGTTTTAGGGTTGGTTGCGCGCACTGATTCTAGATGGCGACACAGTCGAACAACAGGAAAGCACTGGACTAAGCGTCACTTCCTGTTTTTTTGTTGCGACAGCAGCGCCCCTCGCGTGCGGGACGGAGGTGAGGGAGGCGCGTCGCGTCGCTCGCTCGGTCCTCGCCGACGGTAGCAGCCCGCGCCGGAGAGGAGCGTCAAAGAAAAATCCGGGCTGGCCATCTCACTGGCCGCTGGCTGTTTCGTTTGCCCGTGTGGTGTGTTGGTGCGCGTGAGGTTTAGTTTTAGCAGGAGGTTGCGGCTTCGCAGTGTGCACGCTGCATAAAAAAAAGTGCCGCTACTACTGCTCGAAAGAGTGTGTCCCTGGTTTCGCGTGTGTTGGTGTGTGTGTGCCCCGAAACCAACGAATGTGTGCTTCGACGGCTGGTGCCCCGGAATGCGGAATCCCAGCGACTGTGCCGCGCTGACTTCTTCGGCGGCGTCGCTGTGCATTTGAGTGAGTGAGGGGGAATGTTCTCGTCCGTTTAGTGAGAAGAAAAACCAACGGGTACCGCTACTTAGACCAGCTGCTTGCGAACCGCAGGAACGGCCAGTGAAGTGTTTTGAGACATCGGAGACCGAGGAGGGGCGAGAGGGAGAGCGGCTAGCAAAACAACAACACAAGGCCGACTGGGACACCTGAAAAATAAAGGTAAGAACGGAAAGCCACTGCTAGCTGGTCGCATTTTCGGGTATTTAATTGCGCACGATTCGTGGATTCATCCTCGTGCGGTGCTGTGTAGTGCCGATATATTCACGCAGTTCGAAAGCTTTTTTCTCTCCCTTTCCTGAAAAAAAAAAAAGTTCGTTCACACCGTGGACTTTGATGAAGGAGCTGAGCGTTTGAGGCTGGTGTCGAGCGAAACGGCGAAAGATCAAACGGTTGTAGAGCGAGCGGGCGGCCTGTTTTTTGGGCCTGCCTTATTTTGACATACGAGGCGCAGCTTACAACACAGCGCGGGCTCGACATTTCGGTGGCGTGGCTATACGCTTCGTGCCGTCTAAATGGCGACAAATTGCACGATCGGCAAGGCTTCGCGTCGAGGGTGAATTTTTTCTTTCTCCCCTTTCATTTCTGTAGTCGTTGTGCGTGGTGGTGTTTGCCGGCGCGTACTCGGCTAACCGTAATTGTACGTGGTACGCCTTCGCCGTTGCAATGTACCCGCACTCTCTCTCCCTCACGTTTAAATCTCTTTCTCTCTCTTTAAAACTTCGCTACATGCCAGGCTTATGCGTTCGCATTATTTTTAGTCCCATTCCTTTACAACAGTTCGTTACCTGCGAATTCTCCGTACGAACGAATGCGGTGACGATTGCCGGTTTCGGTTATCTAGCGGTTACTTACTACTTGGTTCGCATAGTCTCTTCCGCAAGGGAAACAAATAGAAGGAGATCGGGAGAGGGTTTTGATGTTTTCTTTCCACACGGACACGAATATCGGAAAGCGCGCGCGCGATGGCGTTTGTTTTGGTTCCGGAGTCGACGCTACTATACCGTTCGCAGCCTCCCCCCCCCCCCCCCCCCCACTCTTTTCCTCAACTCTCGCCTTCTTTTTTCTTTCTATTTTACGCTTCTTTCTTTCTTCGACCTTAACCACGAAACAACCCGTGTGTGCCTGTCCCTCTTTTTTCGCAGCCTGTCGATTTGGGTATGCTGTTTTCGTTAATCCAAGTGAGTTTGACATCGACCCTCCTAGTAATCGCTTTGTTTTGTTTTTTTTATTTAATCGTTGTTGATTTGTTGCTTCGCTTTCAGTCGCGTACGATAACCCTTTACGACGCGGCGTGCTCATTTGGGGACCCGTGGCTTTCGCAGTGCCTGCGCACTTTTGGCGAGGAAGAGATACGATAATGATTGTAGGGGTGTTTTATGTGACAACATCACGATGACTCTAAGGGTAAGCACACCGCGGCGGAGGGCTTTGCGAATATCTATCATTTGGTGTCTAACGCGCTATGACATCGCACAGGCTTCTAGCACTGGACCTAAACCGAAATGCAACCTCCGCGGCCAGGATTCGATCCCGCCACCTTTGTGTCACCAGTCGAGGCCAACTAAGAGTCCGGAAACACCTAGTTTAAGCGTTGTTTTTTGCATAACGTATCAATTCCGGTTACACGCTATCGCTTTGGCGAAGGCAGTACAGTGGTTAACGGGGCATTGGATATGGGGCGCCTTGCAGGGGGCGGTGGGGTCATGCAGTGTCGTTTCCCCGTTCCTTGTGCAAAGCGGAAGCTATAGGGCCTAGTTGGTTTTGCATCGTGAAGTATGAACAGTGCTGTATTCTACACGGGCACACAAAAGAGCAGACACATGTGCGCATGCGCGTAGCGAAAGGATAAAAAAATACTAGAAGGGAGAGAGGTGCATTCAACTTTCAAGGCGGTGGACGGTCGTTCGCGCCAGCTTCTTCCCTGCTTCTCTCTCTCTTTTCTCTCTCTCTCTCTCTCTCTCTCTCTCTCTCTCTCTCTCTCTCTCTCTCTCTCTCTCTCTCTTTTTTGCGTCGGCGTCGCGCGACAGGTAGCTAGCATGCGATAAGGGCGGTGCCAACACAAACACGCATGACGTGTGTTTGTGTGTGTGCACCCGTAAGTTGGCTGGGCTTATCTGCCGCTTATTCGCTTATGCGGTACGCGCTGCTTGCGCGTGTTGTTGCGCTTGGCTTGGTGGGTGCGCGCTTCTTCCAAATAGCTGCGCGAAACGAAGCGAGAGTTTTGAGCATGTTGTTGGCGGAATTAAGACGGAAGAAAAAAAAAAAAGGCCGTCTCGGTAGCACGGAGCGAAAAATTTGACAGATCCCACGTGCCTTGGGAAATGCTGTGCAACGTATTTCTGCATAAATCCTGATGATAGAGCACACGGATTCGTTCGCGGTGGTCGGATTTCGATGGAAGTGAAATGCCGGAAGCTACATAGATTTAGGTGCGCGTTCCAGTAACCCCAGGCTGCGTAAATTTTCGGAGCCCCCCTCCACCTCGGCGTGCACCTCAAAAATCACATTGAAGTTTTGAGACTAGAGACGAGGCGCGTGGTTGAAGGAACCACGTGACTATCGTGAATACTGGGACTCGAATTGGAATCGAACCCAAGTATCCGGCGTGGCAGTCAGGTATTCTACCACAGAGCCATAAGCGTGCGCGTGAGGGAAGAGCAGAAGGTTTGACCCTTCCCCTTCCCCCCGGATGCCTGAGAGGGGAGGGGTGCGCGAAATCTACTCCATACGTTGACTAATGACATTGACTTAGTCGGGAGAGTTAGTGCTGCGCCCCTCTGATCGGGAACCATGGGCACGCTCATGCACATGGCCTCGCCAGTGTGTGAAAACGCCTCGGAGATTTCACACGATCGTCATGTCGCGCTAGGAGACTTGGCAGAAGAACATTATTCGTAAGGGTTTTGGGGACAAAGATTCTCAGGAGCTCGATGCGTAACGCCAGTGTTGTATGCAGAATTTTATTGGGAGGGGGGGGGGGGCGAAAAAATTTTTTGTCCCAAGAGTCAAAGTGGGGGCTGGACAGACAATTGGTAATTTTGCGTATGCACGCATGGCGAAAAATCGTCCGTCCGTCCGTCTATCTCTTCATCCGTCTAGTGAACCCTCCAAGTACCGCCACAACTCGCATCTTTTCATCATATATTCATCATATACAAGCACCGCCATCCAGCGGACATTCCAAGGACTAAGTGAGAGGTGGCTACCTATATAGTAGCACTACTACTACATACACCGACGACCCATGGCTTAAGGAGCTTCGCCCCTAAATACGATTTCGGGCAGGGGGATTTAGAGCGCCACCCCCTGGCCCCTACACTGTGTGACGCCCCAAGTCCAGGGCTCCACTGGCTACTTCCGCCTGCCTGACGTTACCCAGGAGCGCGAACTGTAAATCCGGGTCAGAGCTTGCGAACTGTTCATGCCATATAACGTATCTAATACTGTAAAACGTCTTTAACTAGAAGTTCGCGGGACCGGTAAAACAGATTGCCGTTCTTTACCGAATTGTCCACAGTATCAGGGAAACAATAAATCAGCGTCTATTACATTAATGTATTTTCATTTTCTTGTTGAGTATGTAAATCCGGTGCTTACAGTGGGAATACGGAGCTGTCGCTATCAAAAAAAAAACAAAAAACGCAGACTTCCGGACCACCGCACGATCCTTTGCTCTCAAATGTTTATGTGGTGGTGGTCTGTGACGCAAGCATCCCGGTCGGCAGCCATGGACCGTGCAACCGGGTCCTCTGAACACAGTAGGGTCTCTCACTCTTTTAAGGTGTTTGGGTGCTGTAGTGGCCCGCGGTGTGTCGATCTGCTGGCCAGTGTGAGAGGATGTGGATAGCGGAAGTTGGGGCGTCGGTGCAGTTGATCGGGAGCGAAAAAAAAAAAAAAACATTACGGATGCAAAAAAAATAAAACAAAGATCAACGGGTCCGAACCGAGATTAGTGCGTGGCTCTTTGCGTCTTTCTACCACAGTGCCCGGCAGTGCTTAAAACTGGCGTTTGGTTGGTTGTTCCGTAAAAGTCATAGCGCGACCCACGACCGGGGATCGGCCTTGAAACGGACGGCCGTGAAACTGTTCAGGAAAAGAAAACTGCTGTACGGGCTGCGTGTAGTGCGAGGGGTTAACGCGTGCATTAATGCGGCGCTGATGGGATTGCATGATGTCGCAATCACGGCGCGTAGAATTGCACCAGCCGTTACGCAATGTGAATTGTGCAACGACTGGGGTTGGGAGAGGGGGGGGTGGGTAAAGGCGCACCCATTTCAAAGCGTGCAGGTATGATTGATCTTCATCAGCAGGAGCATCAGAAGAGTGCGCAGATGCCTAAGGGGCACGTAGTCGGTACATCGCTAATTGAAAAGAAAAAAAAAAGATATATTATGACGTATCGGTCCCCTTGCAAAAGTTCTTGCTGTAGGAATCGGTTGTAGGAGAGCTTGAAAACGGCGAATGTGGTGCTTGCAGACGTTGCTTTCCTCCAGGCACGGTTAACTCAATGTGCCCATAGAGAAGTGAAGCAGGACAATCAATCAACAGATTGGTCGATCGATCATATTCATAAACAGATTCTTTGAGCACTAGTTATTGCCAGTGTCCCCAAACGAGATAGATTGATACAGCATTGGTTAAATTATTGACAATTTTCCCAAATGTTGACTATAGCCTGGGCTAAGGTTTGGCCATAGATAGATAGATAGATAGATAGATAGATAGATAGATAGATAGATAGATAGATAGATAGACAGACAGACAGACAGACAGACAGACAGACAGACAGACAGACAGACAGATAGATAGATAGATAGATAGATAGATAGATAGATAGATAGATAGATAGATAGATAGATACATAGATAGACAGGCAGATAGATAGATAGATTCATTGACCATGAGCCGATCTATTGATTGATAGTCACCCGATCAATCAATCAATACCTTAATTAATTTTTATATGGCCGAAATTTAGCTCGTCGTAATAAACTAGTGGCAACATTTGCAACATTATATAGCATTGCAAACGTGACCCAGCGTACAATGCGAGCGAGTAAACACGACAGTTTGCCGGATCCCGCACTTCACAAATCGCGGTAGGGGGTGCGTTAATAAGACGGGTAGTCGCATATAAGAAAAAAAAAAAGTGTTTTTGTGTAAACAATTCTGGACCAATGAAATCTACAATATTTAAGGCAGGAAAAGCGAAGGGGACTCTATTTGCTATTGTTTCGTGTGGTGTAATACTTGTGAACCAAATTGAAAGGAATTGAACCGGTCGAAAAAAAAAAAAGCACCTTTACCGTCTGTGAAATCCGAAGCCACAACATTCGAATGGAGGTCGTGGGTTCGGATTCCACCGAAGGAAAGTGCGCTTTCGTAGCGTAAGCTACACTAGCCGAGGTTCGCCAGTTTCGCGTGGCCTACGGTGAGCAGTCCTGCGCAAGCGCGAGGGGCAGTGACGTCACATGGCGCACAGCTGGCGCGCCGGAGACGGCGTGGAAGCTCCCGGAGTGACCTTTCATTAGTGGGTCGGCGCTTGACTAGCGCGAAATCTCTCACTAGTTAGTCCGTCCGTCTATCCGTGGTTCGTCGGTCGGTTCATCCATCCGTTAGTTGTCCGACCGTTCATCCATCCGTTGTCCGTCCGTCCGTTCACCCGTGGTTCGTCCGTGCGTCTATTCATTCGTGCCCCATCCGCGTAACCGTGATTCGTTCATCTGTACATACATGGTCCGTCGTCCGTCCATACAACAGTGGTTCGACCGTGCGTCCATCCACATGCGGTTCGTCCGTACACCCGTTGTACGTCCGTCCGTTCACCCGTGGTTTGTCCGCGCGTCCATCTGTACGTGGTTCGTCCGTCCGTGCGTCTACGCGTTGTTCGTCCTTCCGTCTATTCATCCACCCGTGCTTCGTCCGTGCGTCCATACAGTACGTGGTTCGTCCGTCCATCCGTGGTTCGTCCGCCCGTAGCTCACGCTACGTATATCCTGGCATGACAAAGCTAAGCTATTGTTAAGTTGTTCGTCGACTTCAATTCAGTTCACTTTAGGTCATAATGATCACACAGTTAGGAACAACCATTAAGTCCCTTATACTTTCTTAATACCTTAAATGTCAGTACGGTTTCATTGTTCCTGTCTAACAAACAAACCAGCCCTTCGAACAATTGCCCGTCTTTCATAACTCATTTTGAGACGCATGACATTTGACTGACATTAGCGTTCGCAAGTTGTACGTTTCAATCCGAACGACATCCTTCGGGTTCATCATTTTCATGAAAACACTTGCATACAGTATGACATGGCATTCAGGGGCATTTCAGATACACTTCCTCAGAACTCTCTGAAAGTAAATAAATACAAAAAGCTTTTTTTTTTCATTTACTTGCGAGCTGTTTCCCGTCTTTTACTTGAATTACTCGACGACCTCTTTGCTGGGTCTTTATTGTCGTTTTTTTTTGCTTACCGAGCTGCTACTTTGCTGACTGTGTTTTTATTACTCAGGCTTGATTACTGAGCCGTTAGGAAGACGAATGAAATACTAAAAAAAGTTTTACGGACGCTTTCTTGGCAGCTGTTAGCTTAGCCATAAGCAAAATACCTTTTTTTTGAAAACCTTAGAATTAAGGAATTGCGTCAAACTTTGAGTTGAGCGGTGAGAACAACAACATGCGATGCTCCTATACGAACACTGAGCAAGCACATTGTCGTCCTAGAACGCTGAATGTTTTTTCTCCCCTAAATATTCTAAACGAAATGTGCAAATAGCTACATGACAGTGCGCGCACAGATGCTGGTCTCGCTCGCTGGTTTTCGTGCGGACCGGTTGTGCCCCCGCGATCTCCGACGACAGCGCAGCTCTGGCCGTGTGGGCTCGCCCTACGCCATCTCCTGACGCCGACAAGAGCTCTCGCCGAGTGGTGCCCCGTCCTCGGACTCCTGCGACCGTGTCCATCTTTCATGTCTTCTCCTTACTTCCGTATGTGTGGCTGTCCCTGCGCCTCTCTCTCTTCCTGCTCCTCTGTCCATCTATATACCTTTAATTCCTTTCTATCCTTTTTAATCCCTCCTTACCCCCATCACCTGCGCAGAACTGTGGAGGTGTCCTCTATTGAGAAAGAGGCAGTAACGGAACTGCGCTTATTTCTTCCTTTTTCCCTTTTCAAAAGTCACTTATGACCTTAGCGCGGAAAAAGCCTTCGCCAGCGCTTACACTTAAGATCCATACAGTTCAAGCCAAGTCAGAGTCTGCATAATCGCGATGTACTGTGCCACGGATACGGTGCCATCAAGGCACTTGTATTTTCGCTGGCGAGCGTATATACGGCACGGAAGGATGAAAAATAAGGCCAATGTATGCCACGCAGCGAATTCCGGTTTATTGCCATTCTCGACGATCTTATTAGCGCGGGCTGCGCACCCGCGCCCTTTTGCGGCGACCTACCGAAGCAGCGATTTTGTATTTTCCGAACACTCGCCGCGAGGATGTTTATTGAACTTCACGGCGCTGCGGAAGCAAACACAGAGGCTGCAGAAGTGCCCGTTGTTTGGCCACTGTGTGTGAACACAAAGAGCTGTTTGGGGAGGGTTGCTGGAGGTTCTAGAATATATAGCAAGCAACTCGCTGGTTTGATTGATTGAAATCTTGAATTAGAATTAGAATTGTGGTCTGCGGCCTTTAGGGGACAGAGCGTCAGCAAGGGCTTAGGAACGGATGTTCCGTTCGTCCGTCCATCCACCCGTGGTTCAACCGTGCATCCATGTACACGTGGTTTGTCCGTCCACCTGTGGTTCGTCCGTCCGTACACCCGTTGTCTGTCCGTCCGTTCACCCGTGGTTCGTCCCGCGCGTCCATCTGTACGTGGTTTGTCCGTCCGCCCGAACCCACGGACTACGAGAACCACCCTAGAACAGCTGTTTTTTGACTTCACGTGCCGTTGTCACATGACGTTAGCCATTGGTCATGTGACCTTCAAGCTTACAGTTCTTGCGTAGTCTGATAACTGCGTCGCATGACGTTATGACTTGGTTAGGTGACCTTGCAACCTACACTTCCCGCGCCGTCGTCTCTCTGCCAGATGGGAGGCGGCAATCAGCAGCTCTTCCTTTAGCAGATCAGCTCTGGGCTGTCCACCAAGACCGCGAGGCGGATGAGGAGCTCGGCATCTCAGTCCCCACGTGGGAGCGGCTCTCGACACAGTGATCTGTGTTTTTTTTTATTTATTTTATTTATTTACAGATACTGTCGGTCCTCATCAGGACCGAGACGGGAGTGGTAACAATACATCAACATCCAGCAAGCAGTCAACGGAACAATAGAATACAGCTACACAGTGATATACGCCCTATTGTTGAAAAATATTCGGACACAAGTGCAGAAAACTGATCTCGAGTCCCTGCGTTTACAACGTTTGCATGGAGACAATTCCAGTCACGCGCTGTCGAAAGATTTTGGAGGACCGAATAAAAGTTTATGCAATCCAATGTGACTATGTCACACGAGAACGAGAGAGAGTGCAATTGCAATGCAGACGCTGAAAATGCCCCGTGCCAACTGGCTGCACCCACGTGAGAGAACGGCAGGTTTAGCCTAATGGGCCAGTAGTAAAAGTAAACAACTTTATTAAGGCAGCTGATGATTTCCTAAGTGGCGAGGGCAGTCAGGCCATGCCTGGTCGCCACATGTCGCCTCGTTAAAAGCAGACATGTGCACATGATATCACTTGGTCATGTAACCTTGCAAGTTGATTTAACGTTCTCACGTGGTCACACAACATGTTCACTTTTAGTCTTGTTTTTTTATTTTTTGCCGTCGAGGAACGCTCGCTGCGTTTTCCGCTTCGCTTTCTTCGGGCTTACAATGCTCTCGCGGCCTATATAAAACCTGCAGCCACTGCGCCCCGATATTTTGCGGGGCGTGAATGTTCATCGCACCTTTTCGAACGAACACCCTGCAGCTGCGACTTCTCACTTGTGAAGGGCGCTGTGATGGTGACGTGGGCGCCAGAATGGTGAATATGTGCGCGCCATTCATCTTCTGAATCTTTCATACACACTAAACCGATTTTGACCCTTAAGGGTGTCAAAAAGGGTGCGACACCCTAAGCGCACCCTTTGAGCACCCTATTCGCGTCTCATTATACCCTACAAGCGGAACCTAAAGGGTGAACCCTTTACACCCTTTAAAATTTTTGCTCTGCACCTTTTTCTTAAGGGGGCTCAGCTCTGCACCCTATCTCAGCACCCTTTTTTAAACCCCAATAGGGAGCGAAGGGTGCTCGTCTGGCGACAAGCTCATTCACACCCTTAAGGGTGAGATTTGGTTAAGTGTGTACGAACCAGGTGTTTTAGGGAGCATTTTGGGTTTACTTATATACCAGAGGCCTGTTTTTTTCTTTACTCTATACGCCTTGTCAATGGAAACTCGCCGGGCGCCGACATAATTCGCTCTGGGCGTACTGTCTGAGCAAAGCAGAAGACGAAGAGAGCAAGTAGCGGTTCACGATGACCGGTGTCTCTCAGCGCTTCGTGACATAAAATCAGCTCCGCCGTAAAATTTCGCATTTGTACACAATAAAAAAAAACGCCAGCGTTCCAGGTAGTGATTGTTGTTCCCTAGTACGAGTATTTGACTGTTTGCCTGTAATAGGCCCAGTTAGTTCGACGGTATATACGTGCACGAATTATACATCGCGTGGTACCAGGTGGCGCGGACGTATATTTCTTCCGTATAGTGATGTCGTTGGCCGGTAAACACGTTTTGTTTCTCGGATACGTGGCTTATACGAGATGCCAATGGTTAACTGAAAACGCCTTTTGAATCTCGCGCGCATGAGGGAGAGTGGCTGCGTGCAACGAGTGAAAAAATAACCTCTCTCTCTCTCTCTCTCTCTCTCTCTCTCTCTCAAAGGCAAGTGTTCGTACCCAGTGCACCGACACGTACGGGGTTCTTCTGGTCGGTATATGCGGTGCCGGTTTGAATATATGCTGAACCGTTACCTTCAGCAATGTAAGGGCTGTAGGCAGTATATTTACTTTTCATTTCTTATTTCTCGTCTCATCAAGAACGCGGATGAACAGCCCTAATGGGGAAATACCTCGCATTTTATTTTCATGTTTTGTACTTTCTCGACGTCGTCTGCTTCATCGTCTGCTGTAATCAAGCAGACGACGTTTTCTTTTTCTCACGCCGTCTGTTTTTTTGCTTGGGAGGCAGATGTCGCCATCGCGAAGCAACACACTGAACTGCGTTGCTCCCGTTAATTGGTCAATCGACACCAACTCTGCACGTTTTTAATTTTTTTCATTTGTAAGGTACACGTGTTTTGTAACGTATAGATAAAACGAGACTGCGATACACCTTATAGAACTCGCTGTAAACTTTCGGTTTGTATGGGTGCGTAACACCGATGCGTTCCTGCAGGCTCACTTGTGCTTTTCTCACACTGTTCTACGTAAGCGAGCGCCTGCGTCTGCACAGCCACTCCTGCTGCGTGATGCGAATACCCGCTTTATACGACGACGCCTCGCGGAAACAAAAACAAAAAAAAAAAAAGTCGATAAAGAAATGAGAAAGGAACGCTGCCGGGAATGGTGGTTGCCGGCCGCGCGTTCTTTTCTCTCTCTCTCTTCTCTGTTTCGCCTTTGCTGGTGAGGAGGAAATCCAGAAATGCGGATTTGATCGCTCTTCCTCCTTGCGTGCTTGCGCGTGTGTGTGTAGTTGCGGCGATAAAAGCGCCGAGCGTGTACGACCGTGTCAAAAGTGTATTCGTACTAACAGTGCTCCAAAACAGAGCCCTGAAAAAGAAAAAAAAAATACATATATACTGTGCTCGGGCGTTCGTTTCAACTGGAGGCATCTGTTGGAAGTGCGCTAGCATTCCAGATGTAGTTTTCAGCGTCAGGAACCGAGTGCAGTGCGAACATCTTTCCTCCCTTACCTGCTTTCCTTCACCCTTTACGTAACGAGGAGCTGTGGGATGATGTTCTCCGCGATGTACCTCCCGAGGTCCTCCGAGCTGTGATACAGCGGGCCCGACTCGTCGCTGGAGTCGTCCTAGGGACGCCGGACTAGGGGTTCCTCCCACGCCCTCCTTCTCATGCTTTTGTCAATAATGACGTTTCTCTCTCTCTCTCTTTCTCTCTCTCAGCGTCAGGATACCGGAGCCCTTCAGCTACGGCGTCTCTTATAATCATATGGTTGGTTGGGACGTTAAATCTCACATATCAATCAATCGATCATTTGGCGTACAAACAAAAGAAATATAAACATAATCCTGATAGACATATATATGAAATACAGCGTACGAAGTAGATTGTATTTGTCCCGCCGCGGCGGTCTAGTGGCGAAAGTACTCGGCTGGTGACCCGCAGGTCGCGGGTTCGAGTCCCGGCGGCGGCTGCTGCATTTCCGATGGAGCCGGAAGTGTTGTAGGCCCGTGTGCTCAGATTGGGGTGCATGGTAAAGAACCCCAGGTGGTTGAAATTTCCGGAGCCCACCATTAGATACGCCGTTTCTCATAATCATATGGTGGTTTTGGGACGTTAAACCCTACTTATCTATCAATAGATTGTATTTCCTATGTCTATCCTATGCACGTAGGAAATAAAATCTACAGAAAGTTGCTTACTGTCGCACTGAAGCAGCGTTCAGAGGTCTATTGGCTCTCGTAACTGCGTCGGCTCTCGTTTCTTGTATTTTTTGTGTGATAATCTTGTTTGCACAGTTATCCTCTTTATGTAAGCGCATGTAGCCCTGCGTATTCCCTCCTGCATTAAAAGAGGCCCTCCAACCCTTGAAAACATCGGTACCGACTGCAGACCCCGTAGTGGCGCCCGCCGGAACTACGGCGAGCGGAAATGACGCCGGAAGGTTGCCGCCATATGATTGGATAAATGTAACGTTAAAAGGGATCGCGCCATTGCATCAAAATAGGAATTACTATTGAATTTGTATTTTTCATTAGCATGATTTTTCACTCAAGGCGACAGAGAATAAAGCTCTCCGAACTTTTCCAGCTTGAAAACTGAAAAGATGATAAAAAAAAAATGCGCCGGATGCCATGTGCTGGAGGAAACGCTCCGGGCGCCGTTATTTGAAGAATGTAAAAGAAAAAAAAATGTAAGAGCGTGTCATAGCAAAGCTACAAAACATTATAGAAGCTTATAGAAACATCACAGAAAGATCAGTATAGCTACAAAACATTAGAGAAGCTTTTGCAAGCCGGCTCGTTTTGCACGTTTCGTTCCCTCTTCGAGTACTACACATTGTTTGTTACCATCGCAACGGCGTCCTTAATGCGCTGGACGTAACAGGCAATATGTCATGCGAGCTTCCTGTACGGTACAGGGCTTTCAGTTCGTTTCGTTGGGCAGCCCTCCGACGTCAGAGGGCGAGGGAAACGCGGTAAGGTGAGCCCGCGTAAATCGGGTTGAGGGTAAGCATCCATTTCATTGTATTTTGATATCTCTACGCTGAATAACCTTGCACTGCATGACCCTATCGCTGCTGTTCCATGCGGCACGGATCTCTTCAGCCGTCAGTGTACACAACCAGCTAGAAAAACATGTAAAACTGTGAAGTCGGGAAAAGTGTTAGAGGGCCCCTTTAATGCATTCGGGTGCAGCAGGTATACCTTGTTTGAATAAATTAATGAATAAATTAATTGATTGATTTGTGGGGTTTAACGTCCCAAAACCACCATATGATTATGAGAGACGCCGTAGTGGAGGACTCCGGAAATTTTGACCACCTGAGGTTCTTTAACGTGCACCAAAATCTAATGAATAAATTAGTAAATAAATAAATAATTTAACGCAGGGGATAGAAACCATCATGTAAAACTATAATGAAGACAAAGTACTCAATTCAACGAGTTTCACGCCGTGAAAACTGCCGGACATGTGACTGTCGCCTCATTCTTTGGGCATTACATTTTTCTCCCAAGTTTCGGCAAGGTTATCAATAAAGATGACTTTGTTGTGTTTTGATCCTAAGATTGTAAGCCTCGTTGATCGCGTGCAGCGGTATTTTCACTCACGGCCGCGCTGAACACTATATACCGTGTGGCGTTCCGAAAACCGTATACCGGAATATCGCGTGTCAACAGCGCATGCGCGCGCCTGTAAAACGTGGCCTCACAACCAAAAAGTGTTGCCGTCCACCTCGAAGCTTGCAAGTGGCTGCCGTCCTGCGCTGTGTAGCTCGTTAGCTCCGAACTGATGCGTTCATTTGCTTTAGTTTCGTGTCCTTAAACTTCCACAGCAAAGTGTTCGTGTCGGTTCAGCACCGTTTTCGAGAGCCGTACTAAAATACTCGATGCTGTAGGCTCAGCGAGTGTTGATGGGCTCTTCCGAAACCTTGCAGGATATATATATATATAGGGAAAGAAGTGTTTATTTAAGGGCTCGTTTTTCCGTGTTCTGACACAATATTAATGAGATCTAACAGACAATAATGGCGAGGAATGTATAGGGGAAGTTATTAGAACAAATGTAATGTAAATGAGAAGAAAGAAAAGTGGATGAAAAAATAACCAGCCGTGAGCAGAAATCGAACCTACGACCTTCGAATAACGCGTAGAGCATCGAACGCGCTATTCGAAAGCCGTAGGTTCGATTCCTGCTCACGGCAGGTTTTTTCACCCACTTTTCTTCTTATTTACATTACATTTCTTCTAATTACTTCCCCTATACATTCCTCGCCATTATTGTCTGTTAGATCTCATATATATATATATATATATATATATATATATATATATATATATATATATATATATATATATATATATATATATATATATATATATATATATATATATATATATATATAACGTATACTTGTTTGTTGTTTTCTGTCGTCAATAGCTGGTGCCGCTTTTGGCGTGGGCGGGAACTATCCTCTGCGATAGCGGAATACCGGATACAGTGAGAACGCTACGATCACGGCTGCTCTGGAACGCAAGCAGCGCTGGTAGTGCTGCTGCTGTGCGTGACATGTGCACCGCCGCGCTGCTATAGCGTTCCACCGTGGCCGCAACTCCCGTATGCCCCCTGGAGCGAATATTACGTGCCTGTAGCAAATAAAGGTGTGTAATCTTGCGATTTACCCATTTATCAAAAATACATGCATCGAACTAAGTTCGAAGTTTTTTTTTTTAAATTTCTCGGAGAGCACACTACGTATAGGAGATGATGTACATTAGCGCCGTGCCTATTTTCGAGTAAATACGGTACCTACGGATTTTTTTAGTATTATAGTATAATCGCTGACACCACGTGGACGTTCCTTGCCGAGTTCAGCGACCGTACTGAGTCGAAATGCGTTCTTTGAAAAAAAAAATAAATGATAAATATAAACACTTGGAGGGCCACTCGAAGGACTAAAAGCCCTATAGTGTCTGTAGAGTAAAAAAAAAACGATAAGTGGGTGACCAGATAACAAAGAGACGATGCCAGTGACGTCATGAAGTGTCTGTCTTCGACGAGTGTCTCTATCTTTGGCGAGGGAATGCGTCCGAGTGCGATTAATTTGCTGTGGACTGGGCATTCCACGTCAACACGAAGGCTCCTTGAATATCTTTCGTAACCACTAACGGTGATTCAGTGAGCGGCTGTCTTGGCGTACTACCCCTTCCATGTATCTTTGGATTTTTCTCGTTGGGTAACCACCTAAGACACAAGGTCAATCGATGCACTGATTTTCAGTACGAAAGGAGTTTTTTGCACAAAGGCGGAAACAGAAAAAAAAATTACCAACCAGTCAAAACTTGAGAAACCCGGCTGACCACGAAGCTGATGCGCGCGAGTGCATCTGATTGGCTACAGCAAGATCACGTGGCGTCGCGAATCCGCCGCCAGATTAGAAGTATGCGCGCTGATTGGTTGATTGGGCAAAGCGAGCAAGCTTCTCCTGATGTGCAAGTTTCAAGTAACTTCGACTATGGTTCTTTGTCAACGTACAATAGAATTATTGCTAGCTGGTGCCGAACTTGGCCTGGACACGTGGACCTGAAAACAAATGTAAAGTTTTACGCGTTTTGCATACTATATATACCGTACCTCATGTTAACTATATACCCCTTAATAATGCTATTCGAAATTCTGTTACTTCATTTAAGTACTTGGGCACTCACTTAACGTCTGACTTGATAAAAAACATGACATTACCTGTGTTATTAACCATAGTAACCGCTTTCTATACCAACGAAGCAGCTGTAGGGACGTCCCTCAAGCCGTAAACTAAGGATAGTAAGGAACACAACTGCGTCTTTATCTTGAATACTAATGCTTCATCTCGTACCTTTTTCATTCGCACTTGACTTACTCGCTTCAAATGGTACGCAATGGTATACAATAACGCAACTCTCTCTATATATAACTACCATCGCACTAGCAGTCTCGTGTGAACGAAACTCTCCTTTCCCTTTCATTGACTGCGTTCAAGTCGCAAAGCATCTCAGCTCATGCTTTTTCATAAGATATTGTCACTTCCTAATGTGACGGAAACTTGTAGCCGGAGGTCACCAGAACGTCAGGCCGGTCCAATCACTGGCAAAGCGAAGTCATCATTTATTTTCGCGTGCTTATCCTGCCAGAAACGCTACCGCGTAATACAAGCTACTATGCTGCTGGCATTACGCTCGGTAATATTTATTCAACCAGCCTTCAAAGCTAAGGTCTTCATGACCCCACCTTATCGCTGCATGTTTGGACCATCACCATAACGTACATGTCATTTGCGGTGGCACTAACACTTTGTGTCATTCATTTGTCCGCTACATGTTTAAAGACTGCTTCCCCCCGGCATCGTTTCCATTCAAGATCATGACTTTTTCTGTTCCACCTTACGCAGTTATTTACTAGATGACGCGTAAAGAGCACATTGTAAAATTCTTTTATTTTTATTTTTTTGTTTTACCTGTATTTCTAATCGTACAAGCATTTGAACTCAGTTGTATTGGCCTAACGTCGTATCTTGGTATGCACTGTAGGCATTATTAATTTTATGTTATTTTTGTTCACTTTTCTTTGCCACTTTTGTGGACCGCACTTCCACGAAATCATAAGAACTTTATTGGAGTGACGGATATTAAGAGCCTGATATCAAGAGATGCGTCCCGTTGTTCCTTCGTCTCTGAAATTCTGTGCGACTAGGTGTAAAATAAGTGAAATAAAACGTTGATGCTGCTGCTGCTGCTGCTGATGATGATGATGCACGTAGTGTCGTACGGGTTGCATGGTAGAAGTGGTGCGCCCGGGTTGTTCTCTTGACGCGTTCGATCTACAGTATGCAAACTGCACGCTTTGAAATAAAAAAAAAACACAATGCGCCAATAAACAACCTTCAGAGGGGTTCCTCATTTAGGACTTGGCGATCGACTTTCTTCGGGGAGATGCGAAAGGGGACCGCAGGTGGCCGCCGATCGTGATTTGACGCGCACGCAGACTCGAACGTTGTGTGTGTATGCGTGTATAGTTTGTCCTTGGTCATTCGGCGAGTCGCAGCGGCAACTGCTGCTGGGGCAGTAACTTCGACCGCAAAGGCCCCCCCGATGCGCGCACATGCGGCGCTGAATCAGAATCAAATTTTATTGTTACTACGAAGTAAAGTCATTACAGACAGTATATACAGAAGGAGGTCCCGTAGTCGGAGACTGAATCGGGACCTCCTGTGCATGATGAACATAAAAACAAATAAAACATAGCTTCGACAGGAAGGGAAAAATTCCAATAATCATAATGATATGGGTGATCTAGCACATTTCATAATGTAAAGGAACCATTTAAACACGAGATGTAAAAAGAAAAAAAATTCCGCCATATCCACGAAGTGAATGAGGATGAGTGGGCGAAGCTCCGGAGGTAAACCTGGTAAACCATGAATCCTCTGTACATTTTGCCCACTCGATTTTATTACATCGCTCCCCCTAGCGTACGTCGCCGCACTAAATCGAACGATTGCCTTCAACCAATGACACGCGCCATATGTGACATCATTCCTATTTTATAAGATCTCGCGTCTTTCATCAACTACAAGTACCGCTTTCTAGTTTATAACATCTTGCATCTTTTCATCATCAGCTACAAGTACCACCATCTAGTAAACACTACAAGAACTAAACGAGAGGTGGCTACATACAGGGGACGGTACCGCCATCTAGTGAACACTGCAAGAACTAAACTAGAGGTGGCTACATACAGGCTACAGGGGACGCACAGCCCACGCCCTAAGGAGCTTCGCCCCTAAAAGAAAAGAATATATAAATATATACACACATACATACACGCATACATATATACACACATATCGAGATATATACATACATATATGCACACACACAACGAGATCGCGGGTGTGCGAAGATGCAATTGTTCGCGATGTATGGTGGCGTCGGGGGCGTGACGGGCGTGCGGCTGTGCAGCTCGCGAAGATGCAGCTGTGGTCTCACGCACACACACTATTGTCTCGATCAGCCGTGGAGTCTTGCAGAGCGCGTTTGTGCAAGGCCCTGCAGCAGCTTTTCTGCGGAGCGAAAAAGAAAGCACAGAAATGGCATCGATAGTGCAATGGGTTCGTGTGGGTCGACCACATCTATAGGGTGAACAAACACGTCATTTGTGTTTTAAGACAGCAAAACCCTGAACTTTTACTCCACTTCACGAGAGAAGCGTCCGTCACGCGACCTCGAATGACGGTTTCGATAAACACAACAATTCTCCGAATCATGTACTAAACGTGATCTTTTATGAGGTACTGGACTGAGCCCTCGGGGATTGATACTCGACGTTATCCTACCGCGAAGCTGTCATAGTCAACACTGTGCTGCCGTCGCAGTTCTTTTGTTTGTTTTAGTAGTAGTAGTAGTAGTAGTAGTAGTAGTAGTAGTAGTAGTAGTAGTAGTAGTAGTAGTAGTAGTAGTAGTAGGTTGATGTAATTAAGTGTCTCATCAGGCCGTAAAATGCCTGCAGCTTCGCTTGCAAATTGCGATTCGAGAAAGGAAGATGCGGTGTAGGTATATAGTGGACTATAACGTAGTTAAGTGCGTCCTTTATAGTTTAATACCCGTCGCGACTGCGTGGTATAGTGCTCGTTGTTATCGTATGATATAATAATAATAATAATGATACCAATCTTGGAGATTTTACGTCCCGATACTGTGATATGACTGACGAGGAACGCCACAGTGGAAAGCTCTGGAAAGTATGCCCACCCGGGGTATTGTTGAACGTGCACTCAAATTTAATAAGTATACGGTCCTCGAGCACATCGTCTCTGGAATTGAAACGCGGCCGCCACAGCCGGGATTCGATTCCGTGACCTTCGGATCAGCAGTCGAGCATCGTACTAGACCATCGTGATGGGTATATCATTGACAGCAGGTCTTCGACCCGTTGTTACCATATGGATAGCATGGTGATAATTATCGGGCATTAGGACCAGTTTTTTTGTTCTTTCTTCTTCTCTGGCTTTGTTTTGCTTTCTGTTTTGTTTTTTGTCCTTGTATTTCTTTTCGTTTTTTTTTCTCTTTTTTTTCTCGTTATTTATCTTTAGCAAGTGTATAATTAGGTACATTTGAACTTGTAGTGCACCTGCGCCCGTAGTGAATGCACTATGATATCAATTTGTAACTGTTTAGCGACTATTAATATGCATTTCCCCCCCACTTTTATCAGGTGCTGTACCCTGTCGTTTCGCCGCCGATGGTGTGGCTGGGGCTTTGACAAGCTGTCATTAGACAGCTTTTTTCCCGGCCATTTTTTTTCACCGTAAATGTTTTTGTTTTTGGTGAAAATAAAGTTCTTTGATTGATTGATTGATTGATTGTATGCATAGAATCTGAAGGGGGTCCCAGAAAAAGCTTTTTGAAAATGTAATTTTATACGAAAAATATTTTATAGAGGAAACATTTGTACAAGGAAAGGCATAATTGTTTGATATACACAATGGTTCCTTATGTAAGTGTTCTATATATACAAGGTTGAATGTGTATGGATAGCGATTAAAGAGTAAAAAAAAAAAGAAAACCTTTAGGATGTTCGTAATGAGCGCTCAGCTCCCGCAAACGCTGTGCTTTGTGCTTCGCCATCAGAGTATGAATTTGGGTCCCGCAGTGCCAAACTGTAATTTTTTGTTTTTTCCCTTTTGCCACGGTTATCAGTAAAAAGCCGTGGCCCCTCTCAATTCGAGGTTTCAGTGCGGTATTTTCGTTCCGTGCCAGGTCGGTGTGTGCAGCGATTAAGATCCCGACAAGCTCCGTCATCGGACTCCCCCTTTTCTTAATCGTTTTTTATCAAGCTCGTTTTCGGGACGGGTGTCCGGTCACACAGTAAGCGCCCCCTTCGTACGTTATATGCCTCCTTGTTATTACGCGCGTAGATAAGCGCTTATCTCCCGACGAACTGGGAGGAAACTTATGCGGCCCGCTTTTTTCTTTTTTGGAGAAAAGATTGCTCGCGTAAGCAAGTGTACTGGATAGAACGTCCGAAGCGGCATAACTCCTTATTCGTGCGTAGATGTAGACGTAGATCCTATAGCTTCGCCGCGGTGGTCTATAGTGTTTATGGCGCCCGACGGTTATTCTCGAAGGTCGCTGGATCGCACTCACTGGATCCACTTTCGATGGAGGAAAAAAAAAAGTTTCAGGCCTGTGTACTTTAATTTAGGTACGCGTTAAAGAACCTCGGGTGGTCGCAATTTCCGGAGCGCTCCACTGCGGCGTCTCCCTTAATCTTATGATGGTTTTGGAACGTTATACCCAACATAATATTTTATGAGGCATAGATTAAAAAATTCTCGGAAACATCCATCCTGGTGGATCGGCCGAGAATATATATATATATATATATATATATATATATATATATATATATATATATATATATATATATATATATATATATATATATATATATAATGTTTAAATATAGAACGGAGAATATATTTGCCGTTTAGGCTAACAACACGGTGCCTAATAAAACAGATGCAAAAGGGGGGACTAATCTATTCTTATAAAATAAATATTACAGAAATTATACAAAAGCGAAACATTGGGGCCTATAGTTTGTTTAACGAAACTTTGGAACTGTGCTTGTGGCGTAAATCTCATTTAACCTTATGTTCTACGAAATCTTGAACGGCATGGCATGAAACAACTACACGCCAAGGTGATCTAGTGATCATGACGCTCGATTGCTGACCCTCGCGAGGTCGAATCCCAGGCGCGTCCGACGCATTTCCGATGGAGACGGAGAGCACTCGAGGGCCGCGTATTGGGATTTTCGTGCGAAAACCCCGACGTGGTCGGAAATTTCCAGAGTACTCGAATACGGCATCTCTGAAAACGATATGGTTGTTTTGGGACGTTATAAACTCCAGTAATTATTGCTATTAGTCTAAAACGACTTGAAGGAGTGAGTCATCTTCTTCGTCTTGTTACACTGTTGAGCCCGTACCAAATTACTTGGATCGAGTCTGCAATTGAGCGAAAGAAGCACATGTCTTAACTATTTTTCGTTTAGCTGTGAGTTTACTTTATCTAAAACGACTTGAAGGAGTGAGTCATCATCTTCGTCTTGTTACACTGTTGAGCCCGTACCAAATTACTTGGATCGAGTCTGCTATGGAGAGAAAGAAGCGCATGTCTTAACTATTTTTCGTTTAGCTGTGAGTTTACTGTATTTTTCATTTACGGTAGCCTATAAGTGATAAGGTTCTCAGGGAAGACATTTCTGCAGCCGCGACTATAAAATCACGCCGAACTGGCATCGCTGTCACGCACACGAGAAGCTAAGACAAAACCGAGGAGCTTGGCGAAGGCAAAACGGCTCGCGACGATAACATAGTTCGATGCTGCAGCTGGTGGCGACGCCCTTCGACCCCGTACTCCGAAAAAAACAAAAAAAAAAAACATCGGTGTTCTACTCGTCGTATGTGATACACGTTGCGAATCGCGCCGTTCTCATACAGCGACGCGACCAGGCATTTCGAAACTTGGAGCACGTATAGAAAGCATTTCGCCGAACGACATCGCCTTCATCTATATAGCATTCGTATACACCTTTCTACAGATGCTTACACGTGCCGCCTTGAGCGATGGCTAATCACGAGAAATTGAGGTCGTAAAGCTCGATTATTTCGACATCACCTCCCCCGCTTGTATACGCTTCTTTCACCGTAGATAGTGGTGGAGGGGGAGGGGGGGGATGAGGTAAATAGAGTGATGTGACTTAAGGCCGCTAGCGCTCACAAATCGCGTCACCTTCATCTTCCTTGCTGCTGCTGTCTGCTCAGTCGTTGTTGGCCGTGTTGCGCTGCTTGGCGCACAGATGAAAGTCCAATTCTCAGCTTGCGATCCTCGCTTTTTGGTTTTTTTTTTCGGTGTGGTCGCCCATAACGTGTCGAGAGCACCGAAACACAAAATATGGTAAATAGGGGTGGCCAGGTGGACTTTTATTCGTCGATAGTTAACAAACCCTCGCTTTGTGGTTTCTTTGCTGTTATTCTTAAATTTATTTAATGCGATAGCGTTAAAGAGCGCATTTCGAAGAAACTCTGGCGTCAGCATTGTTGGTTGTGAGCGAAAAACAAATCATCTTGTGCGTGACCGAAGAAGTAAAAAAATATGCAAATAATATAACTGATAAAGAATTCTGCATCCGAGTGGTGATTGAACCCGGGTCGTTTGTGTAGTGAGCTGGTGTTCTATCATACATCTACACTTTTTTCTTTTTTTTTATTGAACAGCCATGCGCCTGCTTGTGAATACAGTGAAAATTACTACCAAAAGTAACTACTACCAAAAGTACCAAAGAAACAAAAGTAACTTTCATGCTTTACAAACACAGCCGTCCTGCATACATGCTTCACAATACAACATGATATAACGCAGTAATACTGCGTGGTACACGCGTAGTACATTCCTATTGAATGTCAGAACATGTGATTATTATAATGACTACATTGTTTAAAGACCGTCATTCACTACAAAAGGTACAGACGTTTCTGCGCCTATTCCCTTAAGGCGACGTAGTGGGCGCATAGCAAGTTCGAAAAGATTTCATGAACTGCATAGGTAATTTCCTCTTCCTCGATTAGCTTCTACACTAGCTAAGAAGGGACGATGTACGAGGTTCGAAATGGGCGCCCCTCGATGACTTCCAGTGCTCGGTGGCAGCGCGAAGGAAGAGCCGTTGTGCCGTGAAGAGACGCCTCATTGCAGCACTCGGGCGTCGGCCCGGGTCCAAGCCCGAACCTCCGCCTCATTTCACACCCAAACACCCTCTTTTAAACCCTCGGTCAAACTAAGGGTCTCCACACAAGCCGCTCGCACGTGGGGGCTCGCATCAACACAAACGATTGCAGAAACACTTTTTTAACAGACACTGCATTGGTTTTCGTGCCGACCGGTTGTGCCCCCTGTTACGTTTGGCCCGGCAATTCGTCTGGGCAGACGCCACTGTGCGTAAGCCGGTCTTCTAGGATGCTATCAACCCCATCGGCACCCTGTCTGCAAGACGCTGCCCTGTTGATGGTCCAGGTAGCAGTCGGGTCTCAACGAAAGCTTCGCGAGACGAGCTTTTTATTGAATGGGCTCGAACAGCGTGGGACGGCGCCAATGTGGCGGTTCTCTTGGAGTCAACTTCTCGACTCGGCTGTCGTCGCTGACGCGAAATTGACATAAAAGCACTGACAGCCCGGAAGTGTGGGAACACGTCGAAGAAGCCGTTCTCAGGGATCGAGCGTTTGGACTGCCATGTTCGAGAGAGATCTGGAAGCCTGTAGCTGAAAGCAGCCATGGACTGCTGTTGATGTTCGGGTCAGCGGCCATCTCCCCAGAGAAACTCAACTTTCCCTCTCCGGACTCTACCTCCTCGCCCTGCGGTGCCTTCAAGGCGTGGGCCGGGTGCGTCATTATGTGGTGCGCTTGTGCTGCCATTGGACCTTTTCGCCCAGCTGAGTGGTGCAATATCTGCACCCTTTCTTGTGGGTTGACCACTGAGACGTCGTCACCTGATTTGTGGCAAGAGTGGTCACCGCCTTCTTCGGACCCCCGTGTAAGGAGACGGTGGGGTTATAAAAGCCGAAGACATTTTCTAAATAAGAGCCGAATCATGAACTGACTCTCTGTTGTACATAATGCGGGATCTTCTGAATCTCTGTACAGTTCATATCTTTGAACTATCATGTAATTAAACCTTCGTTCTATCTTTCTGAATGCGTCCTCTCACTGGCAAAGATCGGCTATGTGGACGACGGCGAGGAGCCAGTTACCCTAAAGAAAACCCGCCGTACTTGCCATCGAGACCTCGTATTCTTAACACCCCGTGATCTCCGACGAAAGCGCAGCTCTGGCCGACTGGCTCGTCCTACGCCATCTCTCGACGCCAACAAGAGCTCTCGCCGAGTGGTGCGCCGTCCTCGGACTCCTGCGACCGTGTCCATCTTTCCAATCTTCTCCTTACTTCCGTATGTGGCTGTCCATGTGCCTCGCTCTCTCCTTCCGCTCTCTCCTACCGCTCTCTCTAACTCTATGTATAGCTTTTAATCCTATTCTTTTAATCCCTCCTTACCTTCATATCCCCCGTGAGCTACTGTTGAGGTGTCCTCCCCCTGAGAGACAGTTACGGGGTTCACTTTTCATTTGAAAATCACTTCCCCAATTGGTAGAACGCACGTTGCAAAATATGACACGCGAAGGAATAGGTTCTCTGCGGAACGCGTGTCATCACACGCGTTTCACGTGGATCGGCTGACGTTCGCCGGTAGCAGTTTCCCGGGCTCGAGCTTCGTCAGCTGGCGCAGTGAACGTAATTTCGTAGAAACGCTGTAAGAACGTCGTCAGGCCGACGATGCGTGCATGAGACAGCGATGCGCCCCGCCACCCCAAGAACACTCTCGTCCCGTGGTTGTTCGAAGGCCGCATTCAAACAAAGGGTGACGAAAACTACTTCCGCGTCTTCACGGCATTCTCGCACGGCACAGGTGAAGGCCAAACGATCAACCCGGAACCAGACGACCGCGCTTCGCCAACTTCGACCGGTTCTTGCGAGACGCGCTTCCCGGTTGACTTTCCCCTTTATTTGTCCCAAACGGGGCGGTGACTTTGACGGTTGTGGTCGTGAACTGCGTGAACGATGGCGTCGCCTTTGCTCCTTCGGTGAGCAGATCTAAGTCGTTTGTTGGCGGTTCGGGAATTATTCCCGCGCTCTGCGGCACCCGCATACTTTCTGCCTCAACACACCGACTCTGTCTACCTCATTTGCTAACTTACGCGTTTGAAGTACACGCCACGCTAGGGACAGGATATTGCTATCGCGTTCAACTCTTGGAGAAGCTTAAGGGTCCCCCTATTTTTTTTTTTTTTGAAAGAATGAGCAACGCAACGATTTGCGTGTCGCAATACACCGTTTTGTTTTTATTGCTTCTCTCTCAACTGCTAGCGCCACGCTTTCGGCAACGTCTTCGAATGAAAACACTAAAAGGAGATCTAAAAGGCGCCCCAACGCCTCTTCGTTAAAAGTCTTTCAACTTCGTATTAGACCGCTTACGTAAAAGACTTTTTATGCGCGCGTGTGACTCAGGTATAAGTGACCGTCTGACAGGGGTATAACGGCGAATTAACCGAGTTTTAACTAACAAACATTTACCGCACGTATGTATCTCAGGGGTGAAGCTCTCAAAGCCGCGGGTCTGTCCATGCATGTCTCTTTGCGACCAGTTCGTAACCACCAAGTTGTATCACTCACTCAGCAGGCGGCGCTAGTGTGTGTGACAGACAGACAACCAACCGGATGGATGGACGGATGCATGGACTGACGCATGGACGGACGGACGGACGGACGGGTAAGCGGGCGGGCGGGCGGAAGGAAGGAAGGAAGGAAGGAAGGAAGGAAGGAAGGAAGGAAGGAAGGAAGGAAGCACGGATGAACGGACGGACTGAAGCACGGACGTATGGGAGAATGAAAGGACGCGCGTATGGTTGGACGAACGGATGGACGGGCGCTTCGCCCCACTCATCATTGTTCACTCCGTGGATATCATGTGATTTTTTTTTGTGTTGTAACTGGCTGTAGGTATCTATACACACGTTCCTTTATACGCGTGCACGGACAATAATCTGGCGTAAGTGAAACGTTTGTTTCCTGTTTCAAGTTCTTTTGACATAAACTTCCGTGCTAGATTGCAAAAGTAGTTTCACGGACTGGATTAACGAAAAATACATTTTAATATCAGTTGTGAGTGTTAGAGATACGTTGCAGAAAACTTGTCATACTACTGCGTCTGAAACATTAGAGCCCCAATGCGCGATCCTGATGGCAGCGGCTCCAAGAGCAATCCGGTGGGCGCTGCCTCAGCTTTATGCTCCCCCATAGTAAAGTATACCCAGGCCCCATGCACGGCCGCGCACGGCTATAGACGCTTTCAAGGTGGTAAGCGTCGTGCCCCAGAGCAACTTCCGGTCACCTCATTTACCAGCTCGTAACGTCGAAACTGGAACGACGTTATCACGTATTTTCGAGGGTTAGGAAATTCTCTTATTGGTTTTTCAGATAAAAAGAACGTGCGTAATATTTAAATCAATTTCTTCTAGTTTTTATGTGTCTCAAAACAACATTTATTTGACTATATTTTGTCAAAAGATTGGAAGGAAAGTGTAGAAAATCGGCGGGCTATTTTCTAACGCTCGTCTGGCCCACATATGCTATTCAGGCACATCGGTGGACGAAACCGGAAGTCACCAAGGGTTTGTGTTTGTAAACAGTGAAAGGGTCTATAGTCCTTCATAATTATTGTCGATGGGGCCTCATCAATTATGAGGCCCACAATACGGCTCTATGCTGTCTCATAGTAGGGTGCCAATCCCTCTAGATCGTTAACCACATTTCATAAACACACCACATTCGTTCACTGCTTTCATGCTCGCGTTTCCGATCGGTGGTCGCTACGCCTGTAGAACTAAACGCAGTGATGCCTAGCCTAGGGATTCATCTCTATATATGGCGGAATTTTGTTTGCACGGCCTCATCAAGTGTGAGGCCCACGGAAAGAACTTTTGCTCTTCCTTAGTAAAGTACCGATCGCTCTAGATCTGTAACCACATTTTCTAAAACACACACACACACACACACACACACACGCACACACACACACACACACACACACACACACACACACACACACACACACACACACACACACACACACACACACACACACACACACTTTTAGTATTATCGTAAGCGTATGCCTGTGCATATTCTGTTTTCTTGAGGTGTTGAAATGTCATGTCCACTGTACGTGAGAATAGATTTCTCTAAACACATGTCTAGTAACACTTGTCATGATGTTATGTTCAGTTGTTATTGACGTGAACTGTCTGTGCTACAGTAAAGTTTTCTAAAAACATACATAAAACTATATATGATATATGAAACTGTCATTTCAATGTGGCGGAGAGAGCCTCCACAAGAGAGGCCAGCGCTGCGATCGTTTTGACGTACGTCACAGGTAGGGCAGTAGTTGTCATTTCATTATCATCATCATCATCATCATACTGACTACGCCCGCTGCAGGGCAAAGGCCTCTCCCATGTTACGCCAGTCAACTCGGTCCTGTGCTTGCTGCTGCCAATTTATACCCGCAAACTTCTTGATCGTATCTGCCCAGCTAACCTTCTGTCTTTCCCAAACCTGCTTGCCTTCTCTAGGAATCCAGTTAGTTACCCTTGATGACCAGCGGTTATCCTGTCTACGAGCTACATGCCCGGCCCATGTCCATTTCCTCTTCTTGATTTCAACAATGATATCATTAACACCCGTTTGTTCCCTAATCCACCATTTTTCTTTCCATTGCTCGCTTCGTCGTCCTCCATTTAAGCTGAACCCTCTTAGCAAGTCTCCAGGTTTCTGCTCCGTAGCTAAGTACCGGCAAGATACAGCTGTTATATGCCTTCCTATTGAGGGATAGTGGCAATCTAACTGTCATAACTTGAGAGTGCTTGCCAAGTGTGCTCCACCCCATTCTTATTCTCCTAGTTACTTCAATCTCGTGGTTCGGCTCCGTGGTTATTACCAGCCCTAAATAGACATAGTCTTTTACAACTTGAAGTGCCTTATTACCTATCTCGAAGCGCTGCTCCTTCCGAGGTTGTTGTAGATTACTTTCGTTTTCTGCAGATTAATTTTAAGACCCACCTAACTCCGTAATCATGAGTTGCAATTCGTCCCCTGAGTGACTTAGCAATGCAATGTCATCGGCGAAGCGCAGGTTAATAAGGTACTCTTCATTAACTCTTATCCCTAACTGTTCCCATTCTAGGTCTCTGAAAACCTCCTGTAAGTACGTGGTAAATAGCATTGTGAAGATTGTATACCCCTGCCTTACGCCATTCTTGATTGATATTCCGTTGCTTTCTTTATGAAGCACTATAGTAGCAGTTGATCCCCTGTAGATTTCTTCCAGGATGTTTATATATGCTGCATTGACGCCCCGATTCCGCAGTGTTTGCACGACTGCCGATATTTCTACTGAATCAAACGCCTTCTCGTAATCAATGAAGGCTATGTATTGGCTGGTTATATTCTGAGCATTTCTCTATTACCTGATTGATTGTATGAATGTGGTCGATTGTTGAGTAGCCTGTTCGAAATCCTGCTTGTTCCTTTGGTTGATTGAATTCTAATGTTTTCTTTACTTTGTTAGCAATTACCTTTGTAAATAGCTTGTATACTACAGAGAGCAATCTAATCGGCATGTAATTCTTCAAGTCCTTGTCATCTCCTTTCTTATGCATTAAGATGATAGCATTCTTCCAAGACTCTGGTACTCTTCCCGTTAGGATACACCTCGTAAACAGGGTCGCTAGTTTTTTAACACAATCTGTCTTCCGTCTTTTAGCAGATCTGATGTTACCTGATCCTCACCAGCAGCTTTGCCTCTTTGCATGCTCTCCAAGGCTTTTCTGACTTCTTCAACCAACAGCTTTATTTAGCTGTCGGTTGATGGCGCTGTGGGCAGCCGCCGCACAGGTCAGGCCAGACGTTCGCGTGTTCCTTTTCATTAAGAACGATGTGCGTAGCACTCAACCCTTTCAACTTGTGTGCTGCACGCATGAGCTCTTCGAAAGACAGTTGCTGTTGCAATGATACGTAACATCTCGACAGCTGAAGGAACACGAAAGTGAAACGATGAATTGGTTTATATTAATAAAGCGTACTCGGACAACTTTAACGTCGTTGAGTTTATGATCACAGGTTCATTGAAATGGACGAAAATAAAGGTGAAAGTTTCGTTTCTCAGTTTCGCGCCAGAATCTCCGCGCGTGACGTCACGGACTTGAAGTATGTTTCGTATTTAGGTGACATTGGCTGAACGAGATTTATTCAAACTTATTATGCTGAGTGTATGGCACCCGCTGAGGACAAAGTAAGGATGGCGTAGGACTTAGTAGGCGCCATCTAAATCCATGACGTCACGGTGCTTATTGCGGGAATTTCAAAGTGGCGTCGCCACCCACGTTTTATTTTCGCGCGTTTTCCCGCTTACCGACGGTCTTCACGCGGCAGCCTCGGGGATTTTGGAGTTGCCAAGGAGTGACGTACTACAAATCGTTTTCATATTTATTGCTCCTTTACATGTCCCTTTAGCATTAGACAGACGAGGAGCTATTTAACTTAATTATTACTTACTGTTGATTTAGTTTCTGAAGATTTAGGCGAGCATGGGACCAGTCAGTCAAAATATTGTGCTACTTTCAACGTTATCGCCGCCGCCGCCGCATAATTGTTCACATATGCATCGTGAATGATGCCACAGAATTATTGATACGAAACTGTCGAGTGGCGAGTTTTCAAGCATGGAAACGCAAGCGAGCTGCATGACTGTCATTACTTGGGCTGCGTTCAAATTCTTAGACAGCACGTAGCCAGTCTACTCAGACTGCTTAGAAGACAGCACCGAGCCCATGCTGTACGAGAATCGGAACGCTTCAGGACGGCTTTTACGCGACAATGCGCATCCTCGCGTCGAGGAGAGAAAGCTAAAATAAACAAACGTAACAGTTGTATTTCTGGCTTATTTC
The DNA here is from genome assembly GCF_013339725.1 of Rhipicephalus microplus. Taxonomy (NCBI): domain Eukaryota; kingdom Metazoa; phylum Arthropoda; class Arachnida; order Ixodida; family Ixodidae; genus Rhipicephalus; species Rhipicephalus microplus. The sequence goes on from NC_051167.1 coordinate 121,858,072, forward strand.
GTGTTGAAATCAAGAACAAATGAATGTTACTCACATTGAGCGTCTGGGAAAGCGTCAGCTTGTGTGCAGACGACCATTCCGGTGAGATCCGATCTGTCTGAACGATTCGCTGATCCGTCATCTTGTTTAGACAGCAAAGTAGCCTGCATCGTATTTGTCTACGATGTAGTCTTCTCCTATTTTGCCGGCTACGTGAGAACTGGAATGCGACTTAAGATGGCCGCCGTCCATTTAGCTGTCTATTTAGCCGTCTACGGGGAGTATTGAAACACAGACTTAAAAAGTTCACCGAGACTCTCATCCATATGATGATGATGATGATGATGATGATGATGATGATTCCACAGCCATGGCTCGTACCCACTCAGGTGGATCGGATCGCCCAGGAAGACTCGTCTTTCTCTGTTTTTTTTTCTCAGTTGATGCGTTCACGCTGCCTTCGAACGATTTCTCCACCTAGCGTTGTTTCGCAGTCTCCAGAATCGGAGGCATGCACATACTGGATAGAGTGCGATCCCGTGTATACACTGTGCGTTGTGAGTTCACGTTAAAGAACACCGGATGGTCGCAGTGTCCACAGACCCTGCGTGGAAAGAGCGTAGAAACGCGACTAAGTAGAGGCAACACACGGCAAAAGTGCTTATGGTGTGCTGTACTTTATAAATCTTCATTTCATTTATTTATCGATTGCAGGGAATGGAAAGAAAAAGCAGCGCGGCAGAGCTTGACTATATAGGGTATCCAGCCTGTTACCGTTTAGCGTCACGCTGTTGCAGTACGCACATTTTGCGCTCGAAATATGCAAAAACAACATGAATGCGTTCATAACATGGAGAGTCGTCAGAATTAAAAAAAAAATCACCATCAGCATTAGTATCGTTTTTTTTTTCGTGTCGTTTCCACGCAGTATCCTGTACCAGATGGACACCATCTCGTACAGAATACTGTATTATCGACTACGGCGTCCTTCGTAACCATGTCGGAGTTTGCCCCAACAGTTAAACATTGTTAAAATTAGCTGTCGGTCCTTTATTACGCGAGGTATACGTTTGCTCGCATCTTCGCCGAGCCTGAGCGCACGCCGTTGATCGTGATGGCTGTTCGGTGTCGATGCACGAGGCCGGATAACCGGCGCTGCGCTGCTGCCTGGCTGACCCAGTTCCACGGCGCTGGGGCTGCTGTTTCTCTAACGCCGCCGCGCGGTGAGAGTTTCGCTGCTAGCAGCTGCGTCCCGGCCTTTTTTTTGTATTTTGACCTCCTGTAACGTCGTTGTCTACTCTGCCGTTGGCTTCTGCGTTCTCCTCGTCCTCTCTCTCCTTCTTCCTCCCTTCCCATTCCCTTTTCTCTCTCTCTGATGCACACACACACACACCACACACACACACACACACACACACACACACACACACACACACACACACACACACACACACACACACACACCACACACACACACACCACACACACACACACACACACCACACACACACACCCACACACACACACACACACACACACACACACACACACACACACACACACACACACACCACAACACACACACCACACACACACACACACACACACACACCACACACACACACACACACACACACACACACACACACACACACACACCCACACACACAACACACACACACACACACACACACAACACACACACACACACAACACACCACACACACACACACACACACACACACACACACACACACACACACACACACACACACACACACACACACACCACACACACACACACACACACACACACACACACACACACACACACACACACACACACACACAGACAGACAGACAGACAGACAGACAGACAGACAGACAGACAGACAGACAGACAGACAGACAGACAGACAGACAGACAGACAGACAGACAGACAGACAGACAGACAGACAGACAGACAGACAGACCACACACACACACACACACACACACACACACAGACAGACAGACAGACAGACAGACAGACAGACAGACAGACAGACAGACAGACAGACAGACAGACAGACACACAGACAGACAGACAGACAGACAGACAGACAAACAACACCGTTCATACGTTTGAGTGAGCAAACGTGCTATCCGGGTCCGGGAAAACGTACAGTTGTCAGAGATTGTGGTTACAAGAGGGAAAAGAAGAGAAAAGTGAGCCCCGTAACTGTCTGCATCAGGGTGCGACACCTCAGCAGTAGCTCACAAGAGATGGGGGTGAGGCAGGATTAAAAGGATATGATTAAAGGTATAGAGATAGAGAGAGAGAGAGAGATGTGCTAGGACAATGAGCGACGGCATAAGAGAAATAAGAGAGATGGAAACACGGTCACAGGAGTCCGAGGACGGGGCACCACTGGTGAGAGCTCTTTTCGGCGACAGGAGATGGCGTAGGGCTAATCCAGTCGGCCAGAGCCGCGCTTTCGTCGGAGATCGCGAGGGCTCAACCGGTCGGCACGGAATCCAGCGAGCGAGTCAGCAAGCATAACACGAACGCTCCACAGCGTGTTCTGAAAGAGTTTGATTGACGCCAGCGGCGCGTAGCACTGCGTTCTGTATCCGAGATGTTACCGATGCATGGCGACATGGCACATACTGTCCAAGTATATTGAGCTATCACCTCGGCAACGGCGCTTAGCGTTTCGCGGCTGGCATAAACCAAAGTATATAGTCCTCAATTTTCACGCGTCGGAGCGTACGTGTTAAGCTTGCTGACGACTGTACGTTCCAGTTTCACTGAAACATTTGCACGTTTTCCCTTGATAACGATGTCGCGGACGTAAGGGGAAAAATCGTACGAAACTGGAACGTGTCAACGTGGTTATATACTGTTACATAAGTGTGAATTCTGTAAACATGCTGGTTTCTGAGGGTGGTGTATATACCGCGAGTATGAATTTCTTGGTTGGGCCCTTGAAAATGTCCACAGATCTATATTGCAGCGAGCAGCTGCACTCTGATTTTTTTTTTGTCTGGTAACATTCCCTGAATGAACATTCCAGGAGTTAACATCTCCGGTGTCGGAAATGTTGTAGGCCCGTGTGCTCAGATTTGGGTGCACGTTGAAGAACCCCAGGTGGTCGAAATTTCCGGAGCCCTCCACTACGGCGTTTCTCGTAATCATTAGTAGTTTTGGGACGTTAAACCCCACATATCAATCAATCAATCAATCAATCAATCAATCAATCAATCAATCAATCAATCAATCAATCAATCAATCAATCAATCAATCAATCAAACGATCAATCAATCAACACCTCCGGTGTCAAAATTTGTGGGGTCAACATTTGTAGGGTTCGTACACGTTTACGCACCTTGCAGCTCTCTATATATTTTTTGTATTCTGTTAATACTCTCAAGGGATCCCTGCAGCCGACCTCCTCTAAGTCGGCGTGACATTTCTGGGGTTCAATTAAGCTTATTCACTTTCCGAATACGTTATACAGTTGCTGCCGTTGCAATGTTACGGTGAATGATTTTAATTTTAAGGAGCGCCGCAATGGTAAGCTCTTTAGGAATCAGAACTACCGCACGGAGTTGTGTTTTGCAGAATATCATATGCAGCATCCCCCCCCCCCCCCTCCCCATCAAACAGCGTGCTTGCAGGTGGCTGGGCTATCAGCATAGCGGCGCGATCACGTCGGTATAGCATGTGCGCAAATAGCGCGGTGTTTACAACAACATTCGCCGAACACAACAATATATACGTTCACGGCCGAGGCGTGCGTCGCTGCACTGATCAAGTGCGGGAAGTCTTGTATATTTTGCAGCCCATGCTTGTTTTTTTTGTGTTTGTATAAAGCAAACACTTACGCCTTTTGTGCGCAGGGGTACGTCTGCGTATACGCTCAACGCAGAGATTAGTGGGAATAATTATGCTCGTTTCTTGTATATAGACCGAGTCGCGATGCGCAAGAAATGGCTTTCTGGCTATTGAAGTGGTGCTGAAGCGAACTATTGATAAGTTTAAGTTAATAAATTGTACCAAGAAAAACTCTAATGACGTTAATTGCAACAACATACGTTTCTTAATAGAATAGAAAGTCGACGTCAAGGTCCGACATTTTTAATTTTGCGACAATATGTCTGGCGTTACGTCACACATTTCAAAGGGAGTTCTGCGTATTTTGGCGACATTGGCTTGACTAAATTTTCTCAAACTTTCTACGTGGTTTCTCTGGGCCCTTCACAAAAAAAAAAACGGCGTATTTCATGTTCACCAATCAGAAACTACGTAGGTATACAGTAAACTCCTTTAAAATCTATGACGTCATGGTGATTGATGCGAAAATTTCGAAGCCGTGTCGCCACCCGCACTTTTCTTTTTCGCCCGTTTGCTAGCTTACCAAGTGCCGTCTAGCGGCCAGCGTGGTGTTGTTGGAATTGGGAGACTACTTTACTAACAGGAGGGGAGGAGGGTGAGAAAACTAGTTTTTCTTTGTGTGTGTGTGTGTGTGTGTGTGTGTGTGTGTGTGTGTGTGTGTGTGTGTGTGTGTAAAGGGCAGAAACAATTTTTGCAGCATTCGTAAATTTCTTATTCACACTTCTTAAATAGCCACGCTTGCCGAGAAGCCAGCGAGACAAAAGAAAGCGCAAAGAGCGAATGCGAGTGGCGACGCCTCCTTGAAGTTGCCGCACTATATAGACGCCGTGACGTCGTCTGCCGCTGCCTGCGTCACGCCTGATTGACAAGGGTGAAGCTCTTTGTAATCAGAGAGAGTGCAGGGACCTAACATACCAAGTTTCAGGAAATGTCGCACGCGGGATAGAGTATAAAACGTTGATTATATGGGCGTTCTGCGCGAGAAGTTCGGTAAGTGGGATCTTTAAGTCCAGGATGTCATTGACGTGGGCTGCTGTCCTCGCACCTTTCACGAGGGCCTTTCGGGTCTTCGGATTCCGAGCCGGACAGAGTTGTCTCCCATACCTTTTGATGTCGTGCTGTGTCCTGGGTTGTAAAGGCGGATGATGTGGACATTCCCTTACCTTGTGGTGTGCTGGGTGGCTGTTTTATCGGCGCAGAACCTGCACAGTATGCGACGCACGTAGCGTGGCGCCATCTCTCGAAAGGAGGCGGTGGCCCGCGCGATTAAACTTGCCAAGCGCTGGTGTGCTGTACCTTCCCTTTAAATGTCGCTAAAGAAAATGACATAAGAAAGCTTTACTGTTGTAAAAGTTGCACGTTGTGCGGCATTGTGGACAATCGCTTGCAAGACCCGCTTAGGGAGTCTAGTGGTGGCTATAGGGTACTCGGCTGCTGACCCGCAGGTCGCTGGGTCGAATCCCGGCTGCGGCGGTGCATTTCCGATGGAGGCGGGAATGTTGTAGGCCCGTGTGCTCAGATTTGGGTGCACGTTAAAGAACCCCAGGTGGTCGAAATTTCCGGAGCCCTCCGCTGTGGCGTCTCTCATAATCATATGGTGGTTTTGGGACGTTAAACCCCACATATAAATCAACCGGAAGCTGCGTATTGTAAATTTGCTTGAGTAGTGAGTCGCTTAAGGAGGGTGGTTCAGTATAAACGCTCTGGTGTCAGCTAGAGACCGTGCTGTTAAAGTCGGAAGTTATGTCCCCGGATGATATCGCTATGTTTGCGCAAGGATTCCCGGATGATCTTTAAGTGCCCAAGTATCGGCTCTGGTCTAAGGTCGCACGAAGGTCGCCGACAACGGGCAAAAGCGTTTCGCGCTTTTAATGCCACCTTTCAACTCGCGTGACTACGCATATACGCTCCAGCGAGGCACTCTGAGGCGGGGCGTGTGGCCGATAAGCTTTCGGAATGGGCTCATACTTACAGGTCGACTTATCGGTGGCTTCGCTGTGGCTTAGGCAAGCTCACTGTGCCGCGGCAAGCTTACAGTGTGGGTGGGAGTGGCTTAGCCATTTATGACCGTGGTTGGGCGGTATAAAGCGCCGGTCGTTTGACGAGCTCTGCTAGCTTACAAACCAATTTATGATTATTCCTACGAGACTTCCTCGTTGGACACTGTAGGTCAGGGGCGGTGTGTACGACCCTTCGCGGAACGACGTAAAATGGAACGAAACGCATCTCATTTTTCTCGTTTCTGCGATGAACCGTTACGAACTGGCCCAGTTAACCATGCACGCTTCTGCTATGTATGCAGCATCCTGTTACTATGTGCTAGTATGCAGGTTAGATTTCAGCCGTGGCCGCTGCTGAGTGCATGGAAAGCAGGGGAAAATAAATAAATAAATAAAAGAAAAGAAAAACAAATAAAAAAAAATCATTGCATATCCACGAAGTGAATGATGACGAGTGCGCGAAGCTACGGGAGGATCTTAATTTTCATACATTGCCCACTCGATCATGCAAAGACGTGACAACGCGAGTGTACACCATATGCTAAGTTGTTTATCAATCACAATGAGCATATGGTGTTATGTCCATATGGGTATTCATATGGATTCGCATATGGATATCCATATCCATATGGACATCCAAATGAATATGGATATACACATGGATATTCATATGGCCATCCGTATGCATATGGACATCCAAATGGATATGGATGTCCTTAGCGTGTCACGCCGACGGACAGGGGACGTGGCTCGACCCTAAGGAGCCTCGTCCTTAAAATTATCATAGCTTGGTCTGGATGCGCCAGGCTAAATAGGGAGCAGAGCTGATGGGCAGCTTCATACTAGTGGTGCCAAGCCTAAAGGAAGTGGCGAGCGGCCTTCTTTGTTTCCTCCCCCTATTTTTTTCTCTCTTCTTCCTGCATTTTCATTTTTCGCTTTCTATGTTTCTTCTTTCTCTTTCTTTCCTTTCTTTGTCTTACTCTCTCTGTATTGCTCGCTTGCTTCCTCTGTCGTCTTCCCCGAATTGTTTCTTTCCCCTTCTTTGTTTCTCTTTCTCTCTTTATTTGTCTTTCTGTTTCTCTCTTTCCATTTTTGTACGCCATTCTTTACTCTCTCCCTTCCTCCATTCCCTTCTCCTCACCCTCACATATCGCCTCCTCACTCTGGCTTACGTTTCGTACCCTCATGCTATGTGATACTTTACAAGGCTTTGTTAGAATCAATCAACCAATCAATCAATAACACGCCATTTTTATGAAAAAAAATATAACCAAATACAAGGTCTATTTGGACCGATAGCCTAAAGTGGTTAGTGGCCAGTCTATTACAATGTGCAGCAAACAATGTACAGGTCAGCCTTGAGAGAAGAAATAATGAAAATCAAGTCAAACAAACATGCACACAGGCTTACGCGTCTTGACTCGATAAAAAAAAAATGAGCAGCATGCTAGGCCGTAATTACGTGCAGTTTTAATCGATTTAGGTAAATCGCGTTCCGTATTCTGTCACCGTGCCTGCTGGATGGCCGAGTGATTGAGACAGTCGTCTTCGGATCGTCAATACGTGGGTTCGAATCCCACCACCTCGTGCGTAATTCTTTTAATCTTAATGTCCGTCTCTCACTATACGTCATCCCCTTGCTACACGCGAGAGGCGCACCTCACGCATTTTGAGAGAGAGAGACAGAAGATGAAGAAGATAACGAAAAGGGCGCGTGCCGGTCGATGAACATGATGCTTATTGCATTCAGGATATATTTTTCGCCTAGCTAGAACAGATTCGCTGCCGAAAATGCAGTGAGCGGATATCGCAACGAGTAACTTTTGTATGACATGTTGTGGGCTCCGTCGCGTGTACTGTAAACGATATATTTTGAACTTTACCATTGCGGCGCGCGCTATGGTGGGTTTGGATCTATCTTAGATTGTGTTTATGTGCTTGCTATAGAGCCGGCCAATATTTGAGGTTGGCTACTCGTCTAACGCACGAGAGGAAGGCGGCATCGCGATGATGCTAACATCCGGGCACATTGGGTAATAATGTCAAAATAGGAATAATAAATAGGAAAGCCAATGCTAATATTGGGCCTGTAATACGATTACTGATACGTGAATGAGCCGTGAATGATGCCAGCAGTCTGGACCGTTTTTACTGACCTCTTACCAGCACTCGTTAGCGCTCACTGACGCTTGATACTGTTTTGCGAGTTGCGGCTATAATAACGGTTTAACTATAGCCAGTGCTCGCTGATGTTTGCTTAAGATGGCGAAGTGCTTGAAAAACGTTGGTAGTACGTTGCCACAGCAGCGGCATTGTCTTCATTCGAACTAATTCCGGCTATTCACTTGTCTATCGGTTCATATAGCTTTCTTCGAGGTAACTCACGCAATTCTGTTACAACAGGTGAAAAAAAGAGAAAAAGAAGACGCAGCACACAAGCTTAACACGTGGAGCTCGCTTCTGTCATTAAACTATTTAGGAACGCAGCTGCTCCAGTCGGCTATCAATTGTCAGCAGCAGATGGGTGACGTATATAGTATATTCCCATATGCACACTTGTGTATGTAGTGGAAGGGGGGGGAGGGGATTGCAGTTGTGTTTTTTATTCCTTTGTTCTATGATTAGTGTGTGGCGTGTGCGTCTGAGTTCCACAGTCTGTGACGCGCTCGCCTCCTCGTCTGAGGCCTAGTAATTAATTCCTGCGTTCTCGTTTCGTAATGAGACTTCATAACTATGCGCCGGCTCTCGATAGTGTCTAACAGACGGTGCTCTGATGACGGTGAACATCAGATCTATATAGGACACTCGCATCGGCACGTGCGTTCTCTTTTTGGTTTTCCTGACGGCGTAAGCTGATAGCTTCGGCTGCGAAGGCAAGAAAGAAAACAAACAAAAAAAAAAACTGCGAAGTATCGCGAGTCAGCTTTTCTGGTTCCAATTTCATGTCGTAAAATTAGTTCTGATTTTTAAATGATGGCAAAAGAACTGGAGATAGAACTGAAAATTTGGCGAGTTGATACGGGGGTTTGTTGTTTTTTAAACGGCGTCTGAGCGTGAACACTGTACGCCGCAGTACACTGCACACAACTCTTCGACAACTACACAGTACGAGCTCTGTGCGCCGCAGTACACTTGTGTACACCACAGTACGAGAAAAATCACAGGATGAGCACTGTACACCGCACTACACTGCCCACCCCGGTACGAGGTCTACATAGTACGAACACTCTCACGAAAGTAAACTGTATACATACTGTGTAGTACAACGTGGTACGAGCCTCACAGTGCGAGAGCGTGGCACGAGAACTCCGAATGACGCACCAAAGCTTGTGTTCGTGTGTTAAATGTTCACGTCCCATTTTGTGCTGCCGTTTAAATATTCCGTGCTTAAGAACTGCTTTCGATACACTATTCTATTTGCCGATACAAGTGTTTCGTGTAAAAAAAGTTATGTTGTACGGAGGGGTATCATTCCTCCCCTATGTGGAAGAATGATAGCCCTCTGCAACAATGCGAGGCTCTCCAAAAGTGGGGAATCATTCAGTGTACATGGGCTTGGAGTCGTCGATGTTAATTTGACACTGTGCTGCCAATTGCTACCTTCTTGCTCAAACGGTGGAGCGACCACCGTGAAAAAGTGTTGCCCTCCGCGTGGTCGAGTCCCGCATTAGTACAAGTTTTTTGTCGACTAAGAAGCCTTTTTTTGTTTTGTTTCTGAGCCACCGTACAGATTTTACTTTTACGGGCGAAGCTCCTTATATAGGGTTTCGGCTTGTTGGCGTGTGATTTCGTCCTCACGGTCCATCATAAACGAGCTTGCGCCACAAAAATTGTTTGAATTTCACCACTATAGACTCCGGTTCATACGATGCATGTTATGAATTAAAGTGAGACTCATTACTGCCTGAAACGTTGTTTGGCTTAGCAGTGGTGTCGTAATTGCGGACGAAATTTACCAAAACACTCAAGTTTCTTGTCTAAAACCAGAGACACAAATGTGTATCTCTACAGTAGAGTCATTTATTTCAAACATCACTTCTTTATGCTACGTTATAGTGGACCGGTGGCGAGTAAAGCAGTCTATATGCTCTCCCATAGTAGAGTACAAAGTACTCCAAATCGTTAAACACTCTTTCGAAACACATGCCGGGGACGGCTTCATGCTCTCCCCTCGTGGAGTATCGAGTACTCCTAATCGTTACACACATAATGTTCTCGTCAAGTGTGCTCTACATATACTGCGCATGTTATGGGCTGAAGGTTCGCCGGTATACTGTCTAAAACGTTGTTCGGCTCAGCACAGGTGCCGGAATTTGTGACGAAATTCACTAAGGTGCTCCAGTTATTTGTCTGAAACCAGAGGCACAAACGTGCCTGTCTACGGTAAAGTCATTTATGTGAAACGTCACTTTGTGAAGCATATCTGTATTCTACAATGTGATGATGAGTTCGCGGACAGGTGGCGAGAAAACACAGAAGAGTAAAGGTTTTTCTGTGGGAAACACTGGCGCACACCGCATTCTTGGACCCTCGCAACGTTTCGCGTTATGTATACTGTAGCTGAAACACCCTTCCCTACTTGCCTTTTCGCCACAATTATTGTACTTAACGGAACGCGAACGACTGGATGCTTATTCTATTCGTTCGGTAGAGAAAGGTGGGTGAACGCTTCGCAATAATTGTTGCGATAAACATCTCTCCGGTACGTGAGTTAGCGAAGGGAGCGCCCTCGCGCGGTTGTTTTATGCGTACGCGTGTAACTCTGCATACATTAGTTTCTCGTCCCTAAGCGCGTTTTGTCTCCAGAGATTTTGAAAGCGGGTATGTAGAGAAAGCGCTCGCGAATCGTTATAGGTGCCGTATACAATAATCGAAGTGCACATGCGCAGATGCAGGAAATAGGATGCGCTAAGTTCCAAGTTCCCGTCGATACTATGACGTTTCAACACACTACGAAGTGGCGGCGAGAGCGCTTGGATAAGCACGGAATGAAAGGACATAGTAATAATGGTTGGGGGTTTACGTCCCAAAACCATTATACAATAATAAGAGACGCCGCAGTAAAAAGCTTCGGAAATTTTGATCGTCTGGGGACTTTATTAGCTCCTATATAGTACTCTGCTTCTATCGTAATGCGGCCGATTCGATACCGCGACCGTCGGGTGCCCTCGGCTCGGCAGTCAACAACCGTGACCAGTAACTTTACCGCGCTGGGTTGACTGAATTAAAAGGAATCATTGCTATGACGATTGGAAACTGACCGCGGTACCTTAGAAGGTAAGGTGTCGCGCTGTTAAGCTTTAATGGCGCGGGTTCGATTCTCGGGCATGGCGGCCACATCATAGCCGACGGGTCACTTTACCCGGCGACTTATGGCAGGGCGTTGGTCGAAGTGATGAATTCGACGTACTCGATAATCGATTGTGACGTTGCTAAACTCTGGATGGTTCAAATTAATCTGGTGTCCACCGCTACGCATCACCTCGTGCGTAATCGCAACCGTGGTTTCGGTGCGTAAAACTCCAGCTAATTATTGCTATTTTAATTACGATTAAACGTGTTGCTGTAACACTGTTCGTTAATTCTGTCGAAGGTGTTAAATCGTTCGTGACTGTTTGCGTGTAGGAGCATCAGGTGTTTTCGCGCTGGCATCAAATAGATAGATAGATAGACAGACAGACAGACAGACAGACAGACAGACAGACAGACAGACAGACAGACAGACAGACAGACAGACAGACAGACAGACAGACAGACAGACAGACAGACAGACAGACAGACAGACAGGACAGACAGATAGATAGATAGATAGATAGATAGATAGATAGATAGATAGATAGATAGATAGATAGATAGATAGATAGATAGAAATAAGAAAACTTAATCATCTCGCAGCTTCCTGCAAAAGCATGCCACAGAGCCCTATAGTGATGCAATAATTAGATGAACTCCATTAGGAAAACTAATTTCGCGCTTCAGTTGCTTCATCAAGTGCTAGCCTAACCATATAGAACAAGTTATCCTTGCCAGATAGAAGGTGCGTGGTCACATCCGAGAGAAGCGCCCGTATTGATCTATCCAGGCCGGTGCAGGATAGGTACTTTGCAGACTCCTAATTACGTCCTGCTTATAGTACAAGGTATAACTGTAAGACAGACCTGTTTGATGTAATCTCCTCCTTACAGCTAGCAGCTTACCGTTGACCTCACTTAGGTCTTATCGAAGTCTGCTTCAAGGTCCTTGCTTTAAATTATGGAACGTGCTTCTTCTTATTATTATCCCTTTGCTAGGTATATTATGTGGGTGATGGCTGCAGTTCGTTCTAACTAGGGTCTGAGTAATGTTTAGCAGCCGGTTCGTAAACTTTCTCCGTATGGGTAACACTAAGGATTGCCTACTTTTACGTTTCGACTTGCGCAACACGCTGCTGTAATCGCTATAGTCATCTATCGTGCGTGTTTGCCCATTTTTCGTTGACTCAATACGCTTTTCTACGGTGAAAAACAAAAACAAGCTATTTTCTGCGAAAAGGAGTAACACTTCAATATACTCTAAAAGGGGCAACATCTTCTGAACGTGCAAGTTCGAGAAGGAAAAAAAGAAAACGCGAGTGCCTATGCAGCGTGTTGTTCTTCGAGGTGTACAGTTTTCAGCGCGTCGTGATAGTTATACGTGGTTAATAAGCTACGAACGAGCCCCCCCCCCCCCCCCCCTACGATGCACACTTCGGCGTAGTATACAGTAGACGTGAAAACGCGAAGCCGAGGCGCGATTCGCTGAAACTGTCGACCGTGCTCTCACAAGCGGAACAGCTGGGACGTTTGTTGACTACAAAAGAACAATATAAAAATAAACTGTATATGACGAGAATAAGACAACGTTTGCCATTGACTGATTAAAAAAATACAATCTCGTAAAACAAAGTAAGAAAAGGGGGAAAAGAGAAAAGTAAATAGAATCAAAGAAGAAAAACAAATCAACGATCATATCTTAAGCTTTGAGGGCAGAGTCATACGCTAAGACAGGCCACCTGACGACTGACTTCCAGTTAAATAAAGAATAACGATATAATCACGTGTCTCACGCGCCTACTATTGCGGGGTGGCAGCTAAAGCAACGGGATCCACGTGCTCATTAACGGCTGTTCATGTCTATATAAAACGAATTCGTTCGCGCCACTTTTCACACCGCTCTACGCTTTTCGTTTCTTTCTTTTCTTTTTTTGTGACACTTCGTGACCACACCTCCACTAGACTGTTTGAAATGTCTCGTTGTTTATTATATAAGAACGCGCCTGCCACAAAATGCCACTTTAGTGCCCTTCATAACCTCTCCACGTTTAATGGAAGCACTTTGCTTCTGCGCCGCACTGAACGAAAGTGCACTTTTTTTTGTGGAGCTGCTTATACCGCAGTCAACGCGACAAATTGCCTCGTAATGTCACACCTAGGTCGTTCGGGTTAACTACCCTGGGTTAAGCACCTGGAACCTGACTTTACGAAGCTATTTTGTTCAGGGATGACTCTATACTGGATGTAGTAAACGCCTACGCAGCCTCACGGGTGTAAAAAGTGGGCGCGTAATGGTTAATGGCGTTGTGGTTACTCTCGTTAAAGGCACGTTTACAGCACCGACGTCGCTGCGAGTAAGATGCTGGCAAATTTTACGCCTTTTCAGTGACTGTGCGTTCGCGTGAACACGCACTGTAAGAAAGAAAAAGTGTGTTACTATTTGGTGCATCCCGAGATGCCAGTTGTACGACTCTCTTTAAAGAGCCATAAAACTCCTTTTTGGGCCTTTCTACTTTCCTGAGGGGAGTATAATAAGGTTCAAAGAGAGTTCACGTGTCTCTTAAAGAGTGTTCTACGTGAAAAGTCAGCATTCACACACACACACACATAAATCAAGGAATTTTTTTTTAAGTGCAAGAATAAACATTTTTCTTTCTGCACGAACACACGCTAAAGGGTTTGAAGGAAAGATTCGGTCAAGTTCTTCGTTTTTTTTTTGTTTGCTTTTAGTAAACTGGCGCGGCTTCCCTGAAAGTGGGGACAAGTTATTAACACCCCTCCCTATAGGTTATTCACTTGTAAGGTCAATATTAGGAAATATATATTAGCATTATAATTACTTAAATATAATGTAGAAACGGTGAGGCGAAAAGTGATGATAAGGCATCAATCACACCTTTAGCTACATTACTTGCGAAGGGCGTAGACTAGTGAGCATTTTACACTCGTTAAGCGTTTTGTACCCAAATGGCTGCAGGTCTGTATATTTTACTCCCTGTAACATCATTTTATGACATGATAATAAAGTGTTTGATTGATTGATTGATAGGAGGGCCGCTGCTTGATTACGGTGGTATAGTCTCGGAGACAATCAGTGCCTGACACCGGCTTACCTTCCGCGAGGGCGCTGAAAAAGTTCGCACATTCCGTTAATTGTTTGCAACTACGGCACTAGGGCAATGCTGATAGAAAATTTAATGTCCATTATAACTATATGTATTAATAAGTTATTTGAAGGGTAGATAAATGCGCGTCTAGTTACAAGAGAGAGAGAGAGAGAGAGAGAGAGGGGGTACGGAATAGAGAGGTTAACCAGATGCTAGGATTAGCGGTATGTCATTGCAGGAAATATCTTTTGCGACAGGGGGGTGGAGTGTAAGGTGGACCCTTGATTATAATTTTAGAGCCTGTGTTTCGTACGTACGCATACCAAATGTAATGCTATCATTGGGGGGGGAAGGTGACGACTGACAGCCGCCTTCTTTCCTCCAAACAGGTTACGCCTGTGAACCTGTACGCCGGCTGACGCGCTTTATTTTGACTTGAACCGAAATTTAAGACCAACGTGGTGCCCGTATTTAAGAATTTGCAGCGTTATTTGAGTGTCCTGGTCCAAATCCAATCGGTGATTTAGTCGCGGCATAGGGGGCGGGGCGTATATACTGTCTGAAAGCAGCACGACCTGTCGCTCCCTACAAAACATGAGTTACTTCAGGGCTGCCTGAATCGCCACGCTTTCACAAGCTGTCGACGAAACAATTCCATGACATGTGAGTTCAGCGGGTAGTGAGGCTGCTGACAGACTCGACCGAATTACTTTGGAACTTACACGAACCAAGGAGGCTCTCAGAGATAAACAGCGTCTTGCACGAGAAGCTGTTAACAGGAATTTACATTCGTTATGGCTGACGCCTAATCAGTCACGTGTGACAAAAGGGCTATCAAGAGAAGAGGCATGTGAGCTTCATCGCATCCGAACGGGGTCAGTGCGTGCACCAGCATGGCTCCACAAGATCAAACCCACCGCGCAGCCATTGTGCCCCACTTAAAGGGAGTGTGATGTCACACCCCCCCCTCCCCCCCCCCACACAAAGATAAAGAGGACGTTAGTTCAATACAGCTGGCAAAGAGGGAACCGGGTAGGGCAAAATTTTCAGGCCTATAGCGTTACATCGTCAAGGTTTCGATAGTTGATTGATTGATTGATATGGGGGGTTTAACGTCCCGAAGCCACCATATGATTATGAGAGACGCCGTAGTGGAGGGCTCCGGAAATTTTGACCACCTGGGGTTCTTTAACGTGCACCCAAATCTGAGCACACGGGCCTACAACATTTTCGCCTCCATCAGAAATGCAGCCGCCGCAGCCGGGATTCGAACCCGCGACCTGCGGGTCAGCAGCCGAGTACCTTAGCCACTAGACCACCACGACGGGGCAAGGTTTCGATGGTTACCACATCGTATAGTAATAACTCGAGTTTTACGTCTCAAAGCAACGATGTGATCATGAGAGATGCCGTAGCGGATGTTTCCGATAATTTCTGACCACCTGGGGTTCTTTAACGTGCGCCTAGATCAAAGTACGTGGACGTCGGACATTTTTGCCTATATCGAAAATCCTGCAGCCGCGGATTCGATCTCTTGACTATCGGGTTAGCTGTCGAGTGCCATGACCACTAGACTACCGCGGCGAAGCTAGATAAACACCCCGTGGAAGCTTATTAGAGTAACTATAACTTGTTGGAAGTCTGTTTTTATTATTGTAATACTTATGAAACTTGGAGGACGATGTGGAATTTTAGCGCATCGTCGGTGCGTCTACCGTGTTTCGCCGTCTGCGCTCGTTGGCACGCTATAGCGCAGCAACGCCTACACACGTTACACCCGTTCACACGCCGAGCGATGCCACACGGCACGGTACAGGTATTCGGAGTGTTTCGCGTTTGCCCAAGTGGCGTAAACCCGGCAGTCGTCGTCTTCGCGTACGTCGTCGTATAATACACAACCGCAGCAGCTAGTGTAGCACCGAACGTGCGCGCTTGGCACGGGCTGCATCGCGTGCCTCTGCATGCGTGCGCGATACAGATGTTTACGCGAGATAGAACACGTCCTCAGTTCCTGCGCCCTCTGCCGTTGCTTATATGCGGTCGCTACCGCGGTCTTGCACGCGCCGGAAAAAAATGCGCACGCACGCACGCACTCACACACACACACGCACGCACGCATGCACGTGCGCACACAAACACATAACACACACCACAACAAGACAGAGAGAGAGAGAGAGAGAGAGAGAGGACGTTAGTTCAATACAGCTAGCAAAGAGGGAATCGGGTGGGGCAAAATTTTCAGGCCTATAGCGTTACATCGTCAAGGTTTCGATGGTTACCACATCGTATAGTAATAACTCGAGTTTTACGTTCCCAAGGCAGCGATGTGATCATGAGAGATGCCGTAGTGGATGTTTCCGATAATTTTTGACCACCTGGGGTTCTTTAACGTGCGCCTAAATCAAATTACGTGGACGTCGGGCATTTTTGCCTATATCGAAAATCCTGCAGCCGCGGATTCGATCTCTTGACTATCGGGTTAGCAGTCGAGTGCCATGACCACTAGACTACCGCGGCGAAGCTAGATAGACACTCTGTGGAAGCTTATTATAGTATAACTATAACTTGTTGGAAGTCTGTTTTTATTATTGTATTACTACCGAAACTTCGAGGAGGATGTGGAATTTCAGCGAATCGTCGGTGCGTCTATCACATTTCACCGTCTGCGCTCGTTGGCACGCTATTCCGCAGCAACGCCTATACACGTTACACCCGTTCACACGCCGAGTGATTCCACACGGCACGGTACGGGTATTCGGAGTGTTTCGCGTTTGTCCAAGCGGCGTAAACCCGGCAGTCGTCGTCTTCGCGTACGTCGTCGTATAATACACAACCGCAGCAGCTATAGTGTAGCACCGAGCATGCGCGCTTGGCACGGGCTGCATCGCGTGCCTCTGCATGCGTGCGCGATACAGATGTTTACGCGAGATAGGGCACACGTACTCAGTTACTGCACCCTCTGCCGTTGCTTATATGCGGTCGCTACCGCGGTCTTGCAGGCGCCGGTAGCCACCATGGCGCCGGAAAAAAATGCGCACGCACACACACACACACACACACCACACACACACACACACACACACACACACACACACACACACACACACACACACACACACACACACACACACACACACACACACACGCACGCACACACACACACACACACACACACACACACACACACGCACGCACGTGCACACAGAGAGAGAGAGAAACAGACAGACAGAGAGACGGACGGACGGACGGACGGACAGACAGACAGACAGACAGACAGATAGACAGACAGACAGACAGACGGACGGACGCACAAACGGACGGACAGACCGACAGACAGGCAGACAGAGGGACGGACGGACGGACAGATGGACAGACAGACAGACAGACAGACAGACGACAGACGGACGGACGGACGGACGGACAAACAGACAGACAGGAGCCAGACAGACAGACAAGACAGACCAGACGACAGGACTGTTTCTTATTTCTTTCCGTTACCTTAATTTAATGCCTGCGCATACCGATAACACGTCTAGAGGCGCCTATAATATAGGTCTAATAACATACGACCCTTTTAACAGTATGCGATGGTAAGATATAAAGCGACTTTTATCGCTTTCTTTTTTTTTAACGCTGTCTTCGACCTTCTTTCGTGGCGGTCGGGCTGATTGATTTGATTGATTTGATTGATATGTGAGGTTTAGCGTCCCGAAACCACCATATGATTATGAGAAACGCCTTAATGGAGAGCTCCAAAAATTTTGACCACCTGGGGTTCTTAACGTGCGCCCCGAATCTGAGCACACGGGCCTACAACATTTCCGCCTTCATTGGAAATGCAGCCGCCGCAGCCGGGATTCGATCCCGCGACCCGCGGGTCAGCAGCCGAGCCCCGTAACCATCGGAACACGGCGGCAGGGTTTGCAGGCACAAGTTGCGTCGTCTTCTAGTTTTTTTTTTCTCTTTGTGTCCATGTCCTCTGCCGTTTCTCGACACAACCGTAATCGAAAATTTCCGATAACGAAGCCAAGAAAAGTAATAGTGTTTTTTATTTCCACTGTTATAATTGTTCTTTGGTAATCTTAGTATAAATGTGAAAAAAATTGAAGTGCACCAAAAGACAACTTGTGGTAGGGACCTGAAACTGCAGCCTTCGAATGACATGCTATTGGATTGGTGCAACTTATTTTCGTTTACTTTACCTTTCTTCAGACCTTTTGGGCAATTACTACGTTACACACAAAACAATACAATTAAGCTCCCGTACAACCTCATTTTCTTCATTATGTGCTGCTTTCCAACGAAGTTGTGTTAACCAAAGCAACGATCTGAAATTCCCTACTCTGTTGTGTTGCAAGAGCAGACGGCAACCATATAAGGTGCGTCGCCTGCTACTTACTTTTTTTTTTCCCTTTTATGATATAGCTTTGTTGGCGTCTTTCGACGCGGCATCATTTTTCGTTCCCGGCTTGCCGGGTTTTGCATATTCAACGGATGATAAGCGAGCTACCGTGCGTGTAGGCGCGTGAATTCTGTGAGCTAGCGGGGTATATGTAATGGTACTCGTTTATTATTGTTTATCTTCTTTTTCTACCCACTGTAGGTGATAAGATAAGCGTACTGTGACGGTTTCGCTACAACGGCCTTTTTGACTCTATATAGGAGTTGGGAATGATTCATAAGAGGGAAAGGAGAATTACTGTAAGAAAGTAAGAAAGAGGAAAAACGAAAGTGGTGCTATTTCATGATGGGAATCTGACACAAAAGTTTTCCATAGCTGCTCCCCCTGCTCCGCGTCCTTGCATCGGTCCTTCTCATTCACTATTCCCTTGCCCGTATACCTGCTAAATTCTGCAAGGGTATGTCAGTGCTTTACCCTCTCTCCCCCTTTCCCTCCTCATCCTCTCTCCCCTATCCCACTTCTGTTTATGCGATGGTTCTCCAAAGGTTCACGCTCTCTCCTGCTCCTTTCTGTTCTCACTCTCCTTGCCCGTATACTTTCTAAAGTAGACGATACAAGGCTATGACTCGTCCTGCTCTCTCTCATTTCCCCTCTTCCTCACCCTTGTATCATTACCACTTCTTGCTATATCACAAATGGTAGTCCTGTGGCTCACCCTCTCACTTGCTCCTTTACCCTCCTCACTCACTTTCCTGGCCCGTATACTTTCTAAAGTATAGGTGATACAAGGCTATGACAGTGGTTTTCCCTCCCTTCTTCTTTCCCTCCCCAATCCCACCCCCTTGCTATACCTTGCTTGCTAGGCGCTGCTTCGCACATGTCCGCTTTCTGTGGAACATACCTGCCTAGTTTTAACGCGATAGTGTTAAAAGAGCGCGTTTCGCATAAATTTCGGCATCGGCGGTTGTGAGCGGGAAATCGTCATTTTGTGCCAGACCGTAAAAGCGAGAAACGTGCCACAAAATAAATGATAAAAAATTCTCGGTGTTAGAAGGGATCGAACGTGGGTCGTTCGCGTAGCAAGCCGATGTTCTACCACACAGGCACGCATCTTTTTTTTTTAACATGATATTTATTAGAGTGCGTTTATAGTACAGAGTATTGATTAATATGTGGGGTTTAACATCTTAAAACCACCGTATGATTATGAGAGACGCCGTAGTGGAGGGCTCCGGAAATTTCGACCACCTGGTGTTCTTTAACGTTCAACCAAATCTGAGCACACGGGCCTACAACATTTCCGCCTCCATCGGAAATGCAGCCGCCACAGCCGGGATTCGATCCCGCGACCTGCGGGTCAGCAGCCGAGTACCTTGGCCACTACACCACTGCGGCCGGGCGGTACAGAGCATTGCATATAGTTGCACTGTTGCAGTTCTATGCTTTACAAACAGACGCAGCAGAGTGACTTTTTGGGCGAGTTGGTTCAATCTTAACGCGCTTATGGCGCGAAAAAAAAAAATGAGAAAGAACGATAAGCGCAAGCTATCAACAGTATCAACAGTAGTTGATAGCTTGCGCTTGTCCGTCTTTCGTGTTTTTTTTTTGCACCATACGCTTGTTAAAAACAGATGCGTCCTGTATACATGCTTCGCAATACAACAAGAAATATTGAAGTATATAATAATACGTGGTACAAGCATACACGGCCAGAGGGCGTCAGAACATCGGATTATCATAACGACTGCGTGGTTTAAAGCCAGTCACCCACTACAAAAGACACACACGCTACTGCGCCTGTACCCTCAAGGTCACGTAGAGGGTGCATAGCAAGTTTTAAACGATTTCATTCACTAAGTGTTCAAGTGCGCACTATGATAGGGAGGTCGCTATTGCGTTCATCTTTTAAAGTCGGAGCTAAAGGGTTGCCTTTTTCTTTCTATCTAGGACACCGACTTTACTCAGAGCTTATAAAGGTACACTAAAGGAAAAACCATGACTCGCTTTAAATTGACTAACTGCATTGTGAGAACTCTAATATCGTAAGTTGATTATTAGCGGAGAACGTCACGTTGAAGTTTCATTTTCAATTTTCGCGCCGAAATCTTTGCGCGTGACGTCAAAAATTTTCGGAATGCATTTTTTCCCCCAATTTCGCGACATTGACGCGATGAAATGTTTCAGGAACTTCTTATGTTACGTCTGTGGCACCTACAGATTGCAATTGTTTTGATTTATATCGATTGGAAGCTTCGTGGAACCCAGTAGACGCGTTTAATATCTGTGACGTCACAGTATTTGGTGCGGGAATCTGAAGGTGGCGCCTTTTCCGAGGGTGCCTCGACGTGCGCGTGCCTCCGCTCCCGGAGGAGCATGCCAAGAAACCCCACGTTGTTTTTTCGTGCGTTTTTTTCCCTTACCAATGGTTGTTTCGCGGTGTGAGTGATTATTTTGGGATTGTGGAATTCTACTTTACTAATGGGCGAAAGATCGTATTGCCCTTAAGAGTCCCTTCAAATGACTCTGCTGTCAAAAATAAAATGTGAGCTTACTCGCATTTTTTTTTGTGGACCCAAATAAAGTTGTTTCACTAGCTGACTCACTCTTATTCCATCTTGAAGGTCCTCCTCTTTCCTTCACCCATTTGTGCCACACACAAGTGATGAGGGGAATCACCTTCTTCCAGATGTTGTCACCATCGAAGATACTAACCAATTTAAAGTAGCTGCACGTGGTATCTCTCTCCAAGTTTTGTTTTTCTTTTAAAATAGGCAACGCCATTTATACTTGTAACATGCGTCTATCTTCATTGATACACTGAATTTCGACATTCGTTTATACTTAACGTATCTTGTATATTGTTTAGTTTTTTGTGCCGCTATTATTTGTTTTACTACTTGTAATCTATTCAAAATGTACTTGGGAATTGTTGGGAGTTCTTTTTCTGCATTTCTTGTTCCGTTGTCTAGTGATCTTTTTTGAACTATACTTCCAATTTTCTGTATTTTGTGCCCCTCCCCGTAACGCCATTGACCCTGAGGGTATTCTAAATAAATAAATAAATAAATAAATAAATAAATAAATAAATAAATAAATAAATAAATAAATACCAGCGTTTACTGAGTTTCACACCTTCCCGAAGCCGTCTCTGTATACAGGAGACTTGTGTGGTGGAGTAAACTTAGCCTCGAAGATTGGTATCGCTACCCTTATAACACAAAGCGATGCCAAGGTTCCCCGAAGGAAAGTTAATTGCGTGCAGTGCGGGGACCGGCTGTCTGTTCGAAAACGCAGAACGAAGAGAGGACGAAAGGCGGGAAAGGGTTACGGCGCATTAGCGCCAAAAAACACGTTTAATTACGGCTGAGTGCTCCGACAGTTAGCGTCGCCTCGGCCTGCCCGGCCGACGCGCAGGTGGTGTGGAAAGCGGAACCACGCCGAGCACTGCGCATAATGGATCGAATGTACTACGGCGCTGTTAAAACTTGAGCGTCGCAGCGAAGAAAAGAAATGAAAGCAAAAAAGGTTTCAGTAGGTGCGCTTGGCTTCGTGCGTGCATGGGCGCCAGACACATCGCGTCCGTAGCTGACGCCATAGACTGCAGCTTTACATAGTCTTTATTCGGATACCTTTACGCAGAAATTTTGGTATGTACGTTGGTATGTATGTATGTATGTATGTATGTATGTATGTATGTATGTATGTATGTATGTATGTATGTACGTATGTATGTATGTATGTATGTATGTATGTATGTATGTATGTATGTATGTATGTATGTATGTATGTATGTATGTATGTATGTATGCAAAAGAATGCCGGCGGAAAACTGTCGTCTTTCGACGACATTGTCTTTCTTTCTTTTTGTAAACGAAGAAGAAGAACCAAATTTCATTTTGAGAAAAGGAGCAGTAAAGGGGTGCTCAGGAGCATGTTGGCCAAGCCCAATGCCTAACGTGACTCAGAAGTGCTAATTGCACCTCTGGGTCCGAGCTGGCAAGTTTTGCCTCTCACTGCTCCGAACTAGTTGCAATGGTGTTGCCTAAAAAAAAGATCTCAAATTATGTGACTTTCGGTCACACTCCCAATAGATGTGATACAATGTTGGCGAACTGTTGCACCACGGACAAGCGTCGCGATATAACGAGGGATATATTTTGCTGAGCCGCGATGAATTTGAAAAGACTCCTCCCGTCTGCGCCTTGCGGAGATGCGTGATGTCTTCCCCTTCAAGCGATTGAAGCTTTTTGTGAATTGCTGCTATTCACCGCGGTGGTCTAGGGGTTACGACCTTCGACTGCTGACTCGAATAGGGGGCCTTCACGTGCGCACCGCCTCTGTTAAGCGGAGGCGGTGCGCACATGAAGGCTCCCCTGACCCGAAGGACGCGGGATCGAATCCCAGCCGTGGCGGCTCCCATTTCGATAAAGGCTAAATGCCAAAGGCCCGTTTACCGTGCGATACTAGTGTACGTTCAAAAGCACCAGATGGTTGAAATTTCCGGAAGCCTCCACGAAGGCATCCATCATAATAGTTTTGGGAGCTGAAACCCCATCAGTTATTATTTGACAGCCTTTGCCCAGTTACCCTGTACGTCGCTTGTGCAGATACGTTTACAGCGAAAACTTTTATGAGATCAAAACTCGGGTCACGCGTGGCGCTGTAGTTGTCCGCCGCCGCAGGTGTCTGTAACCTCTATCGCGAAATAAGGAAGAAAAAAAACCTAGTAGTAAGGACATAGTGGGGCTCAAACCCGGGTTCACTGCGTGCCAGCCCAGTATTCTGCCACAGAGCGACGCCGGTGATTTGGACTTGTTCGCAAACTTGCCTTAGACAGACTTAATGTCGGGAAAGGAATCGCGTTAACATTAGTAATTAAGCGTTTTGCAACAGCAAAACAACAGCGAGGTGTTACACAATGCGAATAGCGTAACGAGTGGCTCGTCCAATGCTCCGACCTATTACAAAAGCCTGATTTCGATGACCTATTAACTTTGGTGCATACCTACTTCAGGCATAATTCTTCATCGTCGTCAGCCAATGCATAAACGAGTGGCACAAAATTCCTTGCAAGTGTTAGGTGGATACAAGGCTTCTCAGAAGAATGACGCAAAATAGCATAGCGAACGCTGTTCTACTACCCAGAAATTATGCCCCGTCGCGGTTGTCTAGTGCCTAAGGTACTCGGCTGCTGACTCGCAGGTCGCAGGATTGAATCCCGGCTGCGGCGGCTGCATTTCCGATGGAGGCGGAAATGTTGTAGGCCTGTGTACTCAGATTTGGGTGGACGTCAAAAAACCCCAGGTGGTCGAAATTTCCGGAGCCCTCCACTACGGCGTCTCTCATAATCATATTGTGGTTTCGGGACGTTAAAACCCACAAATCGATCAAATCAATTACTCAGAAATTATTACTATTGTTAATGCCGTAGTGGATACCCAGCAAGTGTTCTTGCAGCACGTTACCCCATAAGCATTTAAAAAAGGCTCTGAAAGCCCGCTTTTCTAGCTTTCACTTTGACTGTGCTGCGCCTTGGGCACAGGCCCGGCGTTTCTTTTTTTTTTTTTTAGCGCTCGTTCTGCAAACTTCGTTGTACTAGAACACTCTTGAAGCAAAGCGTTCTTTTCATTTTATCTCTCCTGCCGCTCGTCAATCATCCTCCTCTTTTATGGAACACTCGTGTAACACGCCGTTTTTATCTTCGAGTAATCTAGAACACAGCTGTTGGGTTTTTCTTACTTGTGCGCATGGCAGGGAAAGAATTGCTCAATTGTCGTTTGCACGCACATATAGAATAGGCGTGCCCTGTTTCCCTGCAAATGCGCCTATATATATGCTCGCAAATTTACAGACGCGATTCGAACGACAGCACCCAGAAAGGATGCTGGGTTCCGGCTACGCATATCACATCAAAAGGAAAGGAATAATACATCTACAAAAAAAAAAAGATACGGGAAAATAAACGGCAGAACCAAGCGCTAGCGCCAGTTGGAAAGAGCGGCGGAAAACAGCATATCGTTGTTTTTTTATTATGAAAATGCAATGAAATAAAAATATTTTTATTTGTTTAGTTGTTTTTTTAATGGCAGAATTGGAACGCGTGAACAAATAAAAATTGGTGCACAAGCTGGGTTATGTTTGCTGCGAAGCGCCACCACGAAAAGACTGTAGGCGTTTTCCGGTTACAGTGCACGCATTTTCATGGAGCAACCTCTAGAATCCTTTGTACTGGTGAACTTTCAAAATACTATCAAAATTTTTGTTGTTTTTATGCCTTTTTGGTATGTGAAATTTAATGATTTCAAATGAGATCGGAAGTCTTGTGAAATGAATAAATAATTGAATGATATATATATATATATATATATATATATATATATATATATATATATATATATATATATATATATATATATACACAGTAGTGCATACCTAAGGGCTCCTTTTTCCGTGTTTTGACACAATATAATGTGATATAACTGACAATAATGCCAAGGAATGCATAGGGGAAGTTATTAATACCCATGTAAAGTATATAAGAATAAAGAAAAGTGGGTGAAAAAAGAACTTGCCATGAGCAGGAATTGAACCTACGACCTCCGAATAACGCGTTCGGTGCTCTCTCTCTCTCATTATATATATATATATATATATATATATATATATATATATATATATATATATATATATATATATATATTGTAACGGGGTTTATTTGCAGCGCAGAACGCAGAAAGCGAAGCAGTCAGCAGCGTCCGGCCAAGCGCAGCAAGCACGAGCTTATGCTGATGGCGATGCCCCTGATGCGCCGAGAAATGCCGCTGAAGCTCCTCTTCTTCACTACAATCGCCCTCCGCACAAAAAGACGCCATCCTGGCGGATTAGGGAGAAGAAACGACTAATGGGTCGTAATATGGCTTGAGACGAGAGACGTGGACAGTGTCGCGGCCGCGGTAGCGTAGGTCTGTGGATGGGATGATGGGCTCCACGATATAGTTGACGAGTGACGTTTGCTCTACAACGCGGTATGGCCCGATGTATTTGGGAAGAAGTTTTGCGGAGCGGCCAGGCGCGGTAGCAGGTGCCCGAAGCCATACTAATGAACCAGGTGGAAAGTTCGGAGCCGAACGGTCCCCAGTCTGGCGGGATTGCTGCTGCCACTGGTCCTCGGTAGAAAAAGAGCGGGCAAGCTGGCGGCATTCTTCAGCATGTCGGGCAGCTTCGGACAGAGTTGTACTTTCGGACTCATAAGGTTTATATGGAAGAATAGTGTCTACTGTATTTGAAGGTTCTCGTCCGTACAAAAGAAAGTATGGCGAAAACCCAGTAGTAGCTTGTACGGCAGTATTATACGCGTAGGTGACGAACGGGAGAACTTGGTCCCAATTTGAATGATTAGAGGCGACGTACATCGACAGCATACTTCCAAGAGTACGGTTGAAGCGCTCCGTCATGCCATTCGTTTGAGGGTGGTACGCTGTACTTGTGCGGTGCACGATTCGGCATTCGTTGAGTAATGCCTTCAAGGCGTCAGAAAGGAAGGCACGGCCTCTGTCACTTAAGAGCTCGCGAGGGGCCCCATGACGCAGAGTGAAACGTTGCAACAGAAACGTTCCAACGTCACGGGCTGTGGCAGTCGGCAGCGCGGCTGTTTCGGCATAGCGTGTCAGATGGTCTATCGCAACAATAATCCAGCGATTACCAGCTAGAGTTGATGGTAGTGGTCCGTAAATGTCAATGCCGACGCGATCAAAAGGTCGACTAGGACAAGGAAGAGGTTGTGACGGGTAGACTTGCCCGGGAGGTAACTTTTGTCGTTGGCACTGAGCACACGAGCGAATGAACTTTCGCACGTAGTTATACATGCCACGCCAATAATATCTGAGTCGAAGCCTAGCGTATGTCTTGAAGAGGCCTGCGTGGGCGCACTGTGGGTCCGCGTGAAAAGCTTCGCAGATGGCAGCTCGAAGATGGCGGGGTATCACAAGGAGACACTTGCGACCGTCAGAAAGGTAGTTGCGTCGATAAAGAAGATCATCCCTTAGGCAAAAGTTGCTAGCCTGGCGGCGGAGAGCGCGAGACGGCGAAGGAGTGAGAGGATCAGAAAGAATGCTTATGAGGCCACTGATCCAGGGATCCTTTCGTTGTTCCACCGTCATGTTGCGCAAGGCGGATGACGCAAGTGCAGGCTCGAGAGAAGAGAGGCAAACACCTTCATCCGATATGGGTGAGCGAGAAAGGGCGTCGGCGTCCGTGTGCTTACGACCAGATCTGTAAATAACGCGGATGTCGTATTCCTGAAGTTTGAGCGCCCAGCGAGCAAGTCGTCCGGAAGGGTCTTTAAGTGTGGATAGCCAACAAAGGGCGTGGTGGTCAGTGACGACGTCGAATGCGTGACCATACAGGTAGGGGCGAAATTTTCCAAGGGCCCAAATAATAGCTAAACACTCTTTCTCGGTCACGGAGTAGTTAGCCTCGGCTTTCGTCAAAGTACGGCTTGCGTAGGCGACGACATATTCATCAAACCCTGCCTTTCGTTGCGCGAGCACAGCGCCAAGTCCAACACCGCTGGCATCAGTATGAACCTCCGTGGGAGCGGCAGGATCGTAGTGGCGGAGGATGGGTGGTGAAGTCAGCAGGTGGCGTAATTTGGTGAATGCATCGTCGCATGCTGGTGACCAGGTGGAAAGGTCCTTGTCGCCGCTAAGAAGGTCCGTAAGGGGCGCACATATGGAAGCAAAATTTCTAATAAAGCGTCGGAAGTATGACGACAAGCCGACAAAGCTTCTAAGTTCCTTCAAGTTTTTTGGCTTCGGAAAATCGGCGACTGCTCGAAGCTTGGCGGGGTCGGGAAGTATGCCGTCCCGCGATACGACGTGGCCAAGAATGGTGAGCTGCCGAGCACCAAAACGACACTTCTTGAGGTTGAGTTGAAGGCCGGCGTCGGTGAGACGTGTGAGGACGTGCTCGAGACGATTTAAATGGGTGTCGAAATCGGTGGAAAAGACAACTACGTCATCGAGGTAGCATAAACATGTGTTCCACTTGAGGCCTCGTAAAATAGCGTCCATCATTCTTTCAAAAGTGGCTGGAGCGTTACAAAGGCCGAAAGGCATAACGGTAAACTCGTATAACCCATCAGGTGTGACAAATGCTGTTTTCGGTCGGTCAGATGCTTCCATAGGAACTTGCCAGTATCCAGACCGTAAATCCAGCGAAGAAAAATATTCTGCTCCCTGCAAACAGTCAAGGGCGTCGTCTATTCGAGGTAACGGGTAAACGTCCTTGCGGGTGATCTTGTTTAAACGTCGATAATCCACACAGAACCGAATGGAGCCGTCCTTCTTCTTAACAAGAACGACCGGTGACGCCCAGGGACTGTTAGAAGGCTGTACAATACCCCGCTGGAGCATGTCAGCAACCTGGTCGTCAATAACACGGCGCTCCGACGCTGAGACTCGGTAGGGGCGCTGCCGTAGAGGCGTATGGCTTCCTGTGTCAATCTTGTGAGATATGTTCGATGTGCGACTGAGGCCAGAAGCGTGGCTGTCAAAAGAAGTACGAAACTTTTGCAGCAAGTTCACTAACTGGCTTCGTTCTGACGAAGACGTTGCGACATCGATGGAGCGGTGGAAAGCGTCAAGGAGTGACTGGTCAACAACAGAGTCAGAAATGAGTGCGCTGAGGTCCGTAGAAAGTAAACTAGATGGAGCGTCAAAATGTGACGGGCGTCGATCGGATGCACGTGACCGAGACATTCACCAAGAATAAAGGTAAAGGCCCTTCTAGCGTATTGTACACGAGCATCTTCGTGACGCCATGGTGGAGAGTAAGGAGAGCAATGGGCAGTGGAGAACACTTCCGTTGAATGAACAGGGCAGAGGGCGTAAATACAACATCACCGTCGGAAATAGCGTCACACGACACAGTCACCAGCAGAGAAGAGCGCGGTGGTACGGTGGTGTCGTCGGAAACAAACAGTTTATAACCCGGCAGGGAGGCTTCGACAGCGTCAACATCAGGAAGTGCAGATAGCTCAAGTTCAGCGCGACAGCAGTCAATGACGGCATTATTATTCGCAAGGAAGTCCCAGCCGAGTATCATGTCATGGGAACACGAGGGCAGCACTACGAATTCGACAATATACACAATCCCTTCGATGACGACTCGTGTGGTGCAGGCTGCGAGAGGTGTTACACTTTCTGCGTTAGCCGTTCTAAGAGAGAGGCCGGATAATGGTGTCAGAACTTTGCGGAGTTTGCGGCACAGGTTCATGGACAGGACGGATAGAGCGGCTCCCGTGTCAACAAGCGCCATGACGACGATACCATCGACTGACACTTCAACGACGTTAGCTGGACAGGGGCGAGGACTTGTGCATGGCGACGGGGAC
The DNA here is from genome assembly GCF_013339725.1 of Rhipicephalus microplus. Lineage (NCBI taxonomy): Eukaryota > Metazoa > Arthropoda > Arachnida > Ixodida > Ixodidae > Rhipicephalus > Rhipicephalus microplus. Next base: position 121,887,122 of record NC_051167.1, read on the forward strand.
GCAGTTCGTGCCTCGGGAACTGCGGCCGTTAGTTTTCCTGGTCGGTGGGTCCGGAACGGCGACGCATAGGGGAAAGCGAACGTCGACGTGGAGATGGGGAGCGGCGGGTCGGGCCGTGTGGACGATCAGAAGGAAAGGAAGAGGAAGGAGGGCTTGAAGGCGTAGACGAAAACTGAGGGTCGAAAGAGGGCATTCGTCGAATGTTCTGGGCAGCCTGGCGACGACGACAATAACGTGCCACGTGGCCAACACCACCACAAGAAAAACATATGGGACGGTTGTCGTAGGTCCGCCATTGGTCGGAGTAGACTCCGACTTGCGGCTGGGGGGCAGAAAACTGCGGCCGAGGTGGTATCTGCATAGGCGGCGGTGAATAGGTCGGCGGTGAATAGGTCGGCGGTGAATAGGTCGGCGGCGAAAAGGGCGGCGGCGAATACATAGGCGCTGACTGGAACGCAGGCTGTCGAGGTCGAGCAACGGCTTCGGCGTACGTGAGAGGTGCGGCGACTGGGGGAGGTTCACGGGCGGGAGGAAGAACTTGTGCGACCTGGTCTTGAATGAAGTCGTGGAGTGTAGACGGCGATCTGCGTGGTTGATCGGGTACACAGGACATCAAAGAGAGCTGACGAGCGACCTCAGCGCGGATGAACTCTTGGATCTTGGAGAGAAGAGGGGCATGGTCTTCTCCTATGCCAAGGGTTGAAAGGCTGGACGAAGAGTCGTCGAGCACCGAGGGACGTCGGGTGGAAAGACGTTGCCTGCGCAACTCGTCAAAACTCTGGCATAACTCGGTTAGTTCTAGGACAGTGCGAGGACTCTTTGAAAGCAACATTTGGAAAGCGTCGTCCTCAATGCCCTTCATGATATGCTTGATCTTAAGCTCTTCGGACATTGACTCGTTCACTCGCTTGCAAAGGTCCAGAACGTCCTCAATATAGCTTGTGAAATTCTCACCAAGCTGCTGGGACCGAGTATGTAAACGTTGTTCCGCACGGCGTTTGCGTACCTCAGGCCGCCCGAAAACTTGTGTGAGGCTCGTTTTGAAGGCCGACCATGTAGGGAGTTCCGCTTCGTGGTTTATAAACCACAGCTTGGCCACGTCCGACAGGTAGAAAGAGACGTAGGCCAACTTGGCGGTGTCATCCCATTTGTTGTGAGTACTCACTCGCTCGTACATTGAAATCCAGTCGTCAACGTCCTTGTCTTCTGTGCCTGAGAAGACAGGGGGATCTCGCAGACGCAGAGAACCGGCGCAGAGAACGGTAGGCGGTGCCGGTGGAGGAGATGGAGCGGCGCTTGCGTCGGTAGGCATAATGGATGGTAAAGTGCGATTCCGAAGCTCCAGGGTGATCGAAACCCAGCAGAATCCACCACTTGTAACGGGGTTTATTTGCAGCGCAGAACGCAGAAAGCGAAGCAGTCAGCAGCGTCCGGCCAAGCGCAGCAAGCACGAGCTTATGCTGATGGCGATGCCCCTGATGCGCCGAGAAATGCCGCTGAAGCTCCTCTTCTTCACTACAATATATATATATATATATATATATATATATATATATATTATATATATATATATATATATATATATATATATATGTGTGTGTGTGTGTGTGTGTGTGTGTGTGTGTGTGTGTGTGTGTTTGTGTAGCAGGGCTTTCGGCCTTGTTGAGATCATTGAATTTCACATACCGAAAAAGCGTAAAGAAGTCAACAAAACAAAATGAATGTTAATGGTACAATCGAAATTCATCGGCACAAAGGATCCTAGAGGCTGCTCCGTGAAAATGCGTGCATTGTAACCGGAAAACGCTTACAGTCCTTCTTGATGGTGGCGCACAGTAGCAAACATAACCCAGTTTGTGCATCAATTTTTATTTCTTCACGCGTTCCAATTAGAAGTGAAAAACAACAAAGCAAAGCAAACATTTTATTTCATTGCATTTTCATTTAAAAAAAAATGTTGTTTTCCGCCCCTTTTCCTGCTGGCGCTGGCGGTTGGTTCTGCCTTTCGCATTCCCGTACCTTTTTTTTTTGTTTTTCTAGGTTTATTATTCTCTCCTTTTGACGCGATATACGGAGCCGGAACCCAGCGTCCTTTCCGGCTGCTGTCCTTCGCATCGCGTTGTAAATTTACGAGTCCCGCTGCCATTTCGAAATATGCGAAAGCACGTGTGCAAGTTATGACACCCCTGTTGCGCCTTTGGGTAGCGTGGTGCGGACTCGGGCCATCCGAGTCCCCGGAGAGGACGAGTAGAGAAGCCGGAGAAGGAGAAAAAAATGTTTATATACAGTATTTACATGGTAGCGTGGTACAACATGAAAAGAGAATCACCCACGAGCGCCTCTGCGCTAGCGTTTTTATACATCGTCCGCCTTCCCAAGATCCCTTGCAAAGATAATTTATGCGCAGGATACTCCAATGAGATCGTCGTCTTCCTCTCCGGCCCCGAAGAGGGAAAGCCAAACACCGCCTCCCTCTGAACCTAGGAAAGGGGGCAAGGCATGCCCAGTTCGCTGTTTGGTGAGGGAGACCCCACGCGCCAGCGTGGCACCACAGTGAGATGACGTGGAATCCCATGCGCAAAGTCGCTCCCTGATGCAGCCAGGTTGACTCAAGCAAGGCAGAATACCCCGTACAGCTGCTGGGTCGACGCTGCTTCGGAGTGTTGCTCTCGGCGGCTGACAAAAGCTTGGCCAACGACTTTTGTGTCAAGAGGAGCCGGCGACGTGGTTTTTCCCGATTGTCCGCGTCCGTCGCCGTCCCGGTGCAGGGTTGACTCATCAACAGCTGCCAGGTGCCAGCAGGCCGCGAAGACCACGTGGAACTGGGCGAGGCACAACAGCACCCCCGCCGCCAGATGATACATCGGGAGGTCGAGTTGTTCCATGCAGCTCGGCCGGGTCGATGTCGGCGACGTTCCGGCAAGGCTCTTGCTTTCTCGAAGGGCCTGGTCAAACTGGAATGCTCCAAGAGCTGGCCTCTGCGCCCCGCTTCGGTGAAAAGTGGGTGACAAGCTCCAAGAAACGACCTTTGTCAGCCACACACAATGCGACAAGCACCGCGTGCACGCCACTCTCATCGCCAGGCCTCAGATTTTACAAAGCAAACATCTTATCTTAATAACTTAAGCTCAAGGAAACAATGTGCATACCAATCGGGACAAGTGTCCAGTAACTCTTTCATACGTAATTCCATTTGGAATCGAGATAACATTATAATCAAGCTAAACAAGCAAACTGTAGAGCTCGGGACAACGAGGGAGTCAGTAAAAAATTTCTCTATGCCCTCACTGTAACACATTGAAAAAAAAAAGTACACATTAACTAGGTAAAGGTAAACAAAAAAAATCAACAAACCTTCCTCGTCTTTTGACGAGTCAAAACGCTCGACTTAGGGCGTCTGCATTTGTAGAAGGCCACCTCTCTTGTAGCGCACCTCGAAATTGTGCTGCTGCAGTGCTATGCTCCATCTGAGCAAACGACCATTCTTAGGTGACATTTGGTGTAACCAGGTTAGTGGAGAGTGATCAGTTTCTATAATAAACTTAGAGCCAGCAACATAGCAGCCTAGTTTTCGTACGGCCCAAACAATGCAAGCACATTCTTTTTCCGAGTGCTATAAGCCTCTTCCCTGCTGCTCAATTTGCGACTCAAATACAAAACCGGCCGCTCCTCTCCACTCTGGTCCGTCTGACATAGCACTGCTCCTAAACCGCGTTCGCTTGCATCACACTGAATAGTGAAAGGTTTTGCAAAATCCGGTGCCCTCAAGACGGGTTTCTCACTCAATGCGTGCTTCAGCTTCTGAAAAGCGTCTTCCTTTTTAGAGTCCCATTGAATGTTCACAGGTTCGGTCTTGCGTAAACTATCTGTCAAAGGGCTGGCAATCTCGGAGTAATTCGGGACGTAATGCTGATAGTAACCTGTGAGGCCGAGGAATGCTCTCATCTCGGTCTTAGTGCTGGGACGACGATAACCGACCACCGCGGCTACCTTGAGTTCGGGACGGTCGACGACGCCCATTTCCTACAATGTGCCCTAAATAGCTTACTTCAGCACAGCCCAAATGACATTTCTCTCTCTTTACCGTAAGACCTGCATTTTTGACCCGTTCCAAAACCATCCGAAGGTGTTCAACATGGTCTTCCCATTTGTCCGAAAATATCGCCACATCGTCTAGGTAAGGCAGCGCAAATTTCTCGAGCCCGTGGAGAACCTTATCCATCAGGCGGCTGAAACAATACGGCGCGTTCTTGAGCCCAAAGCTCATCATCAAAGGACGAAAAGTGCCCAGGGGTGAGATAAAAGCAGCGTATCGACTCGCGCGCTCTGTCAAAGGGATCTGCCAATACCCCCTAACAAGGTCTAACGTAGAAATGTATTTCGCCTTAGACACTGTCTCTACCCTCTCTTCAATTTTAGGAATAGGGTAAGTCTGGTCGACTGTTTACAGAGTTCAGGCGGCGATAGTCCACGCATGGCCTTGGATCACGGCCCGGAATCTCAACCAAAATCAAAGGCGAGGTGAAATCACTGTCTGCTTCGATGATAACACCTAGGTCGATCATGCGGCGAATTTCGGCCTCTAGTATCTCTCTCTGTCTAGGTGACACCCGATACGGCTTACAGCTGATCGGCTTGTTAACCGTCAGCTCAATGTCGTGCTTAATCACATCCGTTTTGCACTGGCTTCTCGGAGAAAACGGTAGCGAATTCCTGTACTAAAAGCTCTAAATCTTCCTCTTGAGCCTTACTTAGGGTGTTCCCTGTGTCTACCCTATCGGACAATGTGCTGCTGACCGTGCCATCGGAAAGACAAAGGATTTCCGCGCCCTCATCCCAGGAACATTGAGTGCAAGGTTTACTACTGCTTTTCGTCGCATGTAGGGTTTCATTAGGTTACTGTGATACACTTGGGGGCATTTCCGGCCCCACTTTACCTCGTAGTTGGTGTCTGAAAGCACTGACAACACTGTCGCTGGTCCCTCCCATTGTACGTCCAGCTTGTTTTTTCTTGAAGGGCACAACAGCATCACCTCATCGCCCACTCTAAAGACTCGCTTTCGAGCTGACTTATCGTACGGGCCTTGGAAAGCGCCTGTGCTGCGCGCATGTTGCTCTCCACCACTTCGCGTGTAGTCCCAGTCGCCCCAATAAATCCAGTACATAGGAAACCACATTAGGGTCCTCCCATATCCAGTCCATGACTCTCGTATCAGTGCAGCGGACCTCTCAAGTTCCTGCCGTAGACAAGTTCAGCCGGACTAAAACCCGTACTCTCGTGTGGGGCCGACCTCAGAGAAAACATCGCCGCTGGTATACCCCCTCCCAGTCACTTTTATGCTCAAAGCACAAAGCTCGCAAAACGCGTTTCATGACCGAGTGCATGCGTTCCACAGGGTTCGACTGTGGATGGTGAATAGAGCTATGCGCGATTTTATCCCGCAGCGTTCTAGGAATGTAGTCGTAAGGCAGCTTGTGAACACACTTCCGTTGTCACACTGTATCTCCGAGGGAAAAACCCACCGAGAAAAAATAGACAACAATGCGTCCACCACGCATACTGAACTCAACTCTTTCAGTGCGATTGCCTCCGGGAACTTGGTGGCAACGCACAGCGCGGTCAGGACGTACCGATATCCTGAGTTAGATGGAGGCAGAGGCCCCACGATGTCAATCACGAGCCGACGGAAGGGTTCTGTGATTATTGGCACTAGTTTCATTGGTGCCTTCCATTGTCTGTTGATTTCCTATCCGCTGACAAGTGTCGCATTCACGGACAAACATCTCTACATCCTTCCAGCACCCGGGCCAGTAGAACTCCTGAGCCAGCTTAGCTTCGTTTTCTTTATACCTAAGTGGCCCGCCCAGGCGTTGCTGTGGGCCAGGTCGAGAATGTTCCGCCGGTATTTTAGTGGAACTACCACTTGGTTGTAGACCCGCCCTTAGCGTTCTCATACCTGCGATGCAACACCTCGTTTGGGTGTAGAACGAAACGTTCTTTCTAGAGTTACCTTCCTTATGTATGGCATCTAGCAGCATAGAGAGGGCGAGATCCGCCTTTTGATCGACCACTAGCGTTGCACGGTCGGTTCTGGCTAGCTGACACCAACTGGTGGACGCTGGTGTTAACCCGAGCCTGTCACCAAGTCCTCGTTTTCCGGGCGTTAGAGATATTTCCCTCGCTGTTGCCGACCATAGCCCCCAGTTTCCGTCTCGACAACTCGCATGGCAGACTCATTTTCCGTCGCAACTACCTCAGGGTTTGTCCTACACTGCCCTCGACGTCTGTTCCCCAGAGGGTGAGCTGCTCAGCTATTTGCGTCAGCTCGCGCTCCTTCGAACGGGTAGGGCCATGCAGCTATTTCGGTGGCAAATGATTCTCCACGTGTTTTAACATTTCCTCACTTATTTGAAATAGGTAAGGGAAGTGCTCCGGAAGGTTGCTGAAATTGCTGCCTTCCGTACACAATTGGCCGAAAGGGGCCCTCGATTACAACCCTCGCTATCGGTAGGCAGACCTTGCTTTTCTGCCATTGCCGAATCCGGCACACTCTCCTATATAGTCTTCGGAAGATACCACTTGGAGCGCTACATCCATTGTGGCCGCCGAGTCCCTCAATACCCTACACATTCGGCCGTTCACTGAGAGTGTCCTCATGTAAGGCTTCAACAGCTTTAAGCTATCCTCTGACTCCTGATTTGTGGCAAATGCCATGTGCCTCTTACAGCTCCTGGCCCATGTGGCCCTTTTCTCCGCAGCTAGTACAAACAACTGGCGTCCGCGCTTCTAACGCATGCGCTATGTCACCCGGCGCCTTTGAACCTGATGAAGGTGCCGCCTTAGTCCCCTCACTGTCCTTTCCCTGCTGACTGTCTAATAACTTGGAATTCTCGGGTTTCCAGTTATTTCTTGCAAACCTCTTGCGTCCCTGGTTTCCCGACCAGCTTTCTACCTTTTCATTTTTTTCCGAAGTTCGTGGTGTACTGCGGAGACTACGGCGTGAGCAGTAATCTTCGGCGAGTTCTGCTGCCCTGTTCATGTCTACGTCTTTCATCCTATCCTGCACCCAAAGCCTTACCTCCTCGGGAATTCCCCGGTAAAACTGCTCAAGTACCATCAACTCAATGACCTTGTCATGGTTGCCATAGACTTGCGCGCTTTTGAGCCATTCTTCAAAGTTGGCTCTAATTTGGTAGGCATAGTCTGAATGAGATTCGTTGCCCCTCTTAGAGTGCCTGAACCGCAGGCGGAAAGCCTCTGTCGATAGGCGACATTTTCGTAGCAATGCAGCCTTTACCCTGTCATACACCTCGGAGTCCTCTTTATTCATTCTTGCGATAACATCGGTGGTATCTGCATAGGCGGCGGTGAATAGGTCGGCGGTGAATAGGTCGGCGGTGAATAGGTCGGCGGCGAAAAGGGCGGCGGCGAATACATAGGCCGCTGACTGGAACGCAGGCTGTCGAGGTCGAGCAACGGCTTCGGCGTACGTGAGAGGTGCGGCGACTGGGGGAGGTTCCACGGGCGGGAGGAAGAACTTGTGCGACCTGGTCTTGAATGAAGTCGTGGAGCTGTAGACGGCGATCTGCGTGGTTGATCGGGTACACAGGACATCAAGAGAGCTGACGAGCGACCTCAGCGCGGATGAACTCTTGGATCTTGGAGAGAAGAGGGGCCTGGTCTTCTCCTATGCCAAGGGTTGAAAGGCTGGACGAAGAGTCGTCGAGCACCGAGGGACGTCGGGTGGAAAGACGTGCCTGCGCAAATCGTCAAAACTCTGGCATAACTCGGTTAGTTCTAGGACAGTGCGAGGACTCTTGAAAGCAACATTTGGAAAGCGTCGTCCTCAATGCCCTTCATGATATGCTTGATCTTAAGCTCTTCGGACATTGACTCGTTCACTCGCTTGCAAAGGTCCAGAACGTCCTCAATATAGCTTGTGAAATTCTCACCAAGCTGCTGGGACCGAGTATGTAAGCGTTGTTCCGCACGGCGTTTGCGTACCTCAGGCCGCCCGAAAACTGTGTGAGGCTCGTTTTGAAGGCCGACCATGTAGGGAGTTCCGCTTCGTGGTTTATAAACCACAGCTTGGCCACGTCCGACAGGTAGAAAGAGACGTAGGCCAACTTGGCGGTGTCATCCCATTTGTTGTGAGTACTCACTCGCTCGTACATTGAATCCAGTCGTCAACGTCCTTGTCTTCTGTGCCTGAGAAGACAGGGGGATCTCGCAGACGCAGAGAACCGGCGCAGAGAACGGTAGGCGGTGCCGGTGGAGGAGATGGAGCGGCGCTTGCGTCGGTAGGCATACTGGATGGTAAAGTGCGATTCCGAAGCTCCAGGGTGATCGAAACCCAGCAGAATCCACCACTTGTAACGGGGTTTATTTGCAGCGCAGAACGCAGGAAAGCGAAGCAGTCAGCAGCGTCCCGGCCAAGCGCAGCAAGCACGAGCTTATGCTGATGGCGATGCCCCTGATGCGCCGAGAAATGCCGCTGAAGCTCCTCTTCTTCACTACAATATATATATATATATATATATATATATATATATATATATATATATATATATATATATATATATATATATGTGTGTGTGTGTGTGTGTGTGTGTGTGTGTGTGTGTGTGTTTGTGTAGCAGGGCTTTCGGCCTTGTTGAGATCATTGAATTTCACATACCGAAAAAGCGTAAAAAAGAAGTCAACAAAACAAAATGAATGTTAATGGTACAATCGAAATTCATCGGCACAAAGGATCCTAGAGGCTGCTCCGTGAAAATGCGTGCATTGTAACCGGAAAACGCTTACAGTCCTTCTCGATGGTGGCGCACAGTAGCAAACATAACCCAGTTTGTGCATCAATTTTTATTTCTTCACGCGTTCCAATTAGAAGTGAAAAACAACAAAGCAAAGCAAACATTTTATTTCATTGCATTTTCATTTAAAAAAAAATGTTGTTTTCCGCCCCTTTTCCTGCTGGCGCTGGCGGTTGGTTCTGCCTTTCGCATTCCCGTACCTTTTTTTTTTTGTTTTTCTAGGTTTATTATTCTCTCCTTTTGACGCGATATACGGAGCCGGAAACCCCAGCGTCCTTTCCGGCTGCTGTCCTTCGCATCGCGTTTGTAAATTACGAGTCCCGCTGCCATTTCGAAATATGCGAAAGCACGTGTGCAAGTTATGACACCCCTGTTGCGCCTTTGGGTAGCGTGGTGCGGACTCGGGCCATCCGAGTCCCCGGAGAGGACGAGTAGAGAAGCCGGAGAAGGAGAAAAAAATGTTTATATACAGTATTTACATGGTAGCGTGGTACAACATGAAAAGAGAATCACCCACGAGCGCCTCTGCGCTAGCGTTTTTTATACATCGTCCGCCTTCCCAAGATCCCTTGCAAAGAAAATTTATGCGCAGGATACTCCAATGAGATCGTCGTCTTCCTCTCCGGCCCCGAAGAGGGAAAGCCAAACACCGCCTCCCTCTGAACCTAGGAAAGGGGGCAAGGCATGCCCAGTTCGCTGTTTGGTGAGGGAGACCCCACGCGCCAGCGTGGCACCACAGTGAGATGACGTGGAATCCCATGCGCAAAGTCGCTCCCTGATGCAGCCAGGTGACTCAAGCAAGGCAGAATACCCCGTACAGCTGCTGGGTCGACGCTGCTTCGGAGTGTTGCTCTCGGCGGCTGACAAAAGCTTGGCCAACGACTTTTGTGTCAAGAGGAGCCGGCGACGTGGTTTTTCCCGATTGTCCGCGTCCGTCGCCGTCCCGGTGCAGGGTTGACTCATCAACAGCTGCCAGGTGCCAGCAGGCCGCGAAGACCACGTGGAACTTGGGCGAGGCACAACAGCACCCCCGCCGCCAGATGATACATCGGGAGGTCGAGTTGTTCCATGCAGCTCGGCCGGGTCGATGTCGGCGACGTTCCGGCAAGGCTCTTGCTTTCTCGAAGGGCTGGTCAAACTGGAATGCTCCAAGAGCTGGCCTCTGCGCCCCGCTTCGGTGAAAAGTGGGTGACAAGCTCCAAGAAACGACCTTTGTCAGCCACACACAATGCGACAAGCACCGCGTGCACGCCACTCTCATCGCCAGGCCTCAGATTTTACAAAGCAAACATCTTATCTTAATAACTTAAGCTCAAGGAAACAATGTGCATACCAATCGGGACAAGTGTCCAGTAACTCTTTCATACGTAATTCCATTTGGAATCGAGATAACATTATAATCAAGCTAAACAAGCAAACTGTAGAGCTCGGGACAACGAGGGAGTCAGTAAAAAATTTCTCTATGCCCTCACTGTAACACATTGAAAAAAAAAGTACACATTAACTAGGTAAAGGTAAACAAAAAAAAATCAAACAAACCTTCCTCGTCTTTTGACGAGTCAAAACGCTCGACTTAGGGCGTCTGCATTTGTATGAAGGCCACCTCTCTTGTAGCGCACCTCGAAATTGTGCTGCTGCAGTGCTATGCTCCATCTGAGCAAACGACCATTCTTAGGTGACATTTGGTGTAACCAGGTTAGTGGAGAGTGATCAGTTTCTATAATAAACTTAGAGCCAGCAACATAGCAGCCTAGTTTTCGTACGGCCCAAACAATGCAAGCACATTCTTTTTCCGAAGTGCTATAAGCCTCTTCCCTGCTGCTCAATTTGCGACTCAAATACAAAACCGGCCGCTCCTCTCCACTCTGGTCCGTCTGACATAGCACTGCTCCTAAACCGCGTTCGCTTGCATCACACTGAATAGTGAAAGGTTTTGCAAAATCCGGTGCCCTCAAGACGGGTTTCTCACTCAATGCGTGCTTCAGCTTCTGAAAAGCGTCTTCCTTTTTAGAGTCCCATTGAATGTTCACAGGTTCGGTCTTGCGTAAACTATCTGTCAAAGGGCTGGCAATCTCGGAGTAATTCGGGACGTAATGCTGATAGTAACCTGTGAGGCCGAGGAATGCTCTCATCTCGGTCTTAGTGCTGGGACGACGATAACCGACCACCGCGGCTACCTTGAGTTCGGACGGTCGACGACGCCCATTTCCTACAATGTGCCCTAAATAGCTTACTTCAGCACAGCCCAAATGACATTTCTCTCTCTTTACCGTAAGACCTGCATTTTTGACCCGTTCCAAAACCATCCGAAGGTGTTCAACATGGTCTTCCCATTTGTCCGAAAATATCGCCACATCGTCTAGGTAAGGCAGCGCAAATTTCTCGAGCCCGTGGAGAACCTTATCCATCAGGCGGCTGAAACAATACGGCGCGTTCTTGAGCCCAAAGCTCATCATCAAAGGACGAAAAGTGCCCAGGGGTGAGATAAAAGCAGCGTATCGACTCGCGCGCTCTGTCAAAGGGATCTGCCAATACCCCCTAACAAGGTCTAACGTAGAAATGTATTTCGCCTTAGACACTGTCTCTACCCTCTCTTCAATTTTAGGAATAGGGTAAGTCTGGTCGACTGTTACAGAGTTCAGGCGGCGATAGTCCACGCATGGCCTTGGATCACGGCCCGGAATCTCAACCAAAATCAAAGGCGAGGTGAAATCACTGTCTGCTTCGATGATAACACCTAGGTCGATCATGCGGCGAATTTCGGCCTCTAGTATCTCTCTCTGTCTAGGTGACACCCGATACGGCTTACAGCTGATCGGCTTGTTAACCGTCAGCTCAATGTCGTGCTTAATCACATCCGTTTTGCCTGGCTTCTCGGAGAAAACGGTAGCGAATTCCTGTACTAAAAGCTCTAAATCTTCCTCTTGAGCCTTACTTAGGGTGTTCCCTGTGTCTACCCTATCGGACAATGTGCTGCTGACCGTGCCATCGGAAAGACAAAGGATTTCCGCGCCCTCATCCTCAGGAACATTGAGTGCAAGGTTTACTACTGCTTTTCGTCGCATGTAGGGTTTCATTAGGTTACTGTGATACACTTTGGGGCATTTCCGGCCCCACTTTACCTCGTAGTTGGTGTCTGAAAGCACTGACAACACTGTCGCTGGTCCCTCCCATTGTACGTCCAGCTTGTTTTTCTTGAAGGGCACAACAGCATCACCTCATCGCCCACTCTAAAGACTCGCTTTCGAGCTGACTTATCGTAACGGGCCTTGGAAAGCGCCTGTGCTGCGCGCATGTTGCTCTCCACCACTTCGCGTGTAGTCCCCAGTCGCCCCAATAAATCCAGTACATAGGAAACCACATTAGGGTCCTCCCCATATCCAGTCCATGACTCTCGTATCAAGTGCAGCGGACCTCTCAAGTTCCTGCCGTAGACAAGTTCAGCCGGACTAAAACCCGTACTCTCGTGTGGGGCCGACCTCAGAGAAAACATCGCCGCTGGTATACACCCCTCCCAGTCACTTTATGCTCAAAGCACAAAGCTCGCAAAACGCGTTTCATGACCGAGTGCATGCGTTCCACAGGGTTCGACTGTGGATGGTGAATAGAGCTATGCGCGATTTTTATCCCGCAGCGTTCTAGGAATGTAGTCGTAAGGCAGCTTGTGAACACACTTCCGTTGTCACACTGTATCTCCGAGGGAAAACCCACCCGAGAAAAAATAGACAACAATGCGTCCACCACGCATACTGAACTCAACTCTTTCAGTGCGATTGCCTCCGGGAACTTGGTGGCAACGCACAGCGCGGTCAGGACGTACCGATATCCTGATTTAGATGGAGGCAGAGGCCCCACGATGTCAATCACGAGCCGACGGAAGGGTTCTGTGATTATTGGCACTAGTTTCATTGGTGCCTTCCATTTGTCTGTTGATTTTCCTATCCGCTGACAAGTGTCGCATTCACGGACAAACATCTCTACATCCTTCCAGCACCCGGGCCAGTAGAACTCCTGAGCCAGCTTAGCTTTCGTTTTCTTTATACCTAAGTGGCCCGCCCAGGCGTTGCTGTGGGCCAGGTCGAGAATGTTCCGCCGGTATTTTAGTGGAACTACCACTTGGTTGTAGACCCGCCCTTTAGCGTTCTCATACCTGCGATGCAACACCTCGTTTTGGGTGTAGAACGAAACGTTCTTTCTAGAGTTACCTTCCTTATGTATGGCATCTAGCAGCATAGAGAGTGCGAGATCCGCCTTTTGATCGACCACTAGCGTTGCACGGTCGGTTCTGGCTAGCTGACACCAACTGGTGGACGCGGGTGTTAACACCGAGCCTGTCACCAAGTCCTCGTTTTCGGGCGTTAGAGATATTTCCTCGCTGTTGCCGACCATAGCCCCAGTTTCCGTCTCGACAACTCGCATGGCAGACTCATTTTCCGTCGCAACTACCTCAGGTTTTCCTACACTGCCCTCGGACGTCTGTTCCCCAGAGGGTGAGCTGCTCAGCTGTTGCGTCAGCTCGCGCGCCTTCGAACGGGTAAGGGCCATGCAAGCTATTTCGGTGGCAAATGATTCTCCACGTGTTTTTAACATTTCCTCAGACTTATTTGAAAATAGGTAAGGGAAGTGCTCCGGAAGGTTGGCTGAAATTGCTGCTTCCGTACACAATTGGCCGAAAGGGCCCTCGATTACAACCCTCGCTATCGGTAGGCAGACGCTTTGCTTTTCTGCCACTTGCCGAATCCAGGCACACTCTCCTATATAGTCTTCGGAAGATACGCAACTTGGATGCGCTACATCCATTGTGGCCGCCGAGTCCCTCAATACCCTACACATTCGGCCGTTCACTGAGAGTGTCCTCATGTAAGGCTTCAACAGCTTTAAGCTATCCTCTGACTCCTGAATTGTGGCAAATGCCATGTGCCTCTTACAGCTCCTGGCCATGTGGCCCTTTTCTCCGCAGCTGTAGCAAACAACTGGCTTCCGCGCTTCTAACGCATGCGCTATGTCACCCGGCGCCTTTGAACCTGATGAAGGTGCCGCCTTAGTCCCCTCACTGTCCTTTCCCTGCTGACTGTCTAATAACTTGGAATTCTCGGGTTTCCAGTTATTTCTTGCAAACCTCTTGCGTCCCTGGTTCCCGACCAGCTTTCTACCTTTTCATTTTTTTCCGAAGTTCGTGGTGTACTGCGGAGACTACGGCGTGAGCAGTAATCTTCGGCGAGTTCTGCTGCCCTGTTCATGTCTACGTCTTTCATCCTATCCTGCACCCAAAGCCTTACCTCCTCGGGAATTCCCCGGTAAAACTGCTCAAGTACCATCAACTCAATGACCTTGTCATGGTTGCCATAGACTTGCGCGCTTTTGAGCCATTCTTCAAAGTTGGCTCTAATTTGGTAGGCATAGTCTGAATGAGATTCGTTGCCCCTCTTAGAGTGCCTGAACCGCAGGCGGAAAGCCTCTGTCGATAGGCGACATTTTCGTAGCAATGCAGCCTTTACCCTGTCATACACCTCGGAGTCCTCTTTATTCATTCTTGCGATAACATCGGACACTTCGCCTGGTAGTACGCATATCAGTTTTTGTGGCCAAGTCTCCCTACTAAACCCTGCATTTTCGCATGCTCGCTCAAAATGCACGAGGTATAATGCAATGTCGTCACCCGCCTTGAAGGTGTGGATTAGATCCTTTATCTTTGATTCTCCACCCCCTGAATTTCGATTTCCCACGGACATACGAAGCTCCAGTTCTTTCAGACGGATTTCATGTTCTTTATCCTCGCGATCCCTCCTTATTTCCTCCTCTCTCTGTTCACGGGCTAAGCGCTCACGCTCCTCTTTCTTTGCCAAAATGGTTTCTCTGGCCTCAATGGCCTCTTCTAAACTCACTTCCTCTTTTCCCAAGTGCTCCAAATTTGTTGTTTTCTTTTAACCGAGCCGACCGAATATTCAGCTCCTGACAAATTTCGAGGAGTTCTTGGACCTTAAACTTCTCCATCTTAGATATGCACATCGTTTCTCTTCTAGGGTAATTTTGCCCACGAGCCACCCAATTCTTGGTCTGCGAATCAAAATTTACCACAATCACCCTACCACGTTACCGACCATCTGCGCTAACGAGTCTGGCGAAAAGAAGAGCAAACACGCGGCACTCACCACTTCGATGCAGCCGACGCAGGCGAATCCCATAAGCTGCCAGCCACTGTTGCGCCTTTGGGTAGCGTGGTGCGGACTCGGGCCATCCGAGTCCCCGGAGAGGACGAGTAGAGAAGCCGGAGAAGGAGAAAAAAATGTTTATATACAGTATTTACATGGTAGCGTGGTACAACATGAAAAGAGAATCACCCACGAGCGCCTCTGCGCTAGCGTTTTTATACATCGTCCGCCTTCCCAAGATCCCTTGCAAAGATAATTTATGCGCAGGATACTCCAATGAGATCGTCGTCTTCCTCTCCGGCCCCGAAGAGGGAAAGCCAAACACCGCCTCCCTCTGAACCTAGGAAAGGGGGCAAGGCATGCCCAGTTCGCTGTTTGGTGAGGGAGACCCCACGCGCCAGCGTGGCACCACAGTGAGATGACGTGGAATCCCATGCGCAAAGTCGCTCCCTGATGCAGCCAGGTTGACTCAAGCAAGGCAGAATACCCCGTACAGCTGCTGGGTCGACGCTGCTTCGGAGTGTTGCTCTCGGCGGCTGACAAAAGCTTGGCCAACGACTTTTGTGTCAAGAGGAGCCGGCGACGTGGTTTTTCCCGATTGTCCGCGTCCGTCGCCGTCCCGGTGCAGGGTTGACTCATCAACAGCTGCCAGGTGCCAGCAGGCCGCGAAGACCACGTGGAACTTGGGCGAGGCACAACACCCCCTAGCATACCCGCATAGAGTTGTACGTAGATTTATATATATATATATATATATATATATATATATATATATATATATATATATATATATATATATATATATATATGATATGGCCGGTACGTTGATAAAGTTGTCGTCTTTCGTTGCCTATGAGGGTCTACACCTCCATATTCACTCAATAGAGAATACCCGGACCTGTCCTATATGTTACCTTGACGTTGAATACACATATAATAAAACAACGGAAGATGACAAGTAGCCCGTGTTGTCGTGGTTGAATGGGACTTGAAATTTATTTGCAGCAGTGCAGTGCTATTCAACGAACACACACAGCGTGGAACGCGTTCGATGGAATGGTGCGTGCTTGGGTGCCATAAAACATGAAATGACGGGAAGTGCTGGCTGGTGTCGTATTATATATAATATATATATGCCCAAGTCATTTCGTATAAAGTGTATGCGGTCAATTTTCGACCATCGCCGATCATGCTGAAAAGAAATTTTGCGGGGGTATAAATGTGAATGTGAAAAGTATAGTTAATGAGGCGGTTATATTTCGCAAAAAAAAAAAAAATCAGTGGTGCCTTGAGGGTGCCTCATACTCTGGACATTCAAGGAGAATTGTGTCACGCCAAATAGTTTTGATAATGTTACTAATTTGAGTAATTATTACGAAATAAAATTTTTTTCCAAAAATTTCACAGCGCTACCCCGTCATGACTATGATAGTTTATTCATTTGTGTTTTAATTTTGTTTCGCTTTCACTTTGGCGAAAACTTGCAATATTTTGCAGGTTTATCGTTTTTTTTTTATAAACGCACAAATTTTTCCACTAGTAATAATTTTACAATCAACGATCGCGGCATGAGGTTGATTTCAAGATAGGTGAACTTTCTGACCACCGCCATTTTTATTCATTTCGGTTTCTGCTTCGCCGATTTAGTTTCGTGCGACAGTTTGACATTGTCAAGGTAAAATATGGGCCTGCGAATGGCACGAACGCTCCTCGGTATTGTTAACAAAGATGTCTAAACCTGTAATGATTGGTTACTTAATAATAAGGCAGAATGCCGCGACCTATAACTTTCCTCCTAACGTTTGTTAGATTTCAACTCTATATTTTCGTACGCCACTGTGTTTGGCGTACTTCCTTGAGATATGTATCATTAATTAATTGGCTTGATTGATTGACGCGTGTCAAATAGCTTGAATGCGTAATACGTTTGTTTTTTTCTTGCTGCTGCTGCTCGTTTTCTCAATATATTTTTCAAGCATGCCCGCGAAAACGTTTGTTTGTGACTGAAAGCAGTCACATCATCTCGCGTGATCATTGTTCGATCGCGTGATCATTGTTCGATCGAGCCAGCGTCATTCTCATTCTTAGGTGTGTCATTGATTGTAAACTTTTGCCACGTCACGCAAACCAAAAGATTAAACCATACGTGATGACCTCCCTGTCTCCTGTTGACTTGTCACCGGTAACAAGCTCTGGTAAATATTACAGCGTAAGCTGTATATGGCTAGGCAAAACGAAACTTTGTTCGCCACGAGAAAAGATGGTGGTCTCCATTGGCTCCGCCGTCGGTTAGTCGTTCTTTACGTCGCGTCCAAGTGTGTGCGCCATTGACAGTTTCGCCGTTAATCCCTTCGCATCCGTGTCTCCGAGGCCGCGCGCAGCAGTTTCAGCTTACAACTTTCGACATTTAAAAAAAAAGTTGAAATTGGAAAGGGTGGATGCTGGCGTCCTCGTTTTCTCTTCTCTTTTTGACAAATGACGGCGTCAGAGTGCGGCGTTGCTGACAGCTTGGAGAGATTTCGTATCATAAAGACGTGGCAAAAAATGGGAGGCCTACTCGGTTATTGCAGTACATATATGTCTGCAAGTGTAATCTTTTTTTTTTCTCCCAAATCGTCCGAAACACATTGCTTGATGCTGGAACGTTTTAGGGCGTATGTAGCCTTTCCAACAAGGACTCCCTGGTCACCGCTGCCATGTTGATAACCTATGTTGCTGTGAATATGCGCCCTCGTAATTATGCACTGCATGGGCAGCGATGTCAGCTTTTGTTTTCTTGCGCAACAGTCCAGCAAAGACGTTCCCTTTCCCTCTGAATGAGGTGGTTATGTAGACCAGTGGTTTTTCGCGATGTAGCCGGTACACCGTCTTTCACACCATGGGTTGATTTTAGCACGCATGCAACTTTTCCCACAAGGGCTACCTGGGGTGCCGCTGCATTGCAACGTCGGGGCTGTTGTAAATGAGCGTGGTGCCCTAATGCACTCCCGAGGACGTGACTTTCTATACACCTTGCATTGGTCCAGAGAGAGAGATAAAGATGCAAGGAAAGGCAGGGAGGTTAACCAGACGCACATCCGGTTTGCTACCCTGCACTGGGGAAGGGATGAAGGGGAGAAAAGAGGTTGCAGAGAGATGAGAAGGTACACACAATCACGAGCACACTCGGGGAGCACACACAGTCTACAGGCGGTCGCTCAGGTTTGTTGACTTTAAGTAAAGCAGCAGTGCTTCAGTCGCTTTCTGCGCAACTGAGGCAGATGCCCAAGGTCCTAAAATCTTCTGCACACAAAATGGTCCGGGGTCAAGTTGATTCGAAACCATCCGGAGCTGGCATCGCTGCGGTCGAGAAAAGAAATACTCCCCTTTTCTGAAGAAGAGGTTCATACAGCTTTTCAAGGACGACTGTATGCGTACCGCCTTAACACCCTCTGTGCTTTGTGAAATATGCGTGACCCCCCAGAAAATGTACTGCTGGGCCAGCGCCGTCCGGCGTGCGTAGGCATTTGCAATCCTGTGCCCCGGTCCCGAAAATAGATGCTCCGTCTCGTCGTATAAAATGTCTGCAGACCTTTCCACAGAAGGTAAAACAATACATCCTTTCTAGAATGTGGCGCGGTGGTACAATGGTTGACGTCCACATCTGGGCAGTACGTTTTCGGGAGGGGACCCGTCATTCCTATTCGCCATAGTTCAGAGGAGATTAGTTATGGTGGCGCCCAAAGAGCCGCTGTGCAAAGATCTGTAAACCAGTGCTTTCGTTGCGCAAGTTAGCCGCCGAAACACCCCGCGTCATACTGCACCGTTTTAGCCAGATCCCAAAGCCTTGAAGCCTTTGCACGCGTAATCTGCTGGGGAGTAATACCGGCGTACCCCGGCACATCGGAAGCGAGATAAAAAAAAATCTATCGCCCCAAAGCTTCGACGCTTGAAGAATTGATCGCGCCTTCAGGTGACGTTACCGTGACACCTCGCGGCCCGCCCCCTCCCCCACCACGGCCGAGATCTCGCGGGAGCTGCTCCGGATCTCGCCAACTCTCCATTTACCTTTATATCCCCTTATTTCTTAGCACCTGTATCGTGCTTTCACCCCCCTTCCCGCAGTTCCCTGCACACTCCTGATTCGTTTACGACCCACAGCGGCGAGTCCCACTTCCCACGCACCCCGATATAGGGATAAGTTTCTTCGCCGTTCCCTTTCCGCTTGACCTGAACCCACACTTTCCCCATCTTCTCTCCTCCCGTGTTTACGAGTTGGCGGGAAAGTCCCGCGCGTTTCCCCATTCTAGATGTATAACCTTTCTCGACGTTCGCCTTCCGCCTGACCTACAACGTTCCCTACTACCTTCCCCATTTCCCCCTCCGTGTTCCTGGGCCTCTCTTGTCGCCTCCCATTGGTTTATTCTTGGGGCCTATACGATCTTAACGATCAGAAGACACGAGGATTCTCTATTTACTTTTTTTCTTTTCGGTCCTACCTCTGTTTATTTCTCTTTTCTTTAGGCGATAAATGATATTTTCTCTTACCGCTGACTCCGTTTCCGATCCTGCGCTCTTTTTCCTTCTTTGCATTTCTCTAGATGCGAGAAGCGTGAAAAAAAGGGAAAATTTCTCCCATTATCCTTAGTTCCCTGTATTCCCTCGACTCCTCGTGTCTCAGTCGAGCCTCCGACGCCACCAGTGCATCCCCCACTTGATTGATTTCACTCCCGTACCGTGTACCTCGGTTCGCTCTCTCATTTGTCTGCATTGTGTGCGCCTGCTAGGTGCGGGTGTGTTAGGAAGCCTCTTCGCTTTTAGGGCAGGTGTGGGTGTTGCGGGACAAGATCCGCACGCGCGGCTGTGTTACTGGCGCTGTTCTCCAGAGCGTGTTGCACCGCGCTTTCGTCATCATGCTCGTGGAAGCAGAGATTCGCTGGTTGCGACTGACGCTGAACTGGAGGTCGATGCAGCGATGCGTGCTGCCCGTTCTGTATGGTTGGTTCCTTAGAACGTAGGCGTGCGTAGGGCTCTTTGTTGGGTACAGGTAGGAGTACGAAGTTTACTAAGAAGTAGGAAGTAATTAAGGATATTCTGTGCACGAAATGCAATGATCGATGGCAGTTTACGACTTAGCAGAAGCTTTTTTTTAGAATGAAAAGATGCCCCGCTGTGGTGGACTAGTGGCTAAGGTACTCGGCTACTGATCCGCAGGTCGCGGGTTCGAATCCCGGTCGCGGCGGCTGCATTTCCGATGGAGGCGGAAAAGGCCCGTGTGCTCAGAATCGGGTGCACGTTAAAGAACCCCAGGTGGTCGAAATTTCCGGAGCCCTCCACTACGGCGTCACTCATAATCATACGGTGGTTTTGGAACCTTAAACACCACATATCACTCTAATACAATGAAAAGATTTAGTAACATTAAAAATAAATATCGTCACGGAGTCGTGACGTGGACGAAGGCAGCAGTTGATGTATGCAGGATGTGACTTTGTTCGGCCGAACTTGTGGCCGCAAAAACCGAAGTTCGCATTACAGCGAGCAATGCACTCTGCTAACTGATATTGGCGAACAGAGCTTCGGTCGTCGATAAACTAACATGCGGTGGAAGACGTCGGCATTTATACTCGTGCATCGAATATCACATTGCTATCGCTATAGCGGCCACGTAAGTTCTAAGAGTAACTGCAATGTTCGCGTCGTGGGCGTAGTCGAATCGGAAGGTTCTGTGGTTACCTCGATGGTTCCTTGTTCATTCGGCGTGGTTTTGCGCAAGACAACACTCGCAGTGTGATGGGGTGATGACAAAACTTGGGGAAGGAACGTGGCAATATTGCGGGAATTTAATATTCGGTTTAAGTAATAGCCAACTGAATCGTGCGCTTGCGCTCGCATGCATGTGCTGCTAGTTGGCCGGGAAATCGTCGTCAGTTGAGAGTGTTTGGTTTTGCGCTCGCTGAAAGTTAGGGGCCGCAAGCTGTTGTACAAAAGAACTCATGGGCGCTCTTTGGTTATACGTGAATCTTGTGCCGCTAGACAATCAAACTCCAAAGGCTCGTCCACCCTGAAGGCGGCGCGGCAAAGCGGACAAGCGGGCCTTTCGAAGCGGCAAGGCGGTGAGTGTATGCACCTGTTCAGACCGCCCGCCTCTTTTGGATCGTCGCGCGGTGGAGGAGGAGGGGAATCTCACGTTTATGCACACGTGTCGCTATCACGTGACAATGCTTTTCTCGAATTGAGTTTTAGGGGCCATATTCCCAAAGGTATTACAGCGCCACCGCTGCGCCTCCGCCGCGGGGCGTTCTGATTGGCTGCGGCAAAGCGGCCAGCCTCGGCGGGCGGCTAGAAAATTTTCCGGTAGGGCCGTTCCACGCGCTTTCCGCACAGCCGCAACGCACGTGCCGAGACCCCTGCCGCGCGCAAGCGGGGGGCAAATGAGCCAATTGGCGACGCTCTTTCACCCTCTGCTTGGGTGTGGCAGGTGTCCCGGCACGTGCGTTGTGGCTGTGCGGGAAGCGCGTGGAACGGCCGGGAGCGATCACACTTGCTGCCTCGTTTTCTGCCTGCTTTAGGGCCGTTGCACGCGTTTCCCGCGCAGCCGCAACGCACGTGCCGGGACCCCTACCGCACGCAAGCGGGGGACAAATAAGCCAATTGGTGACGCTCTTTCACCCTCTGCAGTGTCGCCAATTGGCTTATTTGTCCCCCGCTTGCGTGCGGTAGGGGTCCCGGCACGTGCGTTGCGGCTGTGTGGGAAGCGCGTGGAACGGCCCTTAGCCGCCTGGAGAAGAGGTTCTCCCCGCTCCCCGATTTGCCGCCTTGTCGCTTTGGAGGTGTTGCTTTCGGTGTAAACGAGCCTTACCTCCGTATTCATAAACTCTTTTTGATTTGCACTTGACCTAAAACCGCCTTCAATACAGCGCATTTGAAATGCATCTATGCGTTAGTGCTGCCTTGGCACCGCCTAAAGACAGCGCGTTCGAATGTTGTGCTGCATTCAAGTCGGTGGCAAGTCAAGTCAAGCAGCGTTTTAGAATACGGGATTAAATGTACCCGAACGTACGTCAATCTTCGAGCACCAAATGTATAAAACTCTTCGTCGCCAATTGTACTCATCGTACGAACCAACGTTTGGGTCAATTCTGCTGTCGAAGGGAAGAGGAACTATAGTGAGTATAGTTAGTCGGGAGAATTGACATGATTAAGCAACTGCTGACGTGTTCGCGGTCGCCTGTTACAGGCGCACATACGAGCTCAAGACAACAAATACTCAGTCTCACACAAGCATGTACACGCAGCTCTTCTCAGCTCTTTGCACTTCTATAGCATTCCCAGCGAATTCAACTCGTATCTCACCGAACCCTGTCCTGCACGCAAAGCTCTTTTTTTTTTTCCTCCTGACCAATCAATCTTCCCGTCCACTTTCTGTACACTTCTCGTCTTTTTACCGCAGTGGCGGCTGTCGCCTTCCCCTTTCTCTGAGTGTCGTCAACCTTCCCGACGTGATCTGATTGGCTGAAATCGCCTCTACGTATACACAACGCCGTCTCTCTCTCTTACATATAGTGTAAGTATACAGAGAACGCTGAAAACGAACGACTTCTTTATTCCTTTGCCCGTTCTCCCCTAGGCGTCTCTGCGCTCTCCGCTTTTGCATTTTTTTACCCCCTCTACAGTGCTAGCTCTATCCCTCCAGTGAGTATGCACACACGCACGCAGCCGCGCCCACCGACTTGCGGTCACGGCCGCCTTGCTCCGGACAAGTGGAGTAATTGAAGTCGAGCCAAAACACAGGGAAGTGTAACGGTTTTTTCCCGTGTCGTGTCGGAGGGAAGGAAATAAAAAAAAGGAGGAGGCTTTTGTTTCTCCTCTGCGACCTTGGAACGTACACCCGGTAACCTTGAGCGTGTTTTCGTCCTCTGACGGGCCCCTCCCCCCTTTCCGCACATTACAACCCGCCCTCGTTGACCTCGGCTTGCTCAAATGTCACTGTATGCATGCTGCGTTGAAAACGTTACATGCGGTGCTGAGGTACTGTGGGGAAATAGGGAAAACGAATGAAAATGGGGAAAATGGGGGGAGGGTTAAGGCGGAAATTGACGGCTGACACTTGTCATTGTCAACGCGAATAGCATGGCGACGACTCCACGGCTACGAGTTTTCTTGCGGTCCTTAAAACTTTGTCTCATTACACGTACGTGTGGCAGCGTATATAATCTCGGCGTTTATACTCGGGCCACACTATCTCCCTAAGGATTTCTCCCCATAGGGAGAGGACGAGATGTGGCAGTGAACATGTCACGCGCTGATGCGCGTGAAATGTTCACTCTGACCAAGCGCGTACGTTTGGTATGACCTCTAAATACCTCACCCTAAGGATGGAAAGGGTGCGCAGCGCGCCTTCTCTCTCCATAGGGAGAGGACGAGATGTGGCAGTGAACATGTCACGCGCTGATGCGCGTGAAATGTTCACTCTGACCAAGCGCGTACGTTTGGTATGACCTCTAAATACCTCACCCTAAGGATGGAGAGGGTGCGCAGCGCGCCTTCTCTCTCCATAGGGAGAGGACGAGATGTGGTAGTGAACATGTCACGCGCTGATGCGCGTGAAATGTTCACTCTGACCAAGCGCGTACGTTTGGTATGACCTCTAAATACCTCACCCTAAGGATGGAGAGGGTGCGCAGCCCGCCTTTTCTCTCCATAGGGAGAGGACGCGATGTGGGAGTGAACATTTCACGCGCTGACGCGCTGTGACGCGCTGTGACGCGCACGTGTGGTCAGACCTCTAGATGCCTCAACAAACGCGAAACCAGACAGTCCGCGTCAGTGCGAATGATTCAACGCGTCGTTATCGTGTGATGACGTTACCATGTAACGTCATCGGGGTGTCTCGAATCGCGAAAACGTGCGATGTTGTCCCTCGTCAATGACGTGAGAGTGACATGACGACGTCATCACGTGACATCGTCGTTGCGTGTAAAATGGGTTGATATCAGAGGCACGTGAGGTGCGGAAAGATCGCATTGCCTCTTATCTAGATGCAATGCAAAAAAAAAAAAAAACAGCGCTGGCTGCAGAAAGCGCTCGCGATTGACTGAGATCTTTGCGATTAACTGAGAGTGACTCAAAGGCAAGTATGACTTTTTTCCCTTTGAGTATTCTGCGAAGGCGTAAGGAACTCTGGTTTTTTGAGCTACTGCCTTACAATGAATTCGTGTTACGAATCATTTGTGTTAACTTTGTATTGGATTAGTGATTGCTGTGCAATAATAAATCTCCTAATTGCCCATAACATTGAGCGCAATATAAATAAATAAAATAAATAAATAATAATAAATAAATAAATAAATAAATAAATAAATAAATAAATGATAGGCAGCGACACGGGACTACAAGATAGCGTAAGGGTTCAGACCAAACTCGAAATACAGGCGCACTTTCACTTTGTAATAGTTTAACTGGATTGTATCGAAGAAACGATGGGATTTACATTGCAGATTGACATTTAGATACGTATACGTAAAGTGTTGAATTCAAAGAAACACAAGCAACACGGCGCTAAAGGCGAACGGGTGTTTATTCCTGACTGCAATCAATTATCGAACGATAGGGGAAGTTAATGTTGTTTCTTTTTTTTTGTTTCCTTTTCTTTTTTTTTGCTTTAAAGCTGAATGTTTGCTAATGGGAACTAGTGTTGGCTGGTCAGCGGGGAATGTCTGGTATTGCTGGATCAAGATTTTTATCCGTTGAATGATTGTAAACGTAGGTTATTCGCTGTTTTACCAGCAACCACGGGCTTGCCATATTATTATTATTCAGCGCGAAAGTTATGTGCAAAAATTTGGCTACTGGCGACGGCTTTAGGGGGCCCTGCAAGAAGGGCCCCTCGGTGATCTCAAACTCCGTGTTAGGTTCAAAAAGTCACGTGAT